>SJYQ01037665.1:0-71360 GCA_006410935.1 Redunca redunca
ATATTGAGTGCAGCACTTTCACAGCATCATCTTTCAGGATTTGAAACAGCTCCACTGGAACTCCACCTCCACTAGCTTTGTTCGTAGTGATGCTTTCTAAGGCCCACTTGACTTCCCATTCCAGGATGTCTGGCTCTAGATGAGTGATCACACCGTTTTAAAATTGGCGGACTGTAATGATTGCAGCTTTTTTGAAAGGTTATTCTGAAGATAACTCTTCTATTGTTAGACATAAAAGTTGTGTGTTTTTGGCTTCTCACGTGTAATAAACTGATAACCCTAGTAAGAAAATGAAACATCGGGCTGGGCTTGTGATATGCTTTCTTCAAAAGAACGCCCCCATTGAAATTACAGTGGCATTATGCCACTGGAACACTCTCTCATCTTGAGTTCCGCAGGGTCTACAGATGGTATGAAATAGTTCAAAAAACTGAATGTATGCTTTAAAAAAAATCCTTAGAGTACTTCAAAGGCTTGTGGCTCCCCAAATATTAAGAAATATTGTATCATAGGGAGGATGATGGCAACCCACTCCAGTGTTCTTGCCTGGAGAATCCCAGGGACGGGGGAGCCTGGTGGGCTGCTGTCAGTGGGGTCGCACAGAATCGGACACGACCTGAGCGACTTAGCAGCAGCAGCAGCAGGGAGGATGATAGAGGAGCTGAATAATGTGAAGAAAGAGATTTTTAAGATTTAAAAAAGAGAAAGTAACATTTGACTAAGGCATAGTTTCTCTTTAAAAAAAACAAAAAACAAACAAGGAAACAAAACTTCAAAGAGCAACAATGTGAAAATAAGAGCTGACCTTCAGGGAGTTGGTTCCAAAACCCCCAGCCCAGCCCACTCCAAAATCCAGAGATGCTCAGATTCCTCATGTAAAATAGCATGGTGTTTGCATATAACTTATACACTTTCTCCCTTATATTTAAATCATCTTTTAGATTACTGATAATACTTTGTTCAATGTTAAATACTATGTAAATAATTGTAAATACAGCGTAAATGCTATGTGAACAGTTGCCCGTGTATAGCAATTCAGATTTTGCTTTTTAGAACTTTGTGGAATTTTTTTTGATCCTTGGTTGATTGAATCTGAATTTGGAACTTTGGCTTTGGAGGCCCAACTATACAGTTTAAACGTCCTATCAAGGTGGTCTTATTTTTAGAATGAATTGCATACTGTGTGTGAGCTGGTTATGAAGCAGAAATCCTAGCGTTTCTACTCTTTTAACAGGGAAAAAGCATTTTGAATTTCAGTGTGTTGTGTGACCATGACTCAGCTGACTTCCCGTTTCAAATGGAATGTTCAAAACAGATTGAAACTTGGTTAAGGAATTTTATACTTTGAACCTTACAAGATATTTTCTGCAAACATCAATTGATTAGGTTTCGTATAACAACAAACACGATGAAAGCAAGTCATTTGTTTTGCTGTTCTTACTAGTAATTTTGAGTCAGCCAGCATTGATTGAATGGCTCGCTGCAGTGATACTGAATATTTTTTACAGTTTTGACGTCTGTGTTTTGTTGACTTTGGTCTCTTTTTTCTCTTACTCTTTTGGAGTATCCCCATAAAACACTAGGACATAGTGCTGTGTGGTGTGAAATATGCACTAATTTTAAATGTGTTTTAAGCATTACTTCACCGTGTTAGGGTCTTCCCTGGTGGCTCAGACAGTAAAGAATCTGCCTGCAGTGTGGGAGACCCAGGTTTGATCCCTGGGTTGGGACAATCCCCTGGAGAAGGGAATGGCAACCCACTCCAGTATTCTTGTCTGGAGAATCCCATGAACAGAGATGCCTGTTGGGCTACAATCTATGGGGTCACAAAGAGTCGGACACAACTGAGCAAATCTCTGTTTGTTGCTGTTAATTGATCGTACAAGGATATCAGAGAAATATGTTTCACTTAAGATTCTACTTGTGAGTCCCTAGATGATGTGAGGCATATAAGTGAGAATCTCACTGTGAAAAGCTAGAAGGCAATGTAAAATGTGCCTTCTTTACATTGCTGCAAGTTAATCATGCTCAAGCTGCAGTTCTCAGTCTGTCACTTAACTATTTCTTAGAAACCGCCACCGCCTCCCTAGTGACTCTGGAATTGAAGCCCAAACTCTTGTCTGTGCTAAGCTTATCTGTTTAGCTTTATCCCTTCTACCTCCTCCTCTGTCCTCAGTTCCTCCTTCTCTGAATGTCTTCTTCAATTTCTCCCTCCAAAAAAATTTCTTCTAACACTTTCACATAGCATAAAGTTCACCCTTTTAAAGTGTATGATTCATTGGTTTAGTTTATTTGCAGAATTGTGCAATCATCACAGCTCCCTAATTCCAGAACATTTTTATACCCCCCTCCCCCCACCCCTCAAAAAATGACCCATACTTACTATTGATCACTCCCCCTTCACCCCACCTCCAGCCTCTGGCAAACCACTAGTCTATACTCATCTGTATGGTTTTGCCTATTCTGGACATTGTGTATAAATGGAATCATAATATGTGACCCTTTGTCTTGCTTGTTTCACTAAGCATGTTTTTATAGTTCATACATGTTGTGGCATGTATCAGTACTCCATTCTTTTTATGGGCAAAAAATAATCCGTAGTGTAGCTGTACCACATTGGGTTTATCCATTCATTAGTTGGTGGGCGTTAAGGTTGCTTTCACTTTTTGGCTATGATGAATAATGATGCTGTGACCATTCATTTACAAGTGTTTATGTGGACGTATGTTTCCAGTTCTCTTGGGTATGCACCTTGGGGTGGAATTTCGAGGCATATGGCAATTCTATGTTTTAACTTTCTGAGGAACCACCAAGCTTTTCCAAAGCAGCTGTACCCATTTTCCATTTCTACCAGCAGTGTATTTCATTTTCTTCACGTCCTCACCAATGTGAGTGGTAGCTCATTGTGATTTTGATTTGTGTTTCTCTAATGACTGAAAACGCTGCACATCTTTTCATATACTTACTGATCATTTGTGTATTTGATTTGGAGAAATGTCTATTCAAATCCTGTGCCCATTTTAAATTTGGTTATATTGTTGAGTTTTCAAGAGTTCTTTATATGTTCTAGATGCAAGTCCTTTGTTGGATTAATGATTTACAAATATTTTCTCCCATTCTGTGGGTTGCCTTTTCACATTCTTGATGTCCTCTGAAGCACAGAAATTTAAAATTTTGGTACGGCCAGTTTGCTGTCTTAAACTTAAAAAAAAAATTATTTATTTCTAGTTGGAGGATAATTGCTTTATCATATTATGTTGCTTTCTGCCATACATCAACATGAGTCACAGCCAGAGGTGTACATATGCCCCCTCCCTCTTGAACCTACCCACCACATCCCACCCCTTTAGGTTGTCACAGAGCACTGCTTCGAGCTCCCTATGGCATAGCAAATTCCTGCTGGCTATCTGGTTCACATATAGGGGTAGATATGCCACTCTCAGATTATCCCACCCTCTCCTTCCCCCACTGTGTCCACAAGCCTGTTCTCTATGTCTGTATCTCCATTGCCACCCTGCAAATAGCTTCATCAGTATCATCCTTCTAGATTTCCATATCTATGCATTAATATACGATATGACTTTCTGACTTCACCCTTAGGCTTTAGGTTCATCCACCTCATTAGAACTGACTCAGATGCCTTCCTTTTTATGGCTAAGTGGTGTTCCATTGCATATATGTACTACAGCTGCTTTATCCATTCACCTGTTGATGGACATCTAGGTGGCTTCCATGTCCTAGCTGTTGTAAATAGTGCTGCAGTGAACACTGAGGTACATGTGTCTTTTTCAGTTGTAGTTTTCTCAGGGTATATGGTGGAAAAGGAAATGGCGACTCACTGCAGTATTCTTGCCCAGCAATTTCCATGGACAGAGGAGCCTGGCGGGCTGCAGTTCATGGTGTCGCAAAGAGTCGGACACGACTGAGCGACACACACACACACAGGGTAAATGTCCAGTAGTGGGATTGGTGAGTCATAGAGTAGTTTTAATCCTAGTTTTTCTTTTAAAGAATTTCCATACTGTTCTTCATAGTTACTGTATCAATTTACCTTTCTACCAACTGTGTGAAAGGGTTCCATTTTCTCTACACCCTCTCCAGCATTTATTGTTTGTAGATTTTTTTGATGTTGGCCGTTCTGACAGGTGTGAGGTGATACCTCATTGTAGTTTTGATTTGCATTTCTCTAGTAATGAGGGATATCGAGCATTTTTTCATGTGTTTTTCAGGCATCTGTATGTCTTTGGAAAGATATCTGTTGAGGTTTTCTCCCTATTTTTGATTGGGTTGTTTGTTTTTCTGGTATTGAGCTACATGAGCTGCTTGCATATTTTGGAGATTAATCCTTTGTAAGTTGTTTCATTTGCTATTATTTCTTAAACATTTTTGAGTGTACATTTCAGTGAAATTAAGCACATTCACAATGTTGCTCCACTGTCACTACCATTCACCTCCATAACTTCATCTTTGCAGAACAGACTCTGTACCTATTAAACAATAACACCCTGTTCTCTCCTCCCCTCCACCCTTGGGATCCACCATTCTACTTTGTGTCTCAATGAATTTGACTGTTGTAGGTAACTCACGTGTATGGAATCATAGTGTTTGTCCTTTTGTGACTGACTTCACTTAGCAGAATATTCTCAAGGTTCATACATGTTGTAGCATGTCATGCAATTGATTTTTGTATGTTGATTCTATATCCTGCAGCTGTGGTGAACTCATTTATATAATTTCCTTTCTAATCTTTATGCCTTTTATTACAGTGTTGTGGTCTCTGCTATACAGCAACTCAAATTAGTCATAATTTTATTTATATATATATATATATATATATATATTCCCTTCCTCTTGAGCCTCCTCCCCCACTTATTTTTCTTGCCTTATTTTCCTAACTAGAACCTACAGGAAAATGTTGACTAGGAATGGTAAAAGTGAACATTCTTGTCTTATTTCATTTTAGAGGAAAAGCATTCAGTCTTAACCATTAAGAACAATGTGAACTGTGGACTTTATCAATTAATGAAGTTCCATTCTATTCCTGGTGTGAACATTTTTGTCTTGTCTGGAAAGGGTGTTGGATTTTGTTGATGCTTTTTCTGTATCTATTGAGATCATGTTGTCTTATCCTTTGTTCTGTCAATGTTATATTACATTGATTTTCATATGTTAAACCAGCTTTGCATCCCTGGGATAAATCTCACTTGGGCATAGCATATAGTTCCTGTTATATGTTGCTAGATTCGATTTATTAGTCTTCTGTTGAGGATTTTTGAGTTTGTGGTCACAAGGGTTATCGATCTGTAGTTTTCTTTTCTTGTGATATCTTATGTCTTTTGGTACCTGGTGTGGTCTGGTCTGAAATCTGGAGTCTTGAACTGTTTGCTTTGGCATCTGCCTCACTCTGAGTTGTGCATTAATAATTGTTTTGCTATATCCAGTTCCATTTTTCCTTTTTAGTTTTTTCCAGTTTTTAAAAGCATTTAATTACTTTTGATTGCACAGGGTCTTGGTTGCTATGCTCAGGCTTTCTCTAGTTGCAGTGAGGAGGCTGCTGTCTAATTGCCCTGTGTGGGCTTCTCTGTTTGCAGAGCATGGGCTCTGGAGCACAGGCTCAGTAGCTGTAGCCCATGGGCTTATTTGCTTCAAGGCATGTGGGATCTTCACACACCAGGGCTTTTAACCTGTGTCCCCTGCATTAGCAGGCGGATTCTTAACTTTTGGACCACCAGGGAAGTTATACTTTTCCAGTTTTGTTAAGGTGTGATTAACAAAGTCAATTCTATTTTCTTTGCTCAGTTAGTACATACCTCTGTGTGTGTGTTATTGAGATATAATTGACATCTGACTTTGTGCAAGTTTAATATGTACAACTTGCTGGTTTGAAATATTTATATGCATGTTGACTTTCGAGAATGTGAGTTTGAACTGTATGGTCCCTCTTATCTGTAAGTTTTTTTTCTTCACTAAATACATACTACTGTATTACATGATCTGCAGTTGGTTGAATCTGTTGATGTGGAACTGTGGGTTTGAAGGGCTAACTGTAAAGTTACATGCAGCTTTTCAACTGCATAGGGTCTGTGCCTGTAATCCCTGCCTTGTTCAGGGGTCTGCTGTGTTCCAGCAGGATCACCACAGAAGTATTAGCTGATACCTCTATCAGGTCAGGTAATTATTGTTTCTTTTTTGTGATGAGAACATCTAAAAACCAGTCTCTTGGCAACTTTGAAACATAAAACACAGTATCGTTGGCAGTAATCACTATTCTGTGCACTAGATTTCCAGAACTTATTCCCCTTAATTGCAAATTTATTATTCCCCTTTAGTTGGAAGTCCTCCCCTGGTCGCTAGTAACGGCAAGTCTGGTTTTTTTAGAGTCCACGTGTAAGTGATAGTCATACAGCAATTGTCTTTCTCTAACTAATTTTACTTAGCATGATGCCCTTACGGTTCACATCCATGTTGTTGCAAATGGCAGAACTCTTTCTCAAGGCTGAATGATATTCCTTTATGTGTGTATACAGCATCTTTATTCATTGATGGACTTAGATGGTTTCTCTCTCTTGGTTATTGTGAATAATGCTGCAGTAATCATAGGAATGCAGGTATCTTTTTGATACCCTGTTTTCATTTCTCTTGAATATGTAGCCAAAAGTGAGATTGCTGGATCATTAGTAGTTGACTTTATTTTTTTGAGGAACCTCCATACTGTTTTCCATAGTAGCTGCACCAATTTACATTATCACCCACAGTGTTCAGGGGTTCCCCTTTTCTCCATGTCTTGCCAACACTTGTTACCGCTTATCTTCTTGAAGTTAACCCTTCTAGGAGGTGTGCCATTCTGTTTTCTACTGTATGCTCTCTTGCTCTCTTTTCTTTGGTCACACGCTTCCTCGTATACTAACATTAACTTAGTGCAGTGTTTTGTACCTAGTCTTTTGTGGCTAATGTTTAGTATACACTGACGTGCATCTCTTAAGCACTTCCTCTGCATTACTTAATCTTCACAAGACACCTCTGAGGGAGGGAGGTAGCATTTAAGACCTCTTATAAACGAGATGGAGGCTTTAGAGAAATTAAACAAGTTGCTTATACAGGTCGTTAGTGGAGTTGACATTTAAACCCGCTTCTCTTTTAGGTTCAGAGCCAGAGCTCTTAACCACATGCTGAGCTGCCCAGGAAATGCTTGCTTGAATAGATCGGATTTAAACTGGTCCTTAAAGTAGAATGTGGATAGAAGAAAGAGTGGGAAGAGTGCAAATGTGGTGATGGGTGGGTTTATAGTGTTAGTAAAAGCAGGAATTGGTATTTAATTGGAGTACCTGGTGCTGGGGGAGTACAGTGCAAGCAGAACTGGTTTTTGTTCCCAGAGCAGTAATTAGTTCTATTTGGAAGAGTGAGATTAACATCTGAAATAATTAGGAAAAGAGTGTTGTTTAATTAGAGGTCAAGAGTGAGTTTTGTATGAGTTGGAAGGAATTATGAAGGAACTAGTAATTAAGTCTCAAAAGAGGAGTGGATTTAGGAGAGTTGTTCAGCAAACCAGATTTTGGATTGGGCTTTACCATTGTCTTGTGCTGTAATCCTTGTAATCCTTTGCTAGTATTATTTTATTTCTCAGACTACGAGGCCAATAGAAACCCCCTTTCAAGCTCAGCTTCCTACTTTTTTAGGAGTTCCAAAGTATGTATCATCTGGATCTTTGTGGCTACCTCATTATATCCTATTTTACTCTTCATTCTTAAAAGGAAGATATGCTGACCTTGAACTGTGCTGTACAGTTCAAAATCAAATGCAATATAGAAGTATACAGTATGGCTGCCACCCTGACTTTTGTCCTCTTTTTCTCCACATATTTCTGTCACAAATATGTATTTTTATTAGTTTCTCTCTGTGTGTGTGCTTCTAGAATTCCTTTATGCAAATACAAGCACATGGGGAAATGTATCTCTTCCCCACTTTCAACATGGAAGGTAGTATATGAGCCCTTTTTTTCCCGGTTAACTATATACCTTCCAGAGCCTTTCATGTCACCTTATCTGTTTTATAGCAGCATAGTGTTCCATTTTGTGCATGTACCAATATTATTTAATGACGAGCATTTGCAGGTATGAGCTACCTGTGACTGTAAACAAGCTTCTCTCGTGTTACCTCATTGATTATTACCTTCTCTGATACTTTTGTTCCCTAACCCCTTTCCAGTTCCAAATAAGTACTAGTCTTCCTTATGTTGGGCTTCCCTGGTGGCTCAGATGGTAAATAATCGGCCTGTAATGTAGGAGACCTGGGTTTGTCCCCTGGGTTAGGAAGATCCCCTAACTGGGATCTATCCACTCCAGTATTGGTGCCTGGAGAATTCCATGGACAGAAGAGCCCGGTGGGCTGCAGTCAGTGGGGTCACAGGAGTCAAACACGACTGGGCGGCTAACACTTCCCTTATTTTTAAAAACAAAAGATTTCATTTTTATCTTGTGTTTTTCATATCAAGGCTGAATTTTCAAAAATCTGATCACTCTTAATCTCTTTGCAACATTGAGTTTCTGTCTCTACTATCTGGTGAAATTACGGCTTTGTAGGTTACCAGCAACTTCCTGTTGCGTGGTACTAGGCTGGCTTTGGTGATTAATTTAGATGTAGGAGGACAGAAGGAGGGAAAAAGGAAAGGCTGATGAGCAGATAGGGAAAGGCTGGGAGAAAACAGTGGGAAAAAGTAGATGAACAACATTTTTTGGCAGAAGATGTGAAATTATTTTCATAACTAATTGGTAACATACGATTGGCTTCTGTGTGAAGATGACCTGCCTTACAGTAATTTGTGACTGATAGGCTAGTTGGGCGCTATGGAAAGTTGCCCTCTATTTTCTCTATTTCCCTCGTGACTCAGCTGGTAATGCAACGTGGGAGACCTGGGTTTGATCCCTGGGTTGGGGAGATCCCCTGAAAAGGGGAAAGGCTACCTACTTCAGTATTCTGACCTGGAGAATTCCATGGACTGTATATCCATGGGGTCGCAGCGTCAGACCTGACTGAGTGATTTTCACTTTTTATCCCTTCTGTATTATCCTTTCTAATAGCAGAGCTTCTATTGAGAAATTTTTGCTTTCTACAGTCTGGAGTTGTCATTAGCCTATCTCTCTCTTGTCGGTTGTATTGATACTGTCAGCTGTTTCGGTTTCTTGTGATTGCCTTGGATTTCTTCTTTGCTTTTCATTTCCACTTGCCGCCCTCAGGGTTCAGGACATTGCACTTCTGTTGGATTACCGCAACAGTCTTGTCACCCAGTTTTGCAGGTTTGTTCCTGCTTCTACCCAGTGCTGTTCCTCCCTTTTCCCACCCAGTCAGTACTGGCTCTGGATATTGCCATGCTAATAGGTCTCTGTGCTTTGCTGCGTCCATGCCCTTTTGTGCTCCCTTGCCTGAAACAGCCCCTCTCTGGCTCTGCAGAAATCCTGACTTTTCTTTAAGACCCAGATCAACTTTTTACTTCTCCCTGAAGCTTTCCTTAGCTGTAACAGCTCATACACATGTCTTGTTTTTCTAAACTTGCTTATAGCCTCTACCAGATGATTTCTTGTTCCCATATTTCAGGCGTGTTCAGTTGTTGTTCCTACAAAATTATAGTTTAAAAATGATGAATTCTACTTGAGTTCTCCTAGTACACAGCAGACTGCTTGACTTACAGGAATCCCCAAGCACATCCTTACTGATTTATTGATTAAACATTGTGTGGGTTGTTATTAAATTATTTTGGATGCAGAGTCAGATCATCCAGGTTCCTCGAGGGTCTGCTTCTTTGCTATGCTGTGGATATGCACTTTTTAAAATGGGATTTTCTTTTTGATTTTCTAACAAATGATATACACTAAACTGGACCTTGACCTTTTTTTTTCCAACTCAGTGGTGTGTCTTAGAGATCTTTCAGTAAAGCCATGTTTGTTGGGGGATCCCCAATGTCACCTTCAGTTTTAACAATTCACTAGGAAGGCTCGCAGGATTCAGCATATAGTCATTCTCATGGCTGTGAATCATAAGAATGAAAGTATAGAAAACAAAATCTGTAAAGGGAAAAGGCACAGTGGTCAAAATCCAGAGGAAACTAGGAGCAAGCTTCCAATATTTCTGTCCCTGTGATGTCACCACATAGAATGTGCTTAATTTCTCTAGCATCAAATTATGACAACATGTGTTAAGTGTCTACCAGGAAAGCTCATTAGAAATTCAGTGTGTAGGGTTGTTTTTTTTAGGGGCTGATTGTGTAGGTACCATCTACAGCCAGCCCCTAAAAAAAACGTTCATGGGGTTGCAAAGAGTCAGACACGACTGACAATTGAGCAACAATATTGAACAACAGTTGTAGGTACCTTCTGCCTAATATGTACCAAAATTCCCAACCGCCAAAAACAAAGTAGGCTTTTAGCAAAACTGTGTTGCTTGTATGTTGATTTGGGATTGGTGGGAACCTCCGTGAAATCCAAGTACCTTGACCCCAGTCAGGAGCCAGTCTTGCAGTCCTTTCTCAGGATAGTAGTCTCAACCTGCTGTGCTAATAATAACTCTTTCCTGCACACCATGGAAATCTGTAACTCCCCTCCTTAAAAAAAAAAACTAATTAATGTGTAATGTTTCATGATCTGAGTACATTATGGTTTAACTTTCCCCTGTTGATTGACTTTTCGTCTATTATTTTGCAGTATCTATGTTTGTACATTTTCTTTCGTAGAGGCTTCGACTGAAATTGATCAGTGATGTTTAAAAATTTACTATTAACAGATCCTTCCAAGTTGTTCATCAGAGGTCCTTGCTAGTTCATGTCCAATAACAGTTTACAGGAATATCCTTTGGAAGTGATTGATTTGAATGATATTCCTGTTGGGAATGAAGGGAAAGCTGACAATCAAGAATCAGGAAGAGCAGGTCCAGGAAGGGCCTTCTGGATCCCAGACTTGCTGCCATTAAAGACACTTGTCTTCCCTTTGTCTTCCCAAGATTCTTGGTTCAGAGGCTCATCTCCTAAATTATCTGTCTCTTGCTGCCTTTCTCATTTGAGTGGAGGCTTGTGATTGTTTTTGTTTTTTTATGATGGAAATTTTCGAACAGACACAAAAGTAGAACAGAATAAAGAGCTTTCTGTACCCATTACCTAGTTTCAGCAGTTGTCAACATTTTGTCAATCTTGTTTCATTTTTTCTCTTTTCCTATTTTTGGGAGGATGGAGTGCAGCCTAGAGTAGTGAAAGCAAATCCTAGACATGGTGTTTTTAAAAGCATTCATTTTTGGTACTAATTTACAAAAATAGGGCATGTTTACCATAATATTTTAAATAGGGGTTTTCTTTTTAAAAAACTTAACAATTCCTATAAATAGGTTCAGTTGTGAGGTTCCTCTGATGTTCCTAGTTCAGGAGGGTATACAAAACAGACAGACAACTTTTTAAAAATATGAGCTAACACTGTTCACAGTTTTACAAATTGCTTTTTTTTCATTTAACAATGTTAGGGACATTCCTTCAAATCAACAAACAGGTCAGCTTAGTTTCAGTGCAGTGTGCTGTGCTATCATAGAGCCATCTCTTTACTCTTTACTGATGGACATTTCATTTTTCCGCTCATATGCATATGGCCTGTGTACTAGTGTCTTATTACTGTAAGATACATTCTGAAGCATGGGATGGCTGGTTAGATTATGTGAAACTTTATTTATTTATTGGCTGCACCCCAAGGCATGGAGGATCTTACTTCCCCGAACTGGGGATTGAACCGTGACTCCTGCAGTAAAAGCTCGAATTCTTAACCACTGAAAGGACCATTGGGGAAGTCTCAGATTATGTATAACTTTAATTATTAAAACTGTTAGCACAATATCCTGGAAAAGGTTATAGTAATTTCTGCATTAATATAAGAGAGAACCTCTTAATTTCTCATTTTTGCCAATACTGGATATTATTATCCCTGATCATTTTTTACCAGTGAAATTAGTATAGTTTTTTTTTGCCTTTTATTAGAAAGAAAACCCAGCAATTTATTTTGGAAAAAACGTATTGAGTTGGCTTTATACTAGGAAACGCAAAGTTTGGTTCAATACTAGAAGATCCATCGACAGAGTTAATCATATCAGTGATCAAAAGTCAGAAATTCTATAACCATTTCAGCAGAGACGGAAAAGAATTTTAACAGACTATAGCATGCACTGTGGAGAAGGCAGTGGCACCCCACTCCAGTACTCTTGCCTGGAAAATCCCATGGACGGGGGAGCCTGGAAGGCTGCAGTCCATAGCATCACGAACAGTCGGACACAACTGAGAGACTTCACTTTCATTTTTCACTTTCATTCATTGGAGAAGGAAATGGCAACCCCCTCCAGTGTTCTTGCCTGGAGAATCCCAGGGACGGGGGAGCCTGGTGGGCTGCCGTCCGTAGCATCACGAACAGTTGGACACGACTGAGCGACTTCACTTTCATGCACTGGAGAAGGAAATGGCATCCCACTGCAGTGTTCTTGCCTGGAGAATCCCAGGGACGGGGGAGCCTGGTGGGCTGCCGTCTGTGGGGTCGCACAGAGTTGGACACGACTGAGCGACTTCACTTTCATGCACTGGAGAAGGAAATGGCATCCCACTCCAGGGTTCTTGCCTGGAGAACCCCAGGGACAGGGGAGCCTGGTAGGCTGCCGTCTGTGGGGTCACGTAGAGCCGGACACGACTGGAGTGACTTCACTTTCATTTTTCACTTTCATGCATTGGAGCAGGAAATGGCACCCCACTCCGGTGTTCTTGCCTGGAGAGTCCCAGGGACGGGGGAGCCTGGTGGGCTGCCGTCTGTGGGGTCGCACAGAGCCGGACACGACTGAGCGACTCAGCAGCAGCATGCACTCATGACTGGATCTCCCAGCAAACCAGAAACAGAGAACAGCCTTTTACTGTTTAAATATTGAAATTTAATATTAATACTGGAAAACTTTTAATATTTAAGTTTTTGAATACTTACTCACATGGCTGAGAAACTTAAAGTATTGAATGAAAAGGTTTATATGTTGAGGTCTCCCTTCCCCCATATGCCGAGTTCCTTCTGCCCTCTCCTCCCAGTTACTGTTGGTTTCTTAGGTGTTCTTTTAGAGTCATTTTATACGCATACAGGCGAATATGAATACACAGCCTCTCTTGTACTGTCAGGCACCTTGAATTTTTCATGAGTGTTTTTTTTTTTTTTTTAAGGGCAAGCATTATTGCTCACTTCTGAAAGCTTTTTAGCTACCTTCATGTTTCTCTCTCTAAAAAAAGAAAACACCTTGAACTCCTCAAACATGGACCTTTTAGCTCTTCACTAGTTATTTCTCCCACATTGCCCTCCCACAAACTTTCACAAAATAAAAAATACTAAAATTGCTGTCTTAAATATCACCAGTGATTGGTCCCCTCTTGTTAAAACCAGTGGCTATTTGGTCTTTGTCATTGAATCTTTTGCTCTTCTTACTCCAGATTATACTTGCATAGTGTTTGGAACTCCAGTACTTTGAGTTTCCTGTAGTATGGGGTTGGCCAAAGAGTTCCTTCGGTTTCCTCTTCAGTGGTTCTAATAGCTCTTAATTGTCTTTAACTTCATTGGAAACAGTTTTGTAAGAGTCTGTTGTGACAGCTGTCCTATCAATGTGCATTTAAAAAGAAAAGAATTGTCAACATTGGTGAGTTTTGTGAAGCCATTTTAATGTTGAAGATGGAAGAAAATGCAATGCTTTTAGCATACTATAGTTTATTATTTCAAGAAAAGTAAAAAACTGAAATGCAAAAAAGATTTGTGCGGTGCATGGAGAAGGTGCTGTGATTGATCTAATGTATCAAGAGCGGTTTGTAAAGTTTCTCATGCTGGAAATTTGTCATTGGACGATGCTCCACACTCCAGTACCGGTTGAAGTTGATAGTGATCAAATCAAGACATTGAGAACAATCAATGCTGTACCATGTGGGAGATAACCAATATACTCAAAATATCCAAATCAAGCATTGAAAATCATTCACACCACCTTGACTGTGTTAATCACTTTGATGTTTGGATTCTACACAAGTTAAGTGAAAAAAACCTTGACCATATTTCTGCGTGCAGTCCTCTACTTAGACATAATGAAAATGTCCAGTTTTTAAAAGAAATTGTGGTGGGCGATGAAAAGTGGATACTGTACAATAATGTGGAATGGAAGAGATCATTGGGTAAGCAAAATGAACCACCCCCAGCCACACCAAAGGCTGGTCTTCATCCGGAGAAGGTGATTTGTTTATGGTGGGATTGGAAAGGAGTCCTCTATTATGAGCTCCTTTCGGAAACCCAAACAATTAATTCCAACAAGTGCTGCTCCCAGTTGTTGTTTTAGTCATTAAGCCATGTCTCTCTTGCAGCTTCGTGGATGGTGGCCTGCGAGGGTCCTCTGTCCTGTCCATGGGATTTTCCAGGCAGGAATACTGGAGCAGGTTGTCCTTTCCTTCAGGGAATCTTTCCAACCCAGGAATCAAACCTGCATCTCCCGCCTTGGCAGGCAGATTTTTTTTTATCTCTGAGCCACCAGGGAAGCCTAACTGCTCCCAGTTAGACTAACTGAAAGGAGCTTTTGACAAAAAGTGTGCAGAATTAGTCAACAGAAAACTCAGAATCTTCCATTAGGGTAACACAAGACCACACGTTTCTTTGATAACCATGTACAACTTGTCTGGAAAGTTCTGACTCATCTGCCATATTCACCAGACATTGCACCTTCAAGTTCCTTTTATTTTGGTCTTTACAAAATTCTCTTTATGAAAAAATTTCACTTCCCTGGAAGACTGTAAAAGGCACCTGGAACACTTCTTTGCTCAAAAAGAAGAAAAGTTTTGGGAAGATGGGATTATGAAGTAGCCTTGAAAAGTGGCAGAAGGTAGTGGAACAAAATAGTAAATACACTGGTCAGTAAAATTCTTGGTGAAATGAACAATGTGTCTTTTACTTAAAAACTGAAGGAACTTTTTGGCCAACCCAATACATTCTTTTTGAAGTGTTCTTACAAAAGGTGGAAGGAAATAAAAGAATTGTGTATGCACACAGTCTGAAGAAAAAAGTGAGATGTCGTCTCACTTAACCCATTTAAAGGAAACTCTGTTGCTTCTGAAAAGAGCATTGGTACTTGACTTTGAGAAGTATTAGGGTGTAGGGGCAGAGAAGGCAATGGGACCCCACTCCAGTACTCTTGCCTGGAAAATCCCATGGACAGAGGAGCCTGGTAGGCTGCAGTCTATGGGGTCACTAAGAGTCGGGCACGACTGAGCGACTTCCGTTTCACTTTTCACGTTTCATGCATTGGAGAAGGAAATGGCAGCCCACTCCAGTATTCTTGCCTGGAGAATCCCAGGGACAGAGGAGCCTAGTGGGCTGCTGTCTATGGGGTCACACAGAGTTGGACACGACTGAAGCGACTTAGCAGCAGCAGCAGGGTGTAGGGGAAAGGGAAGACCGTGGCTTTGAGAACCTTTGCTCAAAGGTGGAGTCCTGACCCCGCTCCATACTAGTTGTATGACCTTGGACACATCCCTTAACCTTTCTGATCTACAGTTTCTTGATCTATAGAAGGGAAATCTGTCCCTAACATTTAAAAAAAGTGACAAATGGGAAAATGTCCATAAAGTGCCCAGCACAGTCACTGTGACTTTCTAGTCCCTCAGGTTTGTTCTCATTTCTGGCCCCAGAACTTGCGTTCTGAGATGCCTTGCTGCTAACTTTTAAGGGGAGAATGATTTTGCTGACTGGACTGTTCTCTTTGTGGAGCGCGTGCCAAATAGGATGGACAATGTAGACCTATCGAATCCACCAACTCTTACTCCTTTTGATAAATAAGGCGGACGATAAACTCATATTTTGAATGAATTTCTGTTAGCATTTAAATTCTGGAAGTCAGTCTTTGGGCACAGGTGGTTGTGGGCGTATGTGTGTGTGTATTTTTTCCAGTTGGCTTTCTGAAGATGTAGGAAAAGTAGGGTGGGTTGGTTGTAATGACAGTTTTGAAGAGAACTTGTTTCTCTTATGCTTCTGGTGTCTACTGATAACTGTAATACTTTCATGAGGCAAAAATGGTTCATCGTTTAAGTACTAAAGAGGTCATTTTTGGTCTGCAAAACACTTGCTAATGTCATCAAAAGATCTTCAAAATGAAGTTTGAGAAGGATGAAAAAAATTCCAGGTAAATAGTAAAGGAACATCCTATAGAGTAAAATTACAGAACAAGGACTTGTCTGCAATTCACAGGCAAACACAAAGAGCAAATGCTAACGATTCCTGATGTTTCTGCATAAGTGACCCTAAATATCTTAAAAGTTGAATGAATACAGTCTTCGAGATACCACTGAGAACTGGTGAGAAGGGTTCCTAACTAGCCATTTGAGTACTTTCGCAAATGTGTTAAGAAAGCATTCTTCATTGAAACCTGATAAAAAGATGATGAAACTGATGCACATGGTAATTTATCCCCAGTTTCTTCTTAGGGGCTGAAAGAGTTTAAGTCTGCAGAGCTAGTAAACAGCTTGGTTGAGTAAGATGACAGTGATGTAATTTATTTGCCTTTGTTTACTAAAATGCTTGTTTTTCTCTTATGCTGTAGCTATCTCAGGCCTTGACTTCTAGGATTATAGTGTGCAAGCTTGCTCACTTTTATTGCCTCCCTGACACAGAATGCTAGAGAATGAATCATGGTTACACTTGGCTTGATCAGCCACTAGACAGTGCTACTTTGAACAAAATGAAATGAAAGACAACAACAGTTACCAATCCTCTTCTTCCAACTTCTGATTTTAGCAGTTGGAAACTTAGCTTTACTAAATTATCATCAGTTTTACATAATGTCACTCTTTTTTTTTCACTGTCTCCCTACAGCTCCTCTCAATTTCCTCCATCAACAGAGCCAGCTTAAGTTTTGGGTAATCTCAGTGTGAGTGTACCTGTAGCACCCCTTCTAGTTTCTTATGTATTTGTCTGTGTTTTCTCATTTTATCTTCTATTGCATCCCCACTGCCATATGCATTCCAGCCTTAATGAGTCATTTTACAGTTTTCCAAGTGTCTAGTTCCTGTTCCTTGAACCATCTCTGCCTGGTATTGATAATGACCCCTCTGGAAATCTTCCTCAAGGGCAGAATTAGGTACTTTTCCTTTGTGTGTTGATTTTCTTTAGGTGTCTTGTGATTTTTGGTTGTCTGTTGGTATTATGAATGAAGATTTAGGTTCTAGACACTAGAGTAATTAACGTAGGTAACGAGTATGTTTCCTCCAATTTTGTGTAGATTTCATTACCAAGTGGCCCTCTACATTGAAAGGGCTGGAGGAGTGTTGATGGGGAGCCCTGTATGTATGAAGGGTGTTGACTTTACTTCAGTGTTTGTTTGTTGTTGTTGTTGTTGTTGTTTTGGTTGTAGGCTGAATTTGAATGCATTTGCTACCTGCGGCCGTGTAGCCATCCAGGAATGCAGACTGGATGGGAGTTGTTGAATGGTTGGGGCCTTTCTATTCCTTATGCAGTCTTTAATCCATGCCTGTTTGTGCTCAGCCAGCTCTAATCCTGGAGCCTCTCTGGAGCTGCACCAGAGGATGGCACATAAAGCCATTTAAGACTTCTCTGTGTTTATTCTTAGAGTGTAGCTTCCTTTGCACTTGTTTATTCATCAGCTGTGAATAGATTTAGTACCTTTTCCCCTATCATTTTGGTGAGTGAGAGCAGAAAGGAGGAGACAAACACATTTGCCCATTCATCTTGAAATCCTGAGCCAAAAGTTCTATTTCCAAATTTGAACATTTCTGATGTTAAGAACTGAAACAAACATATTAGTGCATTATGGATTGTTTCCCAAGTGTTGATAGAATAGTTTTGAATGTTTATAGGGTATGAAGTTAGTATAATGCTAAAATACAAGTCATCTTTTTATGAATAAGTTGTGTTCTAAAAACAGGTATGAAAGCAGAAAGAGACTCACAGACTTAGAACTTATGGTTGCCAGAGGGGGAGGGATAGTTAGACGTTTGGGAAGGTCATGCACACATTGCTGTATTCAAAATAGATAATGAACAAGGACCTACTGTATAGCACATGGAAGTATGCTCAATGTTATGTGGCAGCCTGGATGGTGGAGGGGAGTTTGGGGGAGAATGGATAAGTGTATATGTATGGCTGAGTTCCTTCACTGTTCACCTGAAACTACCACAACATTGTTAATTGGCTCTACCCCAATACAAAATAAAAAGTTTAAAGTTTGGGGGAAAAATAAGTATAAAGCTTTTTAGAGCAAGGAAAGCTGAAAATACGCCAGATACTGGTCTGGAGAGGGTTGGGTGGAGGGGTGGTTCCAGGCATTGCCATTAGCTACTGCAACAAGATAACTCTGCTCATGAGATGTTGTTTACATTCTAGAATTGGAGGGAGTTGTTGTTTGCCAATGTAAAATTTGCTAACTTTAACTTATCTCCTTACTATAACATTAAAGCTCTGCTACTTGTGACTTACTAAAGAAAAGTACTGTTCAGTGGCTGTATACTTAGATTGAAGTTTAAAGTTGTGTTTTATATTAATGAATGTAATAAGAGTGAAAATGAATCTGTATGCAACATTACTGTTATTCATTCATTTTGGGAAAGTTAATTGCAACTGTGTGGTTCAGGGATTTAGTGCAAGAAGAAGGACAGTTGATGGAAGAAAAGAAAAAGAAAAAAGACGACAAGAAAAAGAAGGAAGCTGCTCAAAAGAAGGTAGTATATGTATAAACTAATTACTTATATTAAGCAAACATAGATTTAAAAAGAAAGTACTCTTATTGGATTACTTAAAGCATTTGATTTAATGTTTTAACTTCAGTGGTGTTTCATTTTAATATTTAATGTATTTGAATATGCATAAATAGTAATGTGTGTATAATTTAATGCATAGTTATTTGATCTTGCCAATAATTTTTTTCAAAGGTAAGTCCTTTCATAGGTCTTTATTTTTGATTTAGGTGTTTCTAGGTTTTCATAATACTTAACATCATTTTATAGTGAGAAGAGCATGGAATTTGTAGCTTTCTAGAGAGGAGTTGAAGTCTGGCTCTCCCACATAGCAAACAGAAGGTTGTGGCCTTCAACTTTATTTAGCCTCTCTGGCCTTAGTTTCCTTATGTTTTGCAAAATGAGAGTTGAATTAAATAAGATAATGTAATACATACACATAATAGGAAATAATAATGGAAGTAATAATAAATATAATAAGAAATAGTGTCAGTTTTCTTTTCCCTGTTTATTTAGTACCTAGGCTCTTTTTTTTTTTTTTTTTAATTTGCAGGTTTTGTTAGGGTATATATGTATTTTCTTTAAAATTTATTTTTATTATAATATATTGATTTTACATACAGTAAAATTTTCACTTCTTGGTGTACAGTTCTATGTGTTGTGAAGCATGCTTAGAGTCATATCACCACTGTCATAATCAAGAAACATATGTTTCATTACCTAAAAAAAAATGTTTCTCATGGTATCCTTCTGTAATCAAAGGATATTTAAAAATAAGCCTAAGACATAATTGCTGCAAAAAATCTTTAGCCAGTACATTAATTAAAAACTATAATCAAAGCAACACAAATTGTAGAAAAAAGATGGCTGTAAAGATTTTTACAGATTAATAGTGGAGGCTGATGACAGTTAACTGAGCTGGGCACTCATCTCCTACTATATTGTTTCAAGGACCTTAAAAATGTTCTTAAAGACCCAATGAAGATACTATTCCACTTCTGTATTCTAATGAAAAGTTATGACTTTAATTTTTAAATATATACCTTTTTGTAGTAGCAACTGGATTTAGACTATAGTAACAGAATTATCTCCCCATTATTTAGTATGGAAAAACTCAGGTACCAAACAATGGCAGGTAGGGAGCTACTGAAGCACAGAGAGAAGTGTTTAACTCAGCCTGAAATGGGGTAGAGAGACAGGGGAATTTTCTTAGAAATGAACCAAGTGAATGAGGAGCAGAATGGAAAATGCTTCCTGCAGTAACTGAGAATTAAGTGTCCATAGCTTGTATGGGTTTTGATTGAAAGGGATGGTAGGAAAGGAGCCAAGTGCAGAAATGAAACCAAGTGTAGAAATGTCGGGACGAGACTGGAGAGGCTGGTCGTAGCTGTTGGCACTTCTCTCATTTTGACCATTGGGTGACCAAAGACGTTTTAGTAGAGTGACAGACATAAAATTTTCAGTTTTAGAACTGTATTTAGAACCTTGACTGAGTGTAGAATTGGGTTGGGTAGAAACTAGAGACTGTGATAGTAGTGAAGGGACTATTAAAAGCATCCATAAAATTTGTTTAAAGAATATGAAGGAGGAGTAATTTAGATTGACCCTTAGGTTCTAGATTGAGTGGCTAAATACATCTTGAAAGTGAAAATGAAGTTGCTCAGTTGTGTCTGACTCTTTGCAACCCCATGGACTGCAGCCTACCACGCTTGTCCATCCGTGGGATTTTCCAGGCAAGAGTACTGGAGTGGGTCGCCAGTTTCTTCTCCAGAGGATCTTCCCGACCCAGGGATTGTATCTGCTTTCCCACATGGTAGGGAGACACTTTACCGTCTGAGCCACCAGGGAATCTTAGAAGTTTAGCCAGGTTGGGGGATACACAGAAAGGGGAAAAGAAATATAATTCAGTTGTGGACTACAGAATTTGGGTTACGGTGAAGCCAGTAAACTGGAGAAGGACAGAGTACAGAGCACTGAGGATGAGTAAGTGATGAGATGAGTTGATTTAATAGGTGACCCTTATTATTGGCCTTTGGTTACCCAGGAGTGAGGGGGAAAGATGTGTTGGTAGTTGGTAGGTAAGGTTTGGGATGGTTTCTAGTATACAGTTTTGGCATTGGTGATGCCTTAGGCCTCTGTCAAGAGGTCTGTTGGTATAGGACAGTTTTTGCAATTGATCAGTCTTTGCTCGGGATTTGTTATGAAAAAAGTTGTATCTCTTAAGTTGGGAGGAAGGGTTATCATACTCTTGTTTGAAGGCCAGTTACTTAAGGAAAAGAGAGTCTGAAGAAACTTGAGATTTATTGAGAAGGATTCTAGGGTACACTTTGTGTAGAAGCATTAGTTTGTCAAGCATCTGAGTGATGGCATTAGGCCATATCGATCCCTGCTTCTAGAGTTCAATATTTAGCTGGCAAGTTTAGGATGTATGTGAAATGACAAGAGAAGAGGCCTTATTGTATAATGAAACATTGTATAATGGAATTTACTGTGATTACTGAGGAAATTCTAAGAAAGGGAGGAGTTACTCAAATGATTTCTTTAAATATTCTGTTTTTTTTTTTTAAATTAAGGAATAGTTGACATACAGCATTTTAGTGTGTGCTAAGTCACTTCAGTCATGTTTGACTCTTGTGACCCCATGGACTGTAGCCCACCAAATTCTTCTGTCCATGGAATTCTCCAGGCATGAATGCTGGAGTAGGTTGCCCTTTCCTCCTCTGGGGGACCTTCCTGAGCCAGGGGTCGAGCCCGAGTCTCTTATGTCCCCTGCATTGGCAGGTGGGTTCTTTACCACTAGCGCCACTTGGTAACTATTTTAGTAGTTTCATGCATACAGCATAATGGTTCAGTGTTTGTGTCTATTGTGCAGTGCTCACCATAAGAAGTCTAGCTAATCGTATTTTTTTTTGTAATGAGAACTTTTAAGATTTTAAATACTATATTTTTAAAATATGTAATGTGAGTATAATTTTAAAGTTGTTGCATATGTAAATAATTACTCTAGTCGCTGCAGTTTATCTTTACATTCTTCATCACCAAATCTGGATCACAAAGTCAGTGTCTTTAACGCACGAATGGTGATTTTTGTGACATTTGGCCCCTCACAAAATCTGAAGCGACAGTTCTACACACTCTTCACTGCTGCATCTCTGCCTCACAGTATGGTTCATCTCTCGCCCCAGCTGTGTCCCACGGAGGCTTAGAGATGTGAGGGGAGTTTCTTTCCCTTTCATCAGATCTTCAGCTTTGATAGGGTATTGCTATGTATTCTGTATACACAGTAGTATCTAGGGATTGAACATAATATAAAGAATATTTAATACTGCTAATAAGTGTTAAGCTTAGTAGACGAAACTGGCACTGTAAATAAGACTGTTCTCTGAATTCCACATAACTGGCTTACAACTGAATTTGAATACAACCCATTGGTGAAATGAGGACAGCTGGTGTTTCTGTAGGCTGTTACCAAATAGCTCTTTAAAAACAAAACAAAAGGAAAAATCTCCCAAGTTGGCGCACTTACAGCCCATATGAAAAGATCGTGAGTCACAGGATTCTGCGTTTCCTTAAGCTTGTCTTTGGCTATAGTAGGAGCCAGCAGGTGTATCCAGGTAGATGACAGACATCCCCATACGTCAGGGAGATGAGCCCATTTATATAAATGTTGAAAACATGAATTCACTGTGGTAAAAACAATCTGTTTTCCGTACTCTGTGTACACTTTTTAAAAGACTACATATTTTTGTTTCTGAAAAAGATTTCAGATTCTATCTGTTTTAATTCAGTGAGTTTATGTGTTAGGAACCTCAAGCATTAAAATGAGTTAAGTGTCACCATCAGAGTGATGGAACAGGAATAGAATTGAAATCTTCTATTTCCCCCAGCTGGTGGTTTTCCAAAACTCGGTGCCATGGCTTTATCCTTTTGGTACGGAACATTATCTTGTACTTTTATTTTTTACCAACCAAAGGTGAACTTTAAAGCTGGAAATAATATGATAGTTTTTATAAGGTATTTAATAAGTCTTTATCCCATGAATACAGAAAACAGATTTAACAGTTCCTAATTGCCACTGTGGCAATTTAAATTTAAAAGAATTTCAAATTCAGACCTCGAGTTAGTTTCTATTTTAAATGAAAAACTAGATAATGTAATTCCTTACATAAACAATCAGACAAAGCTCACTATACTATTTATACTATGGCTAATTTTGTCTATTGGTTAAGTATCAATTTAAATATTTTAAATTCCTCTATAAAATTTGTTACACAAAATTGCATGGTTTTTATTATATTTCAGTCCCAGTACATCTCTAGTTAATAACAGAAATCAATGACCAGATGATTTTTTTTTAAAGCCTTCTATTTCACATCAAATAATTATGGCTATTTGCTTATTTTCTGATTCTAGACTCAGAAAATAATTTGCTACAGCACAGGAATGTAGTTTCTGTACTTAAGGGCAACAATAGTAGCGGTAGGTTGCTAGTATAAATTTCTCTCGTTTCTGGCTTTAGAAGAAATTTCTAGCAGGAATCTTGAGGGAAATGTAGTGAGAAGGAAAAAGGAGAATGAGAAACAGGTTAATTATAGAGGGATAATTTAGTATCAACTTTACTTTAAACATGTAATTATAGTTCCTAGAAAGCATATCATGGTTGAGGGTTGGAGGAGAGAAGCACCAAAACAAATTGGGATGTTTTGGTTGAGAATGTGTAAAAGTCAGTGTTCATGAGTATTTTTGTTACTGTGTTGCAAGCTTGAAGGGATTTTTATAAAAGGCTTTATGGATTTAATGTACTCATTTTGAGTTTAAATGAGACGTAAAGTGTAGAAAACTTCCAATTTCATTCCTCCTCTTTGGAAATTTTAGTATATACTAGTCATGTCTCCCAAAGGTCATTTTGCTCTGAGACGGGGAATCTATTTTAGGTGATTTGAAAGAGAGCTGGGCGTGAGTCTGAGTCAGATCCCTTCCAAGTTTGAGAGCACGGAGCCAGAGCATGAGCGAGTGGGGCCCGACGGTAGCCACACACGGTCCTATTTTGAATGCTTTCTGTATGCTTGGTGCTGCCCCATGTGCTCGCTCGCTCTTTTTCCCCCTGAGCTCTTTATATGAGTTCAGTCCTTTTAGCCTAACGACAAGTCCGAGGTAGGTGTTTTTGTTCCTGTCTTACAGATGAGGAAACCAAGCTTTAGAGAAGTTAACTAATTTTGACCAGGGTTACCCTGTTCATGGTGAAGCCAGGAGTGGAAACGAGGCAGCTGGGCTTCAGACCCTGAGTTCTTAACCACTGAGGCGCACTTAAGGGTCGAGGAGCTGGGGCAAGTGGTGCAGAGCCTGACAAACAAAACAGCCGGCCCGGACCTGGCGTGTCTGCCACTCGTCCTCCCTGATAAACGGAGACAGTGGTGCTAATTGCTTGCGGGATCGCGGCTCAAGTTTTATTGTTTGTTTTTTAAGAAAACGATATTCAAAATAGAAATACTTTCGCTTCTCAGTTTGCCGAATCGTTTAGGTCTGTTGTACAAGATCCACAATGATAGCTCACGTTTGAATGGTATTTATCCAGAAAAGATTTATATTTTACTTGAGCCTCATGAGAGCCCTGAAAGGTAAGCAGTACAGTTGTTTTTTTTTTCCCTCCTCATCCATTTGAGGGATTAGGAAACTGAGACCTAGACAGTTTAAATGACAAGGTCATTTCAAAATAAGAACAAATTGTTGAAGTTAATTTTAATATATATTATGTGACCCAGTATATCCAAAATACTGCTATTTTAACTTGTAATCAGTATAAAATATTATCAACAGGATAATTTACCTTTTTAAAAAATGCTCACACTAACTCTTATCTCAGTGGTCAGTAACCATCTGGGGATAGTCGCCTCATTTTGAGCACTGCAGACAAATACTCTTAAAATCACTGACCCCCACTTGGAAAATTCTCTTTTTAATAGTTTGTGTAATATACAGGGTCTCTGGACCAACTCAGCACAAAAACCTGTTTGAATCATTCCATTTGCTCCTCCTCAGGAGCTCTTGGGTTCTGGTAACTAACATTCTTTCACTGTATTAGTTGGTGTTCCGATGGGCAGACTCCTTTGAGGGTCTCCTTGGTGCTGTTGTCTGTAGATAACACAATACTTGAATGAGGTTAACCACTGTTTGCAAGCAACGTGGAGGATTTTTTCCCCAAAGGAGCTGGCATAGTAGATAGCGTTTACATTGTAAGGCCTGGAAGAGCAATCCCGTATGTCTTGAGATTTAGTAATACGGTCATGGTTTCTATGTACTGTAGCCTAGTTTCCTTTGGAAATAAACTGTGGAAGAAACCAGGAGTGTTAAACAAAAAGACAGAAATCCCCACAAAACAGCACACGAAGTCTATTTTCAATGCAGAATAATTTATGTATAGATTTTTTTGTTTCAGAAAATTATGTTATCTTATTGTTTGGCATGATATTTATAATACTTGAAAGGATTCAGGTATTGAGTTCTATTTTTCTACTGCCAGATTTTAAAAAGAATTTCTCCCAGAAATAAATTAAGTGTTCAAGCTAGTTGACTGGTCTTTTGCCATTGTCCTTCCATCAATTTTTTTTTTCTTTTAAATTTTAAATCCATATAAAGTAAAGATGGGCCTCCATTATTTTACTTGTTACTAGTGCTCTAAACTTGGTAAAGCATTTGAGTGCTTGCATTTACTCTCTGCCTTTCTGGCAAAGGTTCATGTTTGGTCTGGCTTCAGTATTATAGTAATTGCCATACAGTGTTTTACCATGTAGTTCCATAATGATATAATTTTTAAAATGGTGTTTTTGGCAACAGTTTACTATGATTAAGCAAAATGATTTATCCTGTCCTATGACAGCCTTAATAAAAAGGCTTATTATCTTCATTTAGAAACAATTCCTGATTATTCAGTAACTAATTATTCAGTCTTCCCTCACCTCCCTGTCTATCTGCCTATCCTTGTATCTTTTTTTTTTTAGAATTCCCACGCAGTTGGACATAATCAAAAAGTTGATTTTCGCTTGTGGCCTTTGTAATCAGTTCTTATCGAGGCCCTTGAAGTTTGAGCCAGGCACCTTCAGGCAGTCCTGCTGTGCTCAAGCCCCTCTCCCTGTTGTATCAGACCCAGTGCAAGTAAGGGCAGGCATGAGAAGCAAGGCCCATAGCAGTTTAGCTTCAGAACACAGTCATTTGAATTGAATTGTCAGATGTGTCAGAAGAGACAAATATGTTTTAAAATTTTCCCACCCCAAAATACCTAAAAGTTAGCTGTGTTTAACTGCAGCAGCCTACGTTTGTTACTAGTTTGGCCAAAGAAGTTATATGCAGCTTTTCTTCCAGAAAACATGATTTATCTTTTATCATTTGAAATAAGAAAATTTGAAGCCTTTTAAACATATGCAGAATTCAGTAGATCCATTAAAGGTAAAGGTGACAGTTATATAAAAATAATTTTAAAACTAAATGATGAGAGAAGTGCAGTTCCATTTTTTATTATATACTGTCATACAATGGTGTCTTCTCCACTTTGTGCCTAAAACATTTCAAGATTTTTTTTTAAATTAATAAACATTGTGTCAGGGACAATGGGGCACATCTATGGGAAAAGCATGCTTTCTTTGCATATCTTTTCCTATGCCGTTCATCTAAATGATGGATTCCTTATTTAATAAAAGTGTATATGTCTTATGTAATAGTAATGTATGAACATTTTATCATAACAATCCATTTCTTTCAGTTTCATATTTACATTGTTTTTTGTTTGTTTGTTTTTATTTTAGGCCACTGAACAAAAAATCAAAGGTACGTTGTTTAAAGCTATTTTTTATTATTTTTTTCATTAAAGCAAGGTTGTTGATATGCATTTTTATTCCTCTCCAGGATGGGAGAGAGCAGAGCGTGAAAGGAACAGAGGGGTGGGGGCAGACTTCTGCAGTGATATCACCTTGGAGTCACCTTTGGGGATTTATGGTTTATTGTAGTGTATATTACCACTTTAAAAATACCCTGTCCAAGAGCTACCTTACAGCTATCTCCTTAATCACCACTTCCTAACATACTCCCTTGATTTGAGTGTTTGAACATACGTGCCTTCCTTTAGTCTTCCGTCTGAAAGTTGTCTTGTCTGGAGCTACCACTAGGACTTTATTCTTTGTTCTGTGTATACCGTTGTCTCCGACTGCTTCCTGTAGGCAGACAGTGACTCCATTCTATGTTATCACTGAGAATATTAGATTGCTAGCCTTATGGTCAGATTGAACAGCCCCCAGTACATGCCAAGCGAAAGACTTCATGGTGGTGAGGAAGCAGGAACCTGATTCCTCTCAGATCGTGAGTCAGAATTTCTTCACCCTCCCAGAAGTTAGTGAAAGGTGTACAGCTGTCTGATGCTGGACTTACTGGCCAGATTGTGAATGTTTACTTAAGCTATACCAAAAGTATGATCTCTGCATTTGACTGATACCTACAGTCAGAACCGCCTGTTTCTGTTAGAGGTAAGGTGTTGGTTAAGGTCACATTTTTAAATGCAGTTGTTTGAGAGGGAACAGGAACAGTTAAGGAAGACCTTTTTTGAGGTGGTGAGTCTTAAAAGATGAGATAGCCAGTCAAGGAAAATAATGAAATAGCAGAGATCAGCATGATTGAAGACACAGAGACAAGAAATAATGTGATGTTAATGTGTACTAGTGGTATTCCAAGAGCATTAAGTACCCAGTGATAAGTGGGCAAGGTTAACGGATTTTTCTGAAGGAGGTTGGTAGGGGCCAAAGAGGGCCTTATATGCTAAATGTACTAAAGGAGCTCCTGGAGGAAGAGCTTAAGAAGAGGGTGACATCATCATTTGTTTTTTCATTCTTCTTGTAAATCTATCAGTCACTTACATGGAAAGTTTGGTTGAAATATGGGCAGGGATTTGAAAGATGGTGCCAACAGAAGACACTGGGCGGAAGAGGCAGGTGAGCAAGAGGGAATATTCAGAGAATGAGTGTAGGAATGTTAAAGGGAGACGGCAGAATATAGGCATGGAGGTGGGGGGAACAGGAAGACTTGATGCTGATTTTTACATGTAAAGGTCGTGGTCATACGCTATGCTTTAGGAATATTTCTTTGTCAGTTGTGTCTAATGTCACCAAAGAGGGAAGAGACGGTATAGAGATAGTAATGGGGATTTGAACTGAGGTCTTGACAGTAGAGGTAGGGGATGGATGACAGATGTGTGAGATATAACTGATAGCATTGGCAGCTGGTGAGAGCAGAAGAGAACCCGAAGGTGATATTGTGGTCTTGAACCTGATGCCTAAGAAAGTTACAGGCATGTGGAATGATGTGTAGGGAGTAGCACTGCCGAATTAATTAACATGGGGAACTCCCTGATGGTCCAGTGGCTAGGACTCTATGCTTCCACTGCGGGGGCCACGGGTTCCGTCCTTGGTCAGGGAACCAAGATCTCACAAGCCTCACAGTGTGGCCACAAGAAAAAAAAATTTTTTTTTAGTAGGAACATGACCAAATTAGTTTTCTTAAAATTCCACTTTTTCACACCACTCCCTTGGATAGGAATGTTGAGTTGTGTTTGTTACTTTGCTTCAAAATCAAACTCCTGATTGACTTAAAAGGCCTTCTTTAATCCAACCTCCCACAATCTAACCAGCCTGTTTCCCATCACTCCTTCATATTTTTCAGATCCTTCTTATCTTTTTATGTTCATTCCTGTTTCTGTTTCTTTTTGATCCCATTTCTCAGCCAAGGATGCCTTTCAGCTTTTCTGAACCTCTCAGAACTTATTTTCTGATGGCTCCTTCCAACTGCCATTGATCCTTTCCTTTCTGATTTCTTAAGATGTTGTGACATGTATTAGACTCGGGGCACAAAGTTATATTCTAACCTTAGGTTTTTGACTGGTCCATGGATATTTTTGTTACTTTAAGCATGATCTTTGAGTGCCTGCTGTTCCAAACAGAAGTCATTTCTTTTACATGTACTACCATACATGAAACATGAACATATTTGAATCTTTTTAAAAAGAATTTTTTTCCACAATTCTAAAAATGTTAGGCTGAGTGTATGAAGGTCATTTCAAAATACTTTGTTGTTTTGCCAGCTGTTACTCACTTTATCCTTCTTTGGATGGCAGCTCCTTTCATATGTGGTCACACTTACTCTGATTCATGAAAGTGTATCTATTTTCGTGGTGTGTATAATAATCTGTATGGTGTTTATGGTTTGGGGTTTGCAGTGATTAGGTTACAAATTGAAGTCTTGTAATATGGGTTTGGCTTACACAGTTGATTTTTGCTAAGCTTAATTTTGGAATAATTTATGATTTACTGAAAAGTTGAAAAATAGTCCAGAGAGTTCCCATATAGACCTCACCCAGTTCCCCATTATTAGCATCTTACATTTCTGTGGTACGTTTGTCAAAACTAAGAAACTGACATACGTTGACTGGTATTACTGAACTCTAGACTGTATTTCGATTTTACCATTTCTTCTATTAACTTTTCTGTTCTATGACCCAGTGCAAAATAATTTGTTTAGCTGTCATTTCTCCCTGATCTCCTGTGGTCTCCGCACAGTTGTTTTTATTGATATCCTTTAAATTTTTAATTGATTGCCAAGATTAAAAACTCAGGAGAATTCACCTGCATTCAAGATTATAGTTTATACTGTCAGCATCATTTTTGTCTTTTTGTATTATAGAGTCTGTATAAAGCCCAAGTTTAGTTACATGTGGCTTTTAAGTACTTGAAGTGTGGCTAATGCTGCTGAGGAACTGAATTTAACATTTTTTGGACCACATAGCTCTAGAAGAGTCAAGATTTTAGTGCTCAGACTGAGCATAACTGATTAGGCCTGGCACTTCCTTTAGAAGTCTGCCTTAACGAGCTGTTTCTTTTTCTAAGGCTACTGCCATTCCCAAGTAAACAACACCTACCAGTGTTGCTATCATTCAGTGGTGAAACTGTATAAAAGCTGGAGTTTTGTAAGGTGTCACAAATTCAGTTCTTGACCAGCTTTGTTATATGAAAACAATATGATGTTTATTTCTTGGTGCAGTGAACTCATGGTTCATCACATAGAAGTGTGGACTCTTATGAGTGACATAATGAAATTTTTGAAAATTTTATTCTTGTGACTTGAACTTTGAAAAACTGTGAGGAGCATAAGTATTGGAATGCTTGAATCTTTGAAGTTCCTTTTTAAAGTATGTATTTGAGTATCTCTTTGAAACAGCAGGGAAATGAAGGGCTGAAAAAATTGTGGTGTGATATAGGAATGGATGAATATCTTGTGGCCCTATACACTGTAAAGGCAAGGAACTCTCTGAAGAATAAAGGTCATTTAAAAAAAACTTTTCAGCTCTGACACTGGCTTGTTTTGGAAGCATACGAAGGATTGTACATTCCTTACAAAAGAATAAGCACTGTTAATTTTTGTCAGCTGCTGGTTATTTTTCTGTCTGTCTGTATATTATCATGCCAGGGCTTTCTTCAGGTGGCTTCATAAGCAAGCTAATTATAGAGAATAGTAATCCCTAGTGCTCCTAAAGGAGATAAGGGGAGCTTTCAGATGGAAGCGGGAACAGAGAAAATTTGGTACAGATTTTTTGTTTTCTGATGAGCACATAGGGAAGCATAGTTTATTACTGCTGTTCTCTTTCTGGATTAATTTAAAACTGATAAGAATTAAGTCAACATCTAAAACATTTTTGTTTCTGCCACAGTTAGAAACCATTATTTGTATTCAGTTCTAGTCTTTTCTGTTTTTCTGTCAAACACAATTTCATTACTTAAATCCATTGATCTAGGGTGTGATCGAAATGTTCAAGAGCTGTTAAATCAGCTGCATGTCACCTCATTGGAGACATCAGGATAGTTAACTCTGAACACTTACTGTGCAGCACGCACTGGGCTTTACATTTACTTCATTTTATCAAGGTGAGAGTCTAAATCTTTAATCACTAACAGTGAATGGGCACCCGTGATTCAGAGCACTGCACTGCAGCAGGCCTGAAAGCTTGATGTTGCTGAGAGTAAAACCAGCTCTTAGCTATTGACTTTTGGGAAATATGTGGGACCAAGGGAAGGGACCAGAGCAGCAGGCTGGGAACCTTGAGACTTCATGCACTCGATATTTAAAAACTAATATGGGAAGAGGGCTTCCTCAGTGTGTACTGGTATTAAATGCAGTATAAACCTGCATTTAATAATTTCAATAGCCTTAGGAGAGTGGATAGCATTATCACTATTTACTGATAAAATCAAGACTACGGAAGTTTAAGTAACTTGCCTGTTGGTTATGCAGCTGATTAACGTCTGAGTAAGGACTGGACTGCTAACCTACTGGTGTCTGTGGCTTTGTTTCCTTTGAAAACTTCCCTGTGGTTGGTTACATGGAAGACAAAACAGGAGAGCTACACCATTGCCCATGCTTTAATAATATGCAGCAGATGAACTAAAGCAATGTGTCTTTTAAAAATATTATAGAAAGGTCTTTTAATAGTATACGAAAGTATATGTATATACATATTCCCATGTGTATATGCTATTTCCCATTTAAGCACAAAGAAAGAAGTAAAAACTGTATTACCAGCATATTTTTTTTTGATTAGAAAGGTTTTGACAGCTTTGTGATAGGTGAGGTAGTTGGCTTTTCGAGAATTTTTAGCGTTCATGAAATATTTGTTGTGGGCCCACCCTGTTTCATGCACTGTTGTGGTCACTGTTGTGCGTGAATAAAACAAACTCCCAAGTCCCTGTTCCCACTGTGTTACCATTCCCATCCTTGTTTTACTTTCAGTTCAGTTCAGTTCATTCGCTCAGTCGTGTCCAACTCCTTGCGACCCATGTTTTGCTCTAGTAAAGGTAAATGTATTTACCTGTGGTCTCAGCTTAGCACTCCATTTTCCCCATGAAATCCTAAGTTTCTTAATCGCAAAGCTTCCTACGATGATGAAATTCAGGAACTTTGGTGGCTCGATAAAAGGTCACTGTACTGCATAGATTTTCAGAGGAGAAAACTGAGGCCCAAAAAGTTTGTGACTCAAAGCACGTTGCCTGACTTTGTTCACATAATGGCACCAGTAGAAAATGACGTTTGTGGAGCTTTTGTAGCAGAAGAGGCTGCTCTCGGCTGAAGATGGCAGCCCCGGAAAGTCTGACCAGCCGGACTCTGAAGGGCTGCCCCCACAGCGTCCATGTAACCTGGTTCTGCCCCATAGGTTGGGAGGTCTCCTTTTAGAATCGGGGCTCAGTTCAGTGTTTTTCTCCAGTGCACATAGTACAGATATGACCTTTGTACTACAGGCAGGCCTTAGGTAATATTTGGAAGACCAGGTTCTAATTCCAGATGTGCCATGATAGTACTCTGGCTTTATGAGAAATTTTGAAGGCAAATGGGTGCTGACCTCTTTGAGGAAGCAGAGGTTCTTACTGATTAAGAATTTACTAATGGTGAATGTGTTTCTATGAACATGTGTTTGAGCGGTGTAACAGATAAGGTTTGTTAGCTGTGCACTAACAGGAGGTAGGAAAAATGGCCTTTTACTTCATGGGAGCCAATAAAAAACAATTAATTTGGGGGTATATCAGTCACAATTTTTCCTTTTCTCCTATTAAGAAAGAAAAATGATTTATTTAGATTTATACATGTAAATAAATTTATGTACTCAAGAGGTTGTAAAGAATGCTAAGAACCTCCCCACACACACTTTTTTTTTTTTTTTTTTTAGGAAAGAACCATTTTATTTCTAGCAAATGTAGATGTGTTTGCTTATAAATAATAAAAAATTATTAAAGTAAGTAGAAATGATTTTGTGTATTTGGATGTCTGATGAGACTGGAGCAGGACAAAGGAGATGAAATAAATATGAGAAAAGTGGAGAGTAATGTGGTTAACAAAGTAAACTATGGTTAGAAATGAGATTCAGAGACTATTGAGCCTATAGTTGTTGGTGGCTGGTGGGAGCATCCTGGGTTTGTATCCTGAGCCCTGAGATATTATGCCTGGGCAACAATTAGGAATCTTGTTTAAATTTTGGAGTAGAAATTGGGATGGATTAGCCAGAGTAGCTTAATCAGTTTATACTAACTTTATAAGGGAAAACTCCAGACTAGGAAGAAACACATTATATATGATAATTTCACTGTATATGGTAGTTCAGTGGTAAAGAATCCACTTGCCAGTGCAGGAGACACAGGTCCGATCCCTGGGTAGGGAAAATTCCCTGGAGGAGGAAATGGCAACCCACTCCAGTATTCTTACCTGGAAAATCCCATCAGAGGAGCCTTGCTGGCTACAGTCCGTGGGGTTGCAGAGTTGGACGAGACTTAGCGACAGAGTACTTTTAATAAGAATAGCAGCTAAGCTTCTGAATGCACACTAAGAGCTCGTTCTCAGTGCCAGAAGCCTTGGTGAGAGTGCACCTGATAAACGATCCTTGAAGGCAGCATTTTGCAGGAAGCAAATAAGGTAGTCTAATAAGGCAATCCTGGGATTTTTGCATAGGCCAAGCATAGTGGTTAAAAGTCCATTCTTCTGAGGCATATAAACTTTGATTTGAATCCTGCCTTTGTAGTTCTTATCTCTGTGACCTTGAGCCAAGTACTGTAACCTCTAAACTTGGGTTTGACTCTGTTAAAAGGAGATTATCTAGGCTACTTAATGTGGGAATGAAATGATATATAGAACATAAATCACAGGACCTGGAGGGTAGTTAATGCTGAGTATGTAATAGATAACTTATTATTAATATAAACACTGCTTAGAGATTTTGGATCTGTAGCTTTTAAGATGAAAATGTATACTGCAAGGAACATTGGTTTGCAGGTCAGATTTGGTTTTAAATTTTAGCTCCACCATATACTAGATGTTTAATCATGGGCAGCCTTCTTCTGAGCCTTAGTTGCCTTACTGGTAAAATTGAGGTAATAATTCAGATGCGTAGAATCATGTGAGGATGAAGGGATATTAAATTGCATGGTATGCAGCTGATACTTGGTAAGTTTTAACTTCACAGCTATGGTTTGCAGTATCTTAGCAACCTTTGAGTCCCTTGAAACATCATGCTAGTAGTTTCCCCAGTCGTTTCAGAGTTCCTCCTCACCCAGACGATGACTTGCTTTTTCCTCTCATTAAAGTAGAACCCAGCCCAATATGGGTGAATCACAGTAGTGTTTCTGCAATAGTGAAAGGAATATGAGGGTGGGATAATATGATTTTTATAAGTTTGTCAGGCTAAAACTGGTATTTTATTGCTTTGATTTAAATATAAATCAATTTGTTTATTGGTAAAATGGAGTGTTATATGTTATTATTTGTACTTTTTTGCTCTAAAAAATTATCCATTCTTCTCTACCCCTTTACTTTTTGAGCCAAGAGTTTTGTTTTCTATTTACATGAGTTCTCTGTATAATAAGCTCATTAACATTCCATTATCAAATGGAATTTGCTGGTATTTGCTGAGAAAAATTCTAAAATTATGGACTGTATGGACTGTATCATATGTTTTAGGTTGTTCTGAGGATGAGATACCAGGGAGAAATACCTAAACATCAGACCCCCGAGGGCTTATGTGTGTTTAAAAACAGCATTGTATAGTATTAACTGCTTAATTTTTCTGAACTTCATTTTTATATATGTGGGAGTGTTTTTTCTAATTAAAACAAATCATTTCTTCATCCCGTATTTCTTAAATAGTTTGTATCTTCAGTGATTATGACAGTCCCACTGTTACACAAATTCTGTGAACTTTTTTTGTTTGTTTGTTTTCAGTATGTTTGGGACTTCTGTTGTTCCTGTTACTGACTTCTAATTGAGTTTTTAGGTATTACCCTTTTTTCCTCCCTTTGGAGGCACAAACAGAAGTCAGAAGTTCTGTAAATGTTGCTACAGTATCTAGTAGAAAGGTTTTCCAAGTTTACTCAGACATGAGAGCCACGTGACACATTTTTTAAAATGCAGGTTCTGATTTAGTGAATCTGTGAGGCTTGAAGAACCTGGTTTTGGTTTGAATTGTGTGTTTTTTGTTTTTAAACACATTTCCCCATTCCACATAACACTTTTAATTAAATTTGGGGATCACTTCTAGAATTGTTAGTTACGAAGAAGAGACTCGAGGGCAGTAAATCTTTTTTAAATTTTTATTTTGTTTTGGAGTATAGTTGATTTACAATGTTGTGTTAGTTTTTAGGTGTACAGCAGAGTGAATCAGTTGCACGTATATTTATGTCCATTCTCTTTCAGATTCTTTTCTCATTTAGGTTATTACCGAATATTGAGTAGAGTTCCCTTTGTAAAAAAAATACTGTAGGCAATTTTTTATTGTTTTTTAAGCATGAGCCTCTGCCTGAAAAATAAATCTTTCATCTTCCCACCTCTCTGCATCTCACACATTCAGGCAAGATTTGATGGAGGGATTAACCTCAGATCTTGGGACTACCACATTGTGAACATTGTGTGGATGTTCTCTGGCTTGTAAAGATCTGTACTTTAGAACAGCTGTACCTTCCTTCGGTGTTTTGCTGAAGAACAGAATTTGTTAATAGGGTGATTTCATCCAGAAATTCATTAATGAAGCTTGGCAGAATAATTTATTCAGTCATCAAAACCTAGAGGATTGCAGAAGGGCAAATCAGTTCCGTTTTTCTTTGTGTTGGTAATTTAAGATGGGAGATTTGGGGTAGGAAGATGAGAGTTCTTTGAAGCAGCAGAGCTAAGACCAGGAAAATTTCTGATTTCTCTGGGATTTTGAAATGAATTAAAACTAAGGGAATTCAGGAATTCCCTGGTGATCCAGTGGTTAGGACTCCGTTTGCACTTCAGGGGGCATGGATTTGAGGCCTGTTTGAGGAGCTAAGATACCATGTACCCCTTGGCATGGCCAAAAAAAGAAAAAAACACCTAAGTGAGTTCACTTTCATGTTTGTTTTAAATTTGGGATCTAATTCTGAAGTGATTGTCTATATCTTGCTGTTTGGTGTTTTTTCTGAGGAACCTTTAAACAAATGCTGAGATTTGGGACCTCTCTTGTGGTTCCGAGGTTAAGGCTCCACACTCCCAATGTAGGGGACAAGGGTTTGACCCCTGGTCAGGGAACTAAGATCCCATGTGGCCAAAAAAAGAAAAATAAATTAAGATTTGCTTGTACCTGTAGAAAACATAAATACAGTTTATTATGTTTAACATTAGTTTTTAAGTCTTATTTTTCAAGTTCTCAAATGGCCATTCAGTTCAACATGTTAAGGATTAGCAGAAGTTAATGGATTGACAAGCATTTAGCTATTTTGCAGATTGGCTAGTGGCACTTAAAACTGCAGCCATTTATCCACAATGAAGATTTTAGCACTGCATCTTTGTGTATCAACTGAAAAGCCAGAGTTCCCCCTCTGTGCCTTTCAGCATTCTAAAACTGACAGGTTAGTGAAGGACAAAGAATATGTATTATACAGGGGAAGTATAATCAATATTGTTAAATCATCCAGTATGCTTATTAGTGATAGCAGAAATGATTTTTATAGTCGTGCAGTGTTTGGCTGTATTTTTAATAAATTGATTTATAAGCTCATTATAATTGAATAGAATTGCTCTTCACATTTTCAGCTAGCTGCTGCTTTCCCTTCCCACCTCACACTTAAAATATAAGAAGATGGAATTCAAGTTATTGGGCCTCATATATAGGGACAGTTGGCAAGCATTATTTCTGTAGCAGTAAAATGACATTATGCCTTTCCTCCATTTTCTTCTGAAAGCTGCAGAGTGGGGGAGCAACAAAAGTTGGAAACACCTATCTTTGGAATTTCTTGATACACAGAATTTTCTAATCTGCTATGAAGTTTTTATCAGGTTTGTGCTTTGTGAAACTCTTGACTGCAAATGGATAATGTTGCTGTTATTCATCAGGAAAGCTGAAGTAATTGATTTTTTATTTTATTGCTCATACTTGTTTTCACTTCCTTTGGATGTGAGGCAGATTCTTTAAAGTGAATGTTATTGGAAGCTATCTTATTTTAGTACAACAACTAGAATAATTAATTTGAAAATTTAGACTTAAAGAGATTATAATTACATATTAGAAACATTAATAATAAGGGAGAAAGATAAATATTATACGTGGTATTGCCTGATAAACAGTAAGTTTAAATATACTAGTTTGTTACATGTTAACTTTTCTTCCCAAAGTTATTTTATTTTGTGATTCTTAAGAGCATAAAATAATTCCCTGTAATAAAGATTTTAAGGACTGTTAATCTGTAGATGACACGAACATTTTTAAAATATTTGAACAGTTTTGTTTTCTAACTGACCATCTTTCATTGGTACATGCCATCTTGCCTTCAAAGAGGTTGACTTTTGTTTTTCCCATATCATGATACATACTGAGATTGGAAATAGTAATTCTAGGTTAATGTAAGTTTGCCCAGGCACTCTATATTTTATAGATGCTTAGTAATTTTAACTATTTTAGTCCTTTAAATAATTCAAATGCAAATCTGTATGTGGTTTTTTATTTTCCAGACATCCATTTAATACTTCTTTCTGTTAAAGTGAAGCCATGTCTTAAAATGGCAGTTTGTATACTATGGTTATTATTTATGCTTGTACTTTTAGAAAATTTGCAGTGTAGCCAATAGGAAAACTATTATGCAAAGCTGATTTGTAAACCTCAAAAGGATAATAAAGGAAGATCTTGAGGTATTAAGATATATTAATTGATGTTTTAGGGAGTTCAGTAGTAATACAAGGTGATTGATGGCTGGTTTGTATTTAAACTGTTCTTTAAATTTGTAGATAGCTGAAGAAAAGTTCATTTTAATTTTTTTCTGAAATGTATTAAAATGTTAACAAATTTTTTAAATATTATTTTAAAGAAGCAAATATTCATATAAGATAACTTAAATCATTAAGGAATAAGGGAACATAACTTGTTTTTACAAATTTAGAGCTTGGTATATTTAGAACTTTGGGTATTAAATTTTTTTTGTTGGTTTTTTATTTGAATGTAAGACTAATGCTGTGGTTTTTCTTTTTTTCCAATTAATAGATTTTTTTTAGCAACAGTTTAAGGTTTACAGAATGAAATGATGTTTTTACATTAAGAAATGCTAGAAAATTAGGATAAAAGTAGAAAAAAGCAAAAGTTAACAATTTAATTGTAATACTGTTTCACAGAGTCTTGATTTGGAATACAGTGCAGGAAGATGTAGATTTAAATTCTTTCTTAAGTAATTTTTCCATTTTCAAAAATTAAAATGCTTGTTTATTTCTGGGCCAATTCAAATTTTCCTTATCTCCTTTAAACTGCAAAAGACAAATTGGGTCATGGTATGGCCCCCAAAAACGTAAAAGTGAAAAATTGCAGTGAATATGTTGTATACTAGCTGAATGAAATTTCTTCAGAATACTCTTCTGATATTATGGATAATATAATGTTAGGGCTAGTTAGAGTGTCTTTTCCATATTAACAAGCATATTGACTAAACTTGTCTTGTTTTCTGGATGTTGGCCCTGGATTTCTTTTAGAGCAGGCGTTTGTGGCCAGTGAGTTACTCGGCAGCGTACTTACGCAGTGACCGTCGCTGTCCTTACTCTTTCTGCTTCTCTTGATCATTCGTCATCCTTCATTGGTCCCTGATTATCCCACCTCTTGAACTTGGTGTTGCAGTGTTTCATCCTCAGTATCATTCTGCATTGTTTTTTTTGGATTCAGTCATCTTGTATATCCTGATGGTTCAGAAGTTCAACCAGTGGTTCTTGACCATTTGCTATGTTTGGTTCTGGGAACACCAGTGGAGAAAGGAAGCAAAGATAAGAAACCTGCAAAGAGCACGTTGCAGTGTAAGAGATGCCCCAGAGTGTTGTGGGCATAATATACTTCTAATATTAGCTGAGTCTGGGAGAGGGAGAAGTTGGGGGTGATTGGTTGTTTCCTAGGAAAGGTGGTGGACAGAAATACTTTGAAGAAAGGAATGTCATAAAAGAGCATGATACCTTTTGGAAAACCATAAACAGTTGATGCAGAAGAGGAGACGTATGTAGATATAGCAGGGTTATGAATCTGGACAAGTGGTAAACAGGGGCTGTGTTAAAAACTTTGCATTAATTCTGAGAGCACTTTAAAAATATGGATAACAGGGCAAAGGTTTGGGCAAAGAGGGTAGGGTGGGATCAACACTTAAGTCAAGGAGACTAGTTGGGTTTTTGCATGATTGAATTGATGAGTCTAACCTATTCTTTCTAAGTCTTGCCATTTCTTATTTTACAGCTTCATAGCTTCTTTGTCTACCTGTATGTTGAATGCTAAACCCATATTTTTTAAAAGTTCAAACTTTTACTGAATTCTAGAACCATCTTGCTCCCAGTCACTTAGCATTCCTATAGCAATGGTTTTCATAGTTTATCTGGGGCCACATGAGAGGCTTCCTGAAGCTCTCTTGAGACCCACAAGATTAAAACTGTTTCCATTATAATAGAAAGAATTTATTTGTCTAGTTCACTTATTCCCTCATGAGTGTATGGTGAAGTTTTCTAGAGGGTACACAATGTGCAAATCAGGACCAGTTGTATGCAGAAGTGGTTGTGAGAATCCACTTGCCTTCTGTTAAGCCAGATGTTAAAGGGATTTGCAAAAATATAAAACAATCTGTGCTTTTTTTTTCTTTTTTGGGCAAATAGTTATTTTTTTAAAAAAAAGAACGTTTAATATATAAAGGATTTTCCTAATGATTTAATAAATATTTTTAAAATTTCTTTAATTTTCTAGCATGGTAAATATCTATAGGTGTAACCCACATAAATGAAAGATTTTTGGTGTTCCATATTTTTAACATTGTAAAGGGGTCTTGAACCAAACAGTTCAAGAATGGCTGTCCTATAGTAATAAACCTAACAACAACAACAAAAACTAATTAAACTCGTTCTTTCACACATACTTCCCAGATTTAATTTTTTCTCTATTTCATATCTTTGTAAATGGTACCACTCTCTACTCAAATTCCAGGCCAGAAACTTGGGTTTCATCTACCTTTTTTACCTAAATGGTAATAGTAATCACTAATGTTTATTGAATACTAACCATGTGCCAGATGCAGTTTTTATTAATAATTCTTTACATCCATTATTGTGTTAAAGCCTCACAAAACCCTGTAGGTATAGGTATTAATATTTAACTTTATTTTACAGATGAAGAAAAGGTACAGAGGGAGTAGGTAACTTGCCCATGGTCAGGTGGCTGCCAAGTTTCAGAGCCAAAATCTGAATCCAGCCAGTCTTTTGAACCTGTACTTATTGTTTGTTCTGTAACAGTTTATGTAGGATAGATACATGTTTCTTGAGGGCTTTATTTACAGACACACGCTCGCTGTGAAGTCGTCTGGGCCAGGCGCTTTTTGGAGAGGTGAAGCTTGCAGGGCCTTTTAATGTCTTCTACCGTTACTATAACCATAGGGTCTTCTACTTCTCTGTGAGCTCATTTTGGGAAACTGTATTTTGTAGAGCAGAGACTGGAAAACGATTTCCTGCAGGCCAAATCTGGCCCACTGCCTGCTTCTTTATGTGAAGTTTTGTTGGCACACAATCATATCCATTCATTTACGTGCTGTCTGTAGCTGTTTTTTGTGCTACAGCAGCGAGTTGAGTAGTTGTAACAGAGACTGTATGGCCTGGAAAGCCTAAAATGTTTACTATCTGGCCCTCTACAGAAAAGGTTTGCCAAGCCATTAGCTGGGTTTTCTGTTTTATTGGTATATATTACACATAGTATCTTGTCTTTACAGACTCTCTATGTGTGAAGTTATGTGTTTTTTCCCCCAGTACTATTTATATTTCTTTTATTTCCCCCATTGTTTGGGATTACTAAAATTTTGTCTGATGTATTAATAATAGTGTTAATGTTGGTATTCGATCCTATGCTGTGCCCTACAACAATTTGAATAGCATTTGATTTAGAGATACGCTTTGTAACAGTGTGCTAGCTTTTTAAAAAATGAAGTATGCATGGTAGTTTTGATCAAACTAGCTGATCCTGATGGATGATTTAATAATTTCTTCATTTCTTTTGTGCTAATTAGCCTATCTTTTCGGCCTCTTCTGGAATCTTGTGGTAAATAATTACCTCCTCCAGTTTTTCTAATTATTTATAAGTTGAGCCTAAAAAAAAAATCTTAATTTTAGAAATCATCTCATTTTTTACATTTTTTAAAAAATTAGGTTAACTGGTTGTTTACTTCTCTCTTAGAATCACGGCTTGGATTTATTGGCTCACTGTTTTGCATTTCAAAAAACTTATTGAATCAACAGTGTAAAATATTTCAGATCAAAATATAAAATTGTAGCATATATTGTTTATAGTCTTCTAAAAATATTTGTGTCGTATATTTAAATCTTTATTTGGTTATCGAGTCACGTTTAAAGTCATTGGTTTCTGTTTTTATCTTTACTGATGTCTTACCTCTTCTTTTTGTTGGATTTTTAACTTGAGTTGGTTTCTTCACATTCTCATTCCCTGGTTTAGTCATGTCTTAAAATTTGTGTGTATTGTTTTCATGATTTTTTTTTTTTGATAGCTGTAGAGTCCTGGTATTTGTTTCCTCTTCAAGATTTATTTGAATAAGGCAGTTTTAGTAGCTAGTTTTTCTAGCGTGATTGTATTGTAGTCCACGAATATCAGCTGTGTTATGCCTACTTTTTGTAATTCATTGATATTTTCTTCAGTGCTGAATGGTGTGTGTATGCACTTCTTGACTATTTCATGAGCAATTGTCAAAAAAGGTGTTACCTGATTTCAAGGTTTTGCTTTTTTTTTTTCCCAGTTTTTCTTTTCTGTTTCCACTTGTTTTACATGTTTTGATATTAAGATTTGGTATATAAAGTTTCTTAGCTGGTTGTTTCTTTTTAGTTGGTTTCTTTATCAATATGCAAAATCTTTATAATGCTTTCTCTTTGAATTTTAAAAGTGTGCTTTCATCTAAATTTTGTTAGCATCTCTTGTTAGTGTATCTGTCTCTGTACTTTTTCCCACCAGTTTTCCTGACTTGTTTTGTTTCAGGAGTGATTTTTGCAAAGTGTATTCCTTAAGTTTGTTTTTTCTTAACCCTTTTTATGGTCTTTATTGACTAGTTAATTTAACCATTCACATTTTTATTGTGATTACAGATATTTTGAGGCTTATGCTTGGCATTTCATTTTGTATTTCATGTTAAGCACAATTTTAAAATAATTCTGTTTATTGCATTTTCTGTGTCTATTGAATGGTTTTGTCATTTTCCCCTCTTCTAGTGGTTTAGATATTTACTGACATAATTAATCTAAACTTTACACGTAGACAGTAGCCAGAATTGCTCATATTTATTTCTGTTACCCCGCAGCCCCACCCGTACCCTGGCACACCCACATGCACTGTTAGCTCCTTTATTCTTTACTACAACATCCCATGTTTACATCTGAGACTTGACTTCAGATTATTTAGTTTTATAATCAGTAGTTACATCTCAGTGTTTTCTGCTGGCGTCACTGAAGTTTTCTGGCCCTAGAGACTAGTATCTATCAATATTTCAGCCTCTTTTTCTCTATGGCACTTTATTGATGAAAAATACAGGAGTTCTTTGAATTTTTGAGGTAAGTGTGAGGTTGCTGGGTGACCAGTGTAATACTGCTTCTGAATCCCTACTCACTTCTACAGTAGCGTTAGGGTTCCTGTACATGTTTTCATGTAAGTTATCTTCCTACTTTCTTGAATGTATTAAAGAACACTTTCCTGTTGCTATCTGACATAAATAACATCTTGTTTGGGTATTAAACTGTTGTCACAGTCTTTTCCTTTTAGGAATAAAGTGGTAGACAAACTTACTTTTTAGCAGTGGGTAACTATAAAACTTTAAGGTTACATTCAATTGCCAGATACCATACTGAGCTCAATACTCGGCATGTAAAAACGGAGTTAAGAGTTTTTATCTGCCTTATAATATCATAGTTAACATATATTTGATCCTTTTGGTTTCAGATATATTTTAGAATATTCTATTTCCTTATTTTCCTCACGACAAAGGAATATACATTATTGTTACATTCTAAGAGCATTAACTTGTCTAGGAGGCAAAATTTTCATACATAAAGTAATTAGACCTAGAATACACTGGGCCCAAATTGTTAATAAGAGGCTTTTCAGTTGTCAAGAATAGAAGGACTTTGAAGCAATAGTTGGAATATTTGTAATCTAAGGAATTCTTCCTGAACTACAATTTTTTTGTATTACTTTAGAAAAGTCAAAGTCACATTTTTAAAAAATAAGAGGTCAAGATCAAATATTAGTATTAGCAATATAAACTAAATCCTCTAGCTATTCAGAGAAAGAAGACAATAATAAGGCTAGACCATTGAATGAGAGGCGGCTGTAGATCTGAGGGCTTGTAAGAGGAAGTTGAGTGACTTGGAAGCAATCTCGGTAACCAGCACTTTATCACAGAATCATATACATTGTAGGTGTTTGATGAATATTTCTTTTTTGGGGCTGCAGTAATGGCTTCTGTTTACTGAGTGTTTACATTATGCTGGGTATTAGACCAACACTGTCTGTATCATATAGACAAGGAAGAAGATACAGAAATAACCTAGCTCATGAGTGGCAGGGCTGTTTTAATTTCAGGCCTGGTGCTCTTAACTCTTGAAGAGTTTTCTCAGTGTCTTCACCAATCACATGGAGATGAATCACTGTTTATTTGACAGTGGCGTTTACAAAGCTGATTAAATTGCTACAAAAGAATAAAGTGGTATTGTACCAATCATTTAAAAGTAGACACTATGTATAGGCATTCTATTGCAGATTTGGTTCCAGGCCACTGCGATAAAGTAAATATTGCAAAAAAGCAAGTCACGAATATTTTGGTTTCCCAGTGCATATAAAAGCTATGCTTACTCTGTCCTGTAGTCTAAGATATTTAACAGTATTATGTCTTTAAAAAGTGTACATACCTTAATTTTAAAATAATTTATTGCTTTAAAAATGCCAATCATTAGCTGAGCCATTGCGGGTCCCAATCTTTTTGCAGCAGTAGCATCAAAGATCACTGGTCGTAGTTCACCATAATAAATATAATGAAAAAGTTGGAAATACTGTGAGAGTGGTGAAACAGACTGACAAAGTGAGCAGATGCTGTTGGTAAAAAAATGCCGCCAATAGACTTGCTTGATGCAGGGTTGCCACACACTTTTCATACAAAAATGCAGTATCTTCGAAGTGTGATAAAGCAAAGCACAGTAAACCAGAGTATGCCGCCTAGCCTTATGTTTGGTGCTCTGTAAACATTACTAACATACTCAACCGTAGGATAGCTCCGTGAGGAATAGGTGTTACCCTGTTCCACAGAGGAGACCACAGGCTCAGGTTTATACAGCTTGTCCAGGGACATAGAGCTTTTTAAAGGCATCGCTGGGATTGAAACCTGGGTCTATCTGGCACCGAAAGTTCACAGACTGTGCTAGCAGCCTCTCTCTAGTTTTAGAGACTGGGTATGGTTTCCTTGGTGTAGAGTATTTCCACCAGTTAACTTACTTAATCTCTTTTAGGAGTCCAGAAATTCACTGTAGTTTCCAACTGTTTGTACCGTAGACAGATTGTGTTTCTCCAGTTTGCTTAAGCCAGCATATTCAAATTATTTCTCTAGTTTAGGTTAGTCTCACAGATCTCATTGTATGATCTTTGTATTTTGTCCCTCTTCTGAATTTTTATTTGATTTAGATTTTACATTTTACTAACAAAAAATAATGTTAGCCTTGTCTAGCAGGATTATTTTCTGCCCTTACTCTTGTGTTGCCTTTCAAAGATGAAAACTAGGGATCAAACGCATTAAGAATGAGGCAGATTCAGAACAGTCACCCGGGACTTGAGGATTCTTTGGGGATTACCAAAACTTTGTCAGCTTTGTTCTTTTAGTTACGGTGAGTTACAGAGTTGTATGATCAGTGCTTATTTTCTAATCAGAGATAACAAGGGAAAGAGGTGGTGAGCTGAGCTGTCATCTAGGACAGGGAATGCTGATAGCTGTCCATTCCTTTATCAGATAGGTAGGTAGCTGAAGTAAAAATCTGATGCTTGGCAGTGATCCTTCCCAAGAAAACTGAGCCTGTGAGTGAGGATACCCCTCACACATAAAGAGTCTGTTCCTTTAGGATTGTTTTCCTTGGGGCCTTTTTGCTTAGATGGCTTGCAATGGAGGTACACTTTACTGGCTAATCTTTTCCACCCCTTTTCTTTTGTTGGGATTAGTGCCAGAACAGATAAAGCCCAGTGTAAGCCAGCCTCAGCCTGCCAACTCTAATAACGGCACTTCCACAGCAACCAGCACTAATAATAATGCCAAGCGAGCCACAGCCAACAATCAGCAGCAGCAGCAGCAACAGCCGCAACCGCAGCAGCCGCAACCGCAGCAGCCACAGCAGCCGCAGCCGCCACCACAGGCCTTGCCTCGGTATCCCCGGGAAGTACCACCTCGATTTCGCCACCAGGAACATAAGCAGCTTCTAAAGAGGGGTCAGCATTTTCCCGTCATAGCAGCAAACCTGGGATCTGCTGTTAAAGTGTTAAGCAGCCAGTCAGAAAGCAGTGCTTTAACAAATCAACAGCCACAAAATAACGGAGAGGTGCAGATCAGCAAAAACCAGTCAGGTGAGAGAAGGCATTTCTTACGAGACTCCAACTATCATCGTTAGCAGTGTAGCAGGTTTATAAATTCATGCCTATTTGGTGATGTATTTGTATTCATCAGTTTCTGGGTTGTAAAGTAAGAATTCTGTGCAGGAACTTGTGAATGGGGCATCTTAAAATGTTTCCTGTAAGTTAACTATCACTCTCCCTTCAGATCTTAACTCATTTTAGTAAACAGCTTATAGAGCCGAAGTGATATGCTAGCCAGTTGTGCATATTAACTGCATTTAATCCTCAACAACCCTGTGAGGTGTCAGCTGTTCTTATCTCTGCTTTTCAGTAGAGGAAACTGAGGCACCAAGACAAAAATGACTTGAGATCGGTTACCACGTGCCATAAAAAAAGACCACCACCCATGAAAGTTCTGTTCAGAGCCCGTGCATTCAGTTATTATCCCAGAATGGCTTTTCTCGGCTCATTAATGATTGTGAGGCAGAAAATAAGTTCAGCATGTGATTACAGTTTTCTCAGAGTCCAGTTTATTTCCCTGTATTCTGACGATTGGTTTGTCCATTCATTTATTGAACCATTTTGATGCTTTTATCCCAAGCCATGTAGAGAATTGAGGATAGTCAAGATTCCCACACATGAAAGCAGTAGCAGACCAGTAACCAGCCCGAGTCTCTGGAGCCAAATGGACCTGGTTTTTTAAGTCCTGGCTCCACAGTATACCAGCGTGTGACCTTGGCAGGTCACTTAATTGCTCCATGTGTCCGAATCTCATCTGAAAAGCCTTTCCTAACTGTCCCAGGTAGAGTTGCTCACTTTCTGCCTCTGTGCTCTCTTCCATACCAGGAACTGCTCTGTACTTTATCATCCAGTGTTTCACAGCTAATAAGTGGCAGAGCCTGCACTCACCCTGAGATCTGTCTGACTCCAAAGCTGTGCACGTAGCAACCGTGCCGTGCTTTGGCAACCTCCCGGGTGCGATAGGTGAGGAGGCAGAGGGCACACATGTGATTTTCTGGCATAGGTAATTAGAGAAGCAAGGTATTGGAAAGGATGCAAACTTATATCATCAGCCTGAGTTAATACTTAGCCCTACACACTTATCACTGAGTAAGCTTGGCCAAATGACTTATCAGACAGTCTTTGCTAATCTGTGAAGTGTAGTGCCCAGTCTGAAAGGTTGCCTTGAGGATTATGCTATGTGACATGTTAAAGCAGCTAGTTTAGGGTCAGATATTTGGGCACTGAATGAATTATTTTCCCTGAGACTTTTCTAGAAGGACCTCTGCTTTTCAGGATGAGGAGTCTGGTTGAGACATGTTATATCTAATGCCAAGCAATTAATAATTCGGTTTGAAGTTCCTCTAGGAAGTCAGCTTGGAAGCAGTTGTATTGAGTCATCGGCATCATTGTAGTTAAGACTTCGGAGAGGTTATATATGCAGCAAATTCTTGAGTACCTACTGCAAGCTAAGCAATGGTGGCATATTTAACAAACAGGAAAGTGGGATAGTAACTTTAGGAAATACATGTTGAATATGGTTTTTCGATTGGGGACACGAAAGAGCAAAGCTGTTTTTGAAATGGAAACAATGGGAGTACCAGAATTTTCTCAAAGATTGGTATGGGTCAAGAAACCCAAAAGTGTTACGCGTATACATTCAGGTGAAAAGAAGCCTAAGATGTGGACATAGGAAGAAGTCTTCAAAAAAAACAAAGGGCTGAGGAGGAAAGATATCCCACCTGTTTCTAAAACAAGTTCACAAAGGTGGACAGTGTTAATGTAGAGGCTAAGATGGAAACAAGACGGGTACAGCAATCTGACTAAAATTTAGAATTAAAACCCCAAACAGAGAATGCAGAAGAAGATGCAAGCAAAGCATTCTTCAAGAGAACCAGACTTGTGCTTTTGTCTTTTTNGCCCTCCCCACCCCTCCACACACACACACACTCAGATTTTTCTATCTAAGCTGAAGTGTTTTTCATAACAAAAAGTGGTCTTTGTGACCTGTCATTGGTAAACGCAGTTTTTTGAGGTAGCCTCTTAATTTATGTTTTGGGGAAAGTATCAAGTATATTCCAGATTAAAAATGGAATTTTAGCTAGTAATTACTGATGGCATCTCTTATTTTCCTAAAATACGTGGGCATATACAGCAAAAGGCAGGTGTGGACCATAACCTCCTCCAAACTAGGTCATGGCCAGATTGTGAGAAAGTTTCACTACCATTAAAGATAATACAGTTGGTTTGCAAAGTGTATTCTGCTGTTTTCTGGGGCATTTTGCCTTTGATGTATTCAGACATTAAAAAAAAAGAATTAAACCTTACCTTTCTTGTAAGTAGCCAAGTTTTTTTTTTAATGGTTTCTTTGCTTTTATGTATACAAAATTCTCATCACAAATTCATGGTTTCATCTTTAACACTTGAATCATTTGGATTTACTTTTGATAGATCATCTAAGAAATCTTTAAAAGTATTGAATATTCCTTTTCTTTAGGTGATTTAAAATGCTAACATTTGGCATATAACCTTAGATAATATACTTGGGTCCATTTCTGGATTAATTTTTCTGTTCTTACATACTCTGATAGTACAGTGCTGTTTAACTAGTGCATGATAAAAGTGGGTTAATCCACTTTTATGGATTTTATTTATATGTCTTATGTGAATTTTTATATCTCTTTAATCGAATTACTGACTCTTGTTAGTAAATTTTTATAATTAAACTCAGAAGGAACATTGTTATATCTTCTATTGAGGAGCAAGTTTATATTCAATCAGGTTATCTGCTATGACCTGCAATAAAATTTAATCGAATATTTTTGTTAACTTTATTTCAAAGCTTCCTTAATACTTTTTGTGGTTCCTATAATTAGGATCCTTTTCTATCCCATTTTCTTGTTGGTTATTCTTGGTGCATAGGAAAACTGGCTTTTTACATGTTAACCCTTTTTGTTTCTTTTCTGCTATCTTGACCTCATTTGGGGGTCATATTTCATCAGTTTGTGCTTCTAGTACAAAGTTGAGTAGTGGTACTGATAACAGATTCCTGTCTTTTCCCTGTTGTTAGGGGAATGCTGATTATGTTTCGCTGTTAAATCCCAGGTCCACTCCTTTGTTTTCAACTTGGGTAGTTTTGTCTGTCTTTCTCGGTCTTGTTTTCTTATTCCTGTTGGGAAGTGGCAAGACACACGCCCGCAAATAATAGATCAGAAGTACTTTTGTGACAGACCATGGCTTGATTGTTTTAGATTTGGAGAAAAGTGGAAGGTTTGGGACTTGCTGATGTTCTGGATTTACACAGGAAAGAATCAAGGGTAAATCTTAGGTTTCAGAAAACTTACCAAGATGAAGCAAACTGGAAATGAAGCAGGCTTGTTTTTTCCTTTGAGAGGAGGCACCTGTGGAGGTATAATCTAGGAGTTAACCTTTTTGAGATATCTAAGTAGAGATTTAAAGTAAGCACCTTGGTGTATAGTTTCTAACTTTGCTCTTTATGAGAGAGGTATGGTAGAATGAAGAACTTTGCAGATAGGACTGAAAATTATGATAATCATTGATACACATTAATTAGTGAAAAAATAATGGCCCTCATTTGTATCTGAATCAGATAAACAGTTCAAAGCAATTTTGGGTAGCAATCATTTAATCCTCGCAACTCTGTGAGGTAACTGCTATTACTATTCCCACTTTATAGATGAAGAGTCCAAGGCACAGGAAGATTTGAGGGTCTTACCTGTAGTCACACAGCTGGTAAATAACAGCGACTTTTAAACCCAAGCAGGCTGGCTTTGAGAGTTTTACTCTGCATCACTGCACCAAACTGCCCTTCATAGAGCACTTATTTGAAGCCAGCAGTGAGCTGCATACTTTACGTATGAAACTAGGGTAACTAACAGCCAGGTAAAGAAGTCCGTATGTGCTGTATATATTCCCATCTTACTAGTTTGGTCATACAGCTGCTACACAGACTTCAGTCTGGGTATCTCTAGAGTCCCAGCTATGTTCTGAGCCACCCCGCTTTTTTACTTTAGGATGAATTCTGATTTTTTCACCTTATTTTCTACAGCCCTTGAGCCTCCATTTCTTCATCTGTGAAGGGAAGGTAATGCCTCCTCTAGGGCTGTTTGAAGGATGCAGTGACAGCAGTCCACATAAGGCTTGTGCTTCAGCGTGCTGAATGATATTGCCAGCAGTGCAAGCACTGTTTGTTAGTGAGGCTGATGTTTTTGTGGCCTTTATTTCCTGAGAAAAATCCTCCTCGTGGGCACTGAAAGATGAAAAGCTTTCCTTGGAAGCTTCCAACTGCCAAGTAATTTTTAATTAGAGAGTGGAAGTCAGAAGCACTTAGAGAACTTCTAAGAAAATATGTATATTTAATGAGTTATGTATATGTTTTTGGTCTCTGTTTAGCACCCCCCCCTTTTTTTTTTGCTACTCTTTCTAGCTCTTCACCTTTTGCTGCTTAGCAATTATGCTTTGAGAAATAACGATGCATGTTGAATCTGATTTTCCATACCAGCAATACCCTCATGGGCTTTTCTGGTTCCTCAGACAGTAAAGAATCCCCCTGCAATGCAGAAGGCGTGGATTTGTCCCATGGGTTGGGAAGATCTTCTGGAGAAGGGAACGACTACCCACTCCAGTATTTTGGCCTGGAGAAGTCCATGGACAGAGGAACCTGGCAAGGTTACAGTCCATGGGGTTGCAAAGAGTTGGACACAACTGAGTGACTTTCACTTTACTACACCCTCACAATGAGTGATATTTTACTTTCTGGGCTTATAGCACCTAGTGTTTGGTTCATTATATCTGGGATATGACTTAAGCATATGTATTACTTACAAACACTAAATATGATTCTGATAACTACTGTAGTAAAGAACTACAAGGTGAACAACCCCCTGAGGACAGTCTAAGTGCCCACATCTTATCTCTGAAGATTTCTAACTTAACCAGAGTTTTAAACTGAATGAGAGTGATGCATTTGGGAAAATATTATAAGCAATAAAATAACTAGATAATAATACATACCAATAAGTCTTAAGTTTATAGGATTATATAACTAGTCATTAATGTCTTCGATGTCAGCAGTTGAATTTTTAATCATAACTTTGATCTTTAGCATATCAACTGTTTTTTGTCTTCTAATAAACGTGGCTCTTAACACATTTTTATGAAGGCAATATTTCTACTTGTGTGCTGTATTTTTTAGATTGAATTTGAACACTAATGAAATGCAAATATAATGGAAAAGGTTTTATAATTCTTATAAACATGTTATAATACCCAAAACAGTTGTGTGAAGTAGCTATTCTAAAAACATGTGGCTAGAAAAGGATTCCTAATATATTTCTAGTACATTTCACCAGGTTTGGCCTGTCCACTTGTCATTTCCCATTTGCATCCCAGCCCCTTTCTTCCTGAGGTTGGGCCTCCAAGCCTAGGTTGCTCCATCATCCTAATAAATCATTTCTACCTTGTCCTTCCTGACTCAAATTCTCTATTTGCTGATATGTTCATTCATTCATTCACATATATATTGAGGAGCTATTATGTTCCAGGTACTACTGTATGCTCTTGGAATAACAAATGAACAAAGCAGCAAAATTCCCTGCCTACGTGGAATTAATTATTGACTATGGAAAGTTGGTGGCTGGGAAATAACCAGTGCCCTTGTAATTATGTTGCCAAGTGTTATATTTTGTTGAGGAGCCATAACATTTATAATACATTCATCATTTTTTCAAACACTTGATATTATTTTGTGTTTCTTCTTTATTCTAGATATAAACCACAATACTTCAGGATCCCATTATGAAAATTCAGAGCGGGGACCTGTGTCGTCTACAAGTGACTCTAGTACAAACTGTAAGAATGCTGTTGTGAACAACTCCCCTGAAAAAGAAGCATGGCCCTCAGCCCCTGGCAGTGATCCGGAGTTGGTTTCAGAATGTATGGATGCTGATTCTGCCTCCAGTTCTGAATCAGAGCGACCCATCACTATCATGGCTTCAGGGAGCACAGGTGGTGAAAATGATGGCCTTCGGAATAGCGCTGGACTTGGATCCCAAAACAAGTTTGTGGTTGGTAGCAGCAGCAATAATGTAGGCCACGGAAGTAGCACTGGGCCGTGGGGCTTTTCCCATGGAGCCATAATAAGCACATGTCAGGCCTCTGTGGATGCTCCTGAAAGCAAATCAGAAAGTAGCAACAATAGAGTGAATGCTTGGGGCACTGTAAGTTCTTCATCAAATGGAGGGTTAAATCCAAGCACTTTGAATTCAGCTAGCAACCATGGTGCCTGGCCAGTATTAGAGAACAACGGACTTGCCCTAAAAGGGCCTGTAGGGAGTGGTAGTTCTGGCATCAATATTCAGTGCAGTCCCTTAGGCCAGATGCCTAACAATCAGAGTATTAACTCTAAAGTGGGTGGTGCTTCCACCCATGGTACCTGGGGAAGCCTTCAGGAAACTTGTGAATCTGAAGTAAGTGGTACACAGAAGGTTTCATTCAGTGGTCAACCTCAAAATATTACCACTGAAATGACTGGACCAAATAACACTACTAACTTTATGACCTCTAGTTTACCAAACTCCGGTTCAGTACAGAATAATGAACTGCCTAGTAATACAGGGGCCTGGCGTGTGAGCACAATGAATCATCCTCAGATACAGGCTCCCTCGGTTGTAAATGGCACTTCCCTTTCTCACCTTAGCAATGGAGAGTCAAAAAGTGGAGGCTCTTACGGTACTACATGGGGTGCCTATGGTTCTAATTACTCTGGAGACAAATGTTCAAGCCCTAATGGCCAAGCTAATGGTGACACTGTGAATGCAACTCTAATGCAGCCTGGCATAAACGGGCCTGTGGGCACTAACTTTCAAGTTAACACAAATAAAGGAGGCGGCGTGTGGGAGTCCGGAGCAGTGAATTCCCAGAGTGCATCCTGGGGAAATGGTGCAAATTCTGGAGGAAGTCGAAGAGGATGGGGAGCTCCTGCACAAAACACTGGCACTAATACACCCAGCGTGGAATGGAACAAACTGCCTAGCAATCAGCATCCCAGTGACAGTGCAGACGGCAACGGTAAGAAGTTTACAAACGGATGGAAGTCTACTGAGGAAGAGGGTCGGGGTGCTGCCGCGTCTCAGACAGATGAGCAAAACAGCGCGTGGGCCAAAACGGGAGGTGCAGCGGAGAGTGAAGGTAGTACAGAAAGCACTGGACGCCTCGAGGAGAAGGTGACTGGGGAAAATCAGAGCAGAGAGAGAAGAAAAGTGGACCAGCACACGTTACTCCAAAGCATTGTGAACAGAACTGACTTAGACCCCCGTGTCCTGTCCAACTCTGGCTGGGGACAGACTCCTATTAAGCAGAATACTGCCTGGGATACTGAAACATCACCTAGAGGGGAGAGAAAGACTGACAATGGGACAGAGGCCTGGGGAAGCTCTGCAACACAGACTTTTAACTCAGGGGCATGTGTAGATAAGACTAGCCCTAGTAGTAATGATACCTCATCTGTATCGGGGTGGGGAGATCCCAAACCTGCTCTGAGGTGGGGAGATTCCAAAGGCTCAAGCTGCCAGGGGGGATGGGAAGACGACTCTGCTGCTACAGGAATGGTCAAGAGCAATCAGTGGGGGAACTGCAAAGAAGACAAGTCCGCATGGAATGATTCGCAAAAGAACAAACAGGGATGGGGTGATGGACAAAAGTCAAACCAAGGGTGGTCCGTCTCTGCCAGTGATAACTGGGGAGAAACTTCAAGGAATAACCATTGGGGAGAGGCTAACAAGAAGTCTAGCTCAGGAGGTAGTGACAGTGATAGGTCTGTTTCTGGTTGGAATGAACTCGGTAAAACCAGTTCTTTTACATGGGGAAATAACATTAATCCAAATAACTCATCAGGCTGGGACGAATCTTCTAAACCGAATCCTTCCCAGGGATGGGGAGACCCTCCAAAGTCTAATCAGTCTCTAGGTTGGGGAGATTCATCAAAGCCGGTCAGTTCTCCAGACTGGAACAAGCAACAAGACATTGTTGGATCTTGGGGCATCCCACCAGCAACAGGCAAGCCTCCTGGTACAGGCTGGCTGGGAGGTCCTATGCCAGCCCCAGCGAAAGAGGAAGAACCCACGGGCTGGGAGGAGCCATCCCCAGAATCCATACGTCGCAAAATGGAGATTGACGATGGGACTTCAGCTTGGGGAGATCCCAGCAAATACAACTACAAAAATGTGAACATGTGGAACAAAAACGTCCCAAATGGCAGCAGCCGCTCAGACCAGCAAGCACAGGTACACCAGTTGCTACCATCTGCAGGTACCATCTCAAACAAAGAGGCAAGCGGTGGCTCCGGTAAGTTCTCGTTTTCTGCAGTCTTGATTGTTTATCATAGTACTTCACAGTCTCAGGAGCCTCATTTCAGTTTACTGTTTTTGGATGGGATGTGCACACAAACCTTGTTTTTTTTTGTTTTTTAACTCTAATCCAGGAGAAGTTTGTAGGGAAGAAGATTATGGGGAAGGTATTACTGTCAGGAAACGGCTCTGCCTTTGGTAGTATTGGCTGTGAATCCCACATACTCCATCCTCTATCCGGAAGGTTATAGAAGGCAGAATTGGAAAAGGGACGTCAAGTGGGAATACTGTATACTTTCCTCATCTCACTTTTTCTGACTCGAGCCATTACATTTTGGTTTTATTATTTGACTATCCCCAGAAATAAAACAAGTACCTAAAAGTACAGTCCTCTAAAAATCTAGATACTGTAATTGTCCATAGAAGGGATTTATTTAAGTAGGCATGTTGAATACAGCGTGTATGCGTGTGACAGTGACATTTTTCATTAGTTGTCACTGAGATGTGCTGTCTTTTTAATGGAGGTTTCATTGAAGAATAATCCTGTTGGGTGTGTTTTCATGAACTAACATTTCAGCGCCTAATTCTTTTTTCTGAGTGTTATTAATTTAGATTTAATTCTAAGAAATGTGTATGTATCTAAGGGGAAGGCTGTTGTGGTTCTTTTAAAACAATGTATTTATGGCTTAGCTTTTTGCCTTTGTTGATTATGGTTGGCTTTGGACAGCCTAATAAATTTTAAGAAGCGTTGTCCAGCGTATACAAGTAGGATGCCTACCTATCATTAGTCTTATATTACATTTTCCAGAACAGTGATGTTGAAAGGTTGTAGTTATAGTAAAAGTTCTATATGCATTCTGTTAGCCAGCTTTATCACCTGCTTGACTAGGTTTGACTCAGAATGACTTGGCTTTTCTAGGAATTAAATTCATCTTCAAAGGAGGATGACTTACCATAATTAAGATTATTCAAAAGAATCTGCTGTGTACCTTGAGGGCAGTTCTGAAAGAAGAGGTGAAAAAAAATTATAGTTAGATTATAATAATGGGAAATTATTTGTCTTCTTTACATAAAACAGAGGCTATCCTTTTGGCCCATCACAGCATCGTTATTTAATACGCAAATGTGAAGGTCGTCTTTTGTTCCCTAAGTATTCCTTATGACCCCTTCAACCTGCTGATGACTTCTTTTCCCACACTTTCTAAAGGCTGGGGTGAGCCCTGGGGGGAGACTTCAACTCCAGCCACAACTGTGGATAATGGTACTTCAGCCTGGGGTAAACCCGTAGACAGTGGGCCTAGCTGGGGCGAACCCATTGCTGCGGCATCCAGCACATCCACGTGGGGCTCCAGCTCTGTTGGTCCACAAACATTAAGCAAATCTGGTAAGTTACTGATAATTCCTGGTTTCCGTTGGATAGCAGTGATGATCTCATTGACTGTAATTAAGTAACTGGATAACATTTATGATGTTGATAATGTATCCACATATTATTGTAATTGTCAAGCAACTTTCATGCTATCCAGCACAAGAGACTGAATATAGTAGTCATGGAGACACATATCCAAGTGGTCTAGCTCAGGTACCAGGCAGGTCCCTAAATACTGTACAGATAATGAGCAGAGTTCAGGAAGGACCCTTAATATTCAGACAGACGTTGTTACTCTTCTTGTAGGGATTCCAAAGACCAAGTATAGAGATGAGATACTTTCTGCTTCTGACCTGCATGCTGTACTTTTGGGCCATTCTCTTTAAAAATATGTATTAAGATGAATTTTTAAAAATTCCATTCATCCTTGTATCCCTAAGCAAATACAAACATGAATGCCACCAGTGTCCCATGTTTAGGAACCCTCTGATTTGTAAAAGCATGAGAAGTGTTTTATTGAAAATATTACTGAAAATAAATTCTTGTTTAGCTTTTAGCTCAGTGTATGACATGCATTTTTGCCATGCCAACCTGGGAGGGGAAATAAAAGAGGGTTTTGAGGTTGTCCCCCAGCTCTGCCCCCTTGATGAGTGCTCATCCTCCAGAAAGAATTGTTTGACTATAGCATGTTTCTTTTTGTCACAAATCCACAATCAGGGCCAAAATCTATGCAAGACGGCTGGTGTGGTGATGATATGCCCTTGCCTGGAAATCGCCCCCCTGGCTGGGAAGAGGAAGAAGATGTAGAGATTGGAATGTGGAATAGTAATTCATCTCAAGAGCTTAATTCATCTTTAAATTGGCCACCATATACAAAGAAAATGTCTTCGAAGGTAAACATTTCAAGGGCAAAGCCCTTGAAACTTTAAATTCCAAAGGTAGTTTCCCCACAGAAGGTAAGGTGCTTGCCTGCCCGTTTGTGGCAGCCAGTGTAGTCCAGGCAGTGCCCAGCCTAGGTGGAGCTTCCTGTGTGGGCACCCGCCTAGGAGACCTAGGAGACCTAGCACCACGGGAAGGTCCTTTCCCCCACTCTACCCCTTGGCGTCTCTCGCCTCCTCCCCCTCCACCAGTGCTGCCTGGGACAGCCCCTCACCCCAGGATGGTGCCTGCGCTGGGGAGGATGAAGAGAAAGGCAGATCTGCACGCTGACGCCGCCTATCGCGCTGCCAGCCCCTCTCCCGTTCCGCCGCCTTGCCCGGAGCCAGAGCCTCCGCGTTACCCAGAGTTACTGTGCGCCCTATTCGGCCCCCACCTTCGTCCCTTCTCCACTCTGTACGGTCCTGGGACGGAAATCCCTAGGAATGAGTGGAGCATTTGGTTTTGCTTTTATACGTAGACAAACCTTATTCCAGACCTGGCTCTACATCAGAATGGTAAGGCCTTTGTTAAAAGTGTAATTTCCTATGCCTAGGCCTACTGTTGCTTTGGAAATGGAACCAAGTTTCTTGTTCTCAGCAAGCTCGCCAAGTGTTTCTGATGAAGAGCCAAGTTTGAGAAGACTGGTGTCAGATTTTCTTGGGGCCCATTTTCAAAATATGTGCATAGTCCCCCCAGGTGATTCTGATACATCCTTTCCAACCTGTTTGAGAATGAATTCTTTTTGAGGGACCTCAGAAGTCAGATACCAGTAGCTCATGGCCAGGGTCCCTCCCTTTTGAGCCTGGGATTCTAAGTCTAGGACCTGCCATTTTGATTTTGAAGACTTTTCTTCATTGGGCTGCAATTGCCTATTGCCTCACCATATAGTGTATGAGTCATTTTCCCATATTTTACATAAATCATTTGATCCTCATAACCTTCTGAGATAGAATACTGATAAGGAATTTGAAACTGGAAAAGGTGGTGGCTTGCCCAAAGTTGCATAACTAGTAAGTGACAGAACAGGGATTTAAGTTTAGGTCTTCCAGTTCCAAACCCTGTGTTCTTCCCACTGGACCATGCTGTTTTGTGACTTTGTCTTTCCTTACAGGGTCTGAGTGGCAAAAAAAGGAGAAGGGAAAGGGTGTGTAGCCTTTTTACTCTTTCTCCTTTGTTTCTACTAGTAAAAATCTTTTAGAAAGCAACTGCAAATATTTATTTAGCCTCTGCTGTGTGCCAGGTACTGTGCTTAGTGCTGGGGGTTCAAAAACACTAGGATAAGCGCATACTTCAGGGAGCTCAGGGTTTCGTATGGGGGTGTGAGGAGTGCTCTAAGGAGTGTTAGCTTGAGTTTCGGAGATGCCTGGGAGTGGGATGTGTTAGGAAAAGTGGTAGCCCAAAATACAGAATGTTGGGGGAAGGGGTGACAGTCTACTCCACAGTTAGATAAGGGGCAGATACTAAAGTGTTTTCAGTACCAGGCCAGATAATTTGAACTTTATTTAGCATAATGTATGGAGCCAATCAAATTGAATAAAAGGCAGCATCAGTTTGGTTTTTAAAATTGGAAGAAAGACCAAAGTTAGTGATCTCATTTAGGAAACTTCTTCATTCATTCAGGTTAGAAAGGACGGCCTGAATTGGGAAGCAGAAATAAATATTTAGTAGAAGGGACTGGTTTGAGAGACATTTGGGATTAAAGAGACAGATTTTAGCAACCAGTTAAGTAAAGGGTGGGGGTAAAAGAGGAAAAGGAATCAAAGTCAACTTCAGAAACCTTGGAAAGAGTTAGGTGCTTGCTTCAGAGACCTGCTTTCAAGGGGAAATTACAAAGCTGTGTTCTGTTCCACAGTCAGAAGGAACAGGTAGTAGCAACGGGATAGGGAAATTATGGCAGCAAACTGAGAATGGTTCTGTGATCATTTATGGGTGGCCTCGGTCTCTGTGGCTTCCAGCCTCCCTGTCTACCAGGCTGCTAATCATGGGCCATTTGTTCTCTCGGCTCATGTTTCCAAGTGGTTTCCGTACCTTATACCCCAACCAGCCATGGAAAGCCAACACCAAGTAGGAAGAATCCCAGCTTTAGTTGCTGCTGGGGATATTGTGTTCTTGGCAACATAAATTGGAATTTTTAAATACTCTTTCGTATGGAAACATATGGTGTTTTTTCAGTACAGTGCACATAGTGTAATTAAATTATGGTTTTAATTGGTTTCTTTGGACTAACCTGAGAGCCTAGTGACTATTTTTACTTTGCTTTGGTGTGAGAATTCTACAAATCCAAATTATAATTAATTTTTTAGAACACAGTCCACTTGTACATTGGAAACTGATTAACAGTTCTCCATTATCCAGAGGACCTGTTTACTTTCTGTGGGTCATCAAGGCCCTTTGCTTCTGTCTTTTCCTTCTGACTGCTTGCCCTTAGAGATTTCTCTGTGCATTACAGCTATACCAGAGGACTGGAGCAAAGGAAGTTGAAAAATCAAATAAGTTGATTTTTAATTATTAACAACTCTGTGAGAAGAGTTGGTTGGAGGAGAAATTATTGGCTAAAAATGAGAGTTGGGAATTGTCTTGAAGTTTAATTAATCCATCACTATACCTAAATAAATAGAGATGGCCATGGCATCTTTCTGCTCTTTTATTTTACAAAGGGAATGATGAAAGGTGGAAACAAACAAGAAGAAGCATGGATAAATCCATTTGTTAAACAGTTTTCAAATATCAGTTTTTCGGTAAGTATGTTTTCTTAGCAACCTCCTCCCCTTTTAATGGTGGTTCATAAACTTACCCTAATTTCATTTTTTTGTTTTCTTTAATTGTTCTCTGAGTCATTATGAATATGCTGAGGTTAGAATAAAATTTTCCATGAGTTCTTTATTTTTATAGTTACAGCTAAAAATACTGATCACATATCTTCTTTTATTATTTTTTTATCATGTTAGGCAATGAAAAATGAGGTTTTATGATCCACTTAAATTTCACAAATAAGGAAATAAAGTAAAATGCTTGACTTTCATTTTCGTTTGCAAGTTAAGGTCAACTAACAAGCTACTTTTTTCTTTTTCAGAGAGACTCGCCAGAAGAAAATGTACAGAGCAATAAGATGGACCTTTCTGGAGGTGAGAAACAATTAAATCAGCTTGAGTTTCATATTCATCATTGATTGGGAGACTCACCTGTGACATAATCCAGCTGAAAGAGCATTGACCTCAGCCAGGAGAGGGAGCTCTGGGTTTCTGCTTCAGTGTTCCTATTCTCTCTGGCGTACATTAGCATGTGGGGATTATGTGATTTGGTGTGCCTTTTAAAGTGTAAATCACTGTGCCAATCTCAGCTAATGGTACTGTTAATCTTTGGTTACTGCAGGTTTAGTCCTGTCAAGAATAAGTTATCCAGGTTGGGTGAGACAGTCTTTCTTAATTTAGGGAACACTTTTTACAAAGGCCCAGATACAATGACAGAAGCATCTGAAGCCATATCGGAGAAATGGCAAGTAGTTCCATGTAGTTGAAGAACAGATAGAAATTGACTGTGGTGGTGGGAATGTGCTGTTAGTAAAAGCTGTTCCTAGGTGGATTTGCTAGAAAACGAGAGAGCTAAATCATGTGGCACTTGGGTGTCTGAGCTTTATTCTGACAATAAGAGATTAAAGAATTGTAAGCAGGAGAATGGAATGGTTTGGATTTATGTCTTAGAAAAATAATCATGGCTGTAGATCGAAAATCTTGGGACAGAAAACATTGGCAGCGAAGGAAGAGTAAAAGTTACTAAGCATAGCAAACCAGTTAGAGACTTTGTTGCTGTATCTGGTGAGAATTTTCACAGCTCTTAGCTAAGACAGTTGGTGGGGAGAACCTTAATTCAGTGGAGATACAGGGACCAGAATCAGTAAAAGCTGATAATTTGTTTGAACCAGTTTGTTAGAGAGGATGAGCACAAGGGTGTGGTAGAAGATAATTCCCAGCCTTCTTGTCTGGACAGTTTTGTAGGTGGTAGTGTTACTGGTTTCGTCTAAGTCCAGATGGAGGAGAGGGACCGTATAGTAATCTGAACAGGCGAAGTTTAATACAGATGTAAAGAATTACTGTTAGATTGATGAGGGATTGGCTAGGAAGAGATAATAACAGGACCTCGTAAGAATATATGAATAGCTGATACAAGAAGTAACCTAGAGACTAAATTGTAAAAGTCAACTTTCAGCAGCTTAAAAACGCAAAAAGCGAAGAGAAAGAAGATGGCCTGTACAGCTAACAGATGGATGAGCGATAGGTAACACGCAGAATTGTTGCTAATTAGGTGAATGGTGAGAGAACCCACTTCTGCTTTCACCTTTGGATTCTTGCTGCGTCCTTTTAGGGTGTTGTCTCTCAGCTTGCTTTGTAACTGAGTCTTCAGTAACCACTTGTACCTTTCAGTTTGGCTAGCTACTATCTGTGGTAAGACCAGTTAAGCGCATTATTACTCTTTTCTTTGCTATGAAATGAGTTCTTGATCAGACAGTGCTGTGAGGAGTGATGGATAAGGTCTCTGTGAGACCATGGATGGTAAGGGGTGGGGGTGGGAATCCGTATCCGGAATACGTGTCTGTTCCTATGAGGACAAGGCTCTGCCTCCCGAATGACTCACTGAATGGCAAGAGAAGTTGCTGGGATGCTGTGCTGTTGGGACTTGCTGGCAATCTACCCTTCTAGGGTGCTGGGACAAGCTTCTCATGGAGGGCTGTGTCACCACAGACACTGCTGCAGAGCTGCTTGGAGGTATTTGGGAATGGTGGGAGAAGCTGGCCTCGGGTGAGGCTCACCACCCTGAGCTGCGAGGGTAGAGCACCGGAGAAGCTGGAAGCACTGCCAAAGCCTCCAAGAGCAAGCAGGCAAAACTTCTGCCTGCAGCGTCTCTCCAGGGCCCCTTGCTGATAAAACCTCAGTGCCAGTTGGCAAAGGAAGAAAATGTAGAGCCCAGATACAGTTTCAGAGAGCAGTCAACAAGGGCGAATTTGGAGCTGAGAGGCAATAGACCAGTAACTGCCATTATTTGAGATAGGAAATATATAATAGATTGGATAGACAAGATTACTGAGTTCAAAGTTGCTATGAAAACCATGTGGTGATATCCAGTAACTAGTAAAAAAAAATCTGGGTGTGGAGCTTATAAAAGGTAGGGCTGGAGATAATTGTAATTAATTAGACATTAATGGTAGTACAGCTTCAAAAATAGGTTGTGGAGGGAATTCCCTGCTGGTCCAGCAGTTAGGACTCTGCGCTTTCACGGCCATGGGCCTAGGTTCTCTGGTTGGGGAACTAAGGTCCTGCAAGCTGCGTGGTGTGGCCAAAAAATTTAAAAAGTTATAAAAAGGGGGGGTGGTTGACTAGAGGCTTAGAGTGATAGACCAAAGACAAAGTCAAGGGGCAAAAAATGGCATTTAAGGAAAGATATGAGGAGAAATGGAACAAGTGATTTTCTTGGTATGGATTTGACCCTGGAGGTTAGGAGGAGTGTCATTGGTAACTTAGCCAAGGGCTAAGGGCCTTCTTATATGATTGGTCAAGGGAAGGCTGCCACATTTGGAGCTCAGATGGTTTCTGAAGTGATGCCGAATGGAGGAATGGTTTGGGGGGAGAGGATGTATCACAAACAAGTTGAAAACCAAGGTCTCAAGTTTGTGTGACTAGGAGAGCAGACACTGCCTCTGAGCCTCATGAGATGGAAGGGCAATATCGTGCTTGGTTTCTCCAGTTAGAAGTGACAAAGGGGCATTCAAGTGATGGTGCCCAGCAGGCGGTTGAAGTGTGCCGCTGAGCGCAGGCGTCAAGTCAGAGTAGACGTTGGTATTTGAGGGTCACCTTGATGGTGGATAAGCCTAAGGGAGGCCAGTTTGAAGAGAGTTGAAAGACTGAGACCTTGAACATACTAACTACATCCCAACATCAAAGAAACAAAGAAGTGGGCTCAGCTTGGAGAGAGGAGGACTCCAGACTGGCATAATGTGGTAAGGATGTGAAGTCAGAGCTCTGTTTAGGATGGTAGCCTGGGAGCTGGCTGTTTCAAGCACAGATTGTTGCTAGACACAGGGATACCAGGAGAGGAGGTCCTGTTTATTGCAGAGAAGTCAGTGAGGAGAGCAGAACAAGCCCTTAGGGAGGGGAAGATCTTTGCCATCTGCTGAATGGGGTGATGATAGTAGAGTTACCAGCGTTAAATGAGAATGCATGTTCACAGCCGTGCCTGGCACATTGTAAGCATCTGCTGGGTGATGGTTAGTCGTCGTGCTGTTCCTTTTGTTTGTTACTGCAAACTATGTTGTTGTTATAAAACTAAGCAGATTTGAGATGACCAGCGCTATCTTACCTTTCTCTTTACTAGTCTGTTTTCAAGTTATTTGGTTCAATAAAATAATAGTGTCTGCTAAACCTAACTTGTGAGGAATATAAGATTTATTAAATGCTAGTGCATGTTTCACGTGTCAAGGCAGAAGTCATGTTGGTTTGGAAGTGAGTATTTCTCTTTCTGTTGTAAATTTATCTGAAACTAAGTATTAATTCTCTGCCTACTTGAAGACATAATTTCCTGCATTTGTTAGGAATGTTACAAGACAAACGAATGGAGATAGAGAAACATAGCCTAAATATTGGTGATTACAATCGAACGGTCGGGAAAGGCCCTGGTTCTCGGCCTCAGATTTCCAAAGAGTCTTCCATGGAGCGCAGTCCTTATTTTGATAAGGTAAGATGTCTGTCTATTTTCTGTCTTGTTTTACCCCTGTGGCCAAGAAAGCAATACACTTAATAGCATAATTTCTCATTAATAGTTTAGAACATTTAATATAATATGAAGTGTTATGACCCGGTTCCAAATATTACTGGGCTTGTAGTTCACTGTCCTTTTATGTCGCAGTTGATTACAGGGATCGTATGCATATTTTCCTCTTAACCCCGTAAAATATGTTTGGTTCTTTTTGTGTGCTCTAGAATTAACACTAATCCGATCTCTTCTGTTTTCTACCTGTTTCCTGTTGATGCTGGAATGTCATGTGACTTCTCTCCTGTTGCTGCAATGATTTCTCCCTTCCACTTGTTTGCTTGGCTGGTGTTGCACGTCTTTCTGTCTGTCCAATCAGGATGGCATTGTAGCAGATGAATCCCAAAACATGCAGTTTATGTCCAGTCAAAGCATGAAGCTTCCCCCTTCAAATAGTGCACTACCTAACCAGGCCCTGGGCTCCATAGCAGGGCTGGGTATGCAAAACTTGAATTCTGTTAGACAGGTAAGTCCACACGTGTATTTCAGGCTCTCTGTTGATTTGTATAAGTAATAAGAGCTCTCTTACATGTAGTTGCTGTGTTTAAATCAGAATTACAGTGTGTGGTAATGGGATGTTAGTCCCTAAAGAATCCCAGTGTTATTTGGTGGTGGCGGTTTGTTTCCGTAGAATGGCAATCCCAGTATGTTTGGTGTTGGAAACACAGCAGCACAGCCCCGGGGCATGCAGCAGCCCCCAGCACAACCTCTCAGTTCATCTCAGCCTAGTCTCCGTGCTCAAGTGCCTCCTCCATTACTCTCCCCTCAGGTGAGCAAGCTTTTCCACTATACTCTCTACTGTTTACCTGGAGCAGAACCTCAAATAAATTTATATTCGACTGAGGGGACTGGCTGGTCGTCGGATTATTTACTGACTACTTTGAGATGTGGCTAATTTGAATGAGTTATTATTACAAAGGGTTGTGGGTAGGGTGGAGCAAATGAGTCAAAGACAATTTAAATCTCAAATCTATCATTGTCTTTCATAAAATAGAGGGGAGGACGACAGTAGCAATATGAATTGACTGGCTAAGGATTCATCACTACCACTTTTTACTTAACCCATGAAAATACATGGCAACAATAGATTAATGAAGCCAGAGAGAACAATGCCCCCCCACCCTACCTTAATAATCCACAAATGTAATTGCTCTACTGATACTTTAAAACACATAGTATGTTTTGTGAGCTTAAGTTTCTTTTATCAACATAGTTAACTCACCGTTGTGATCCTCAGGTTCCAGTTTCATTGCTGAAGTATGCACCAAACAACGGTGGCCTGAATCCGCTCTTTGGCCCTCAGCAGGTAGCCATGCTGAACCAGCTATCCCAACTAAACCAGCTTTCTCAGATCTCCCAGTTACAGGTAAGCGGCGTAGAATAACAGCCTCGTTCAGTGTGCATTCATTGTCTACTGTGAACTCCACACTAGAGTCTGTGCAGAAAGTGTTTTCCAGTAGACAGAGGGGGCATAGTCACGGCCCTCAGGGAGCTTCTAGTCTATAAGTGAAGGCAGATGGTAAACTGGAAGGGCAGGATGCGGTGTGAGGCAGCCTAGCCAAGTCTGGAGTGGCTGTGAGAGTAGGGTGATTGAGAAACGTTTACCTGATGAAGTGGAAGTTTGGATTGAGCGAAGGACTGAATTCACCAGAATGGCTGGAGGCCAGAGAGTCCAGACAAGAGATGATACTGGATGAGGCAGGGTGCGTTGGCATCAACTAGATGGAGCCATGCCTTTGTAGGTCTCTCTGCCACAGTCACTCTGCGGCACACTTGTCTGTGATGATGTGATGCTGACGACCTGTTTGCACTTTTCCTTCCAGCGATTGTTAGCGCAGCAGCAAAGGGCGCAGAGTCAGAGAAGCGTGCCTTCTGGGAACCGGCAGCAGCAAGACCAGCAGGTAGGTGTGATCCTTCCCCTTGCTTTGCTCACACTCAACTTAGATCAATTCCATTGTGACAAGGCAGTTGAAATGCCTTTATTAAAATATAATGGAAAACACTATTAAGTCTTCTGTCTGCCTGGAAGTTTTATTAACTGGTGGACAGTGATTCTTCACCTTCCTGATGAGAAGGAACTGAATTCAGAAATGAAGGGGGGATCTAAAGTATCCGTAAAGACTTCTCTCCCCAATTTTTCCCAATCATTTTGTCATTTGAAGGGTCGACCTCTTAGTGTGCAGCAGCAGATGATGCAACAATCTCGTCAACTTGATCCAAACCTGTTGGTGAAGCAACAAACTCCGCCATCTCAGCAACAGTCACTCCATCAGCCAGCCATGAAGTCTTTCCTTGAAAATGTCATGCCCCACACTACACCTGAGCTGCAAAAAGGGCCATCACCAATAAACGCTTTCAGCAACTTCCCTATAGGTGGGTTTCTCCTCGGCCAAAGCATCGGGCTGGTGCTTGGTGATCACAGGTTGACCTCTTGTTTTCTGACCTGTCCAGTTCTCTCTTGAGCGCCACGTGGTTCTTTAGCTGCTCCGTCTCTGAGTGGCCACGCTTCTTCTAGTGTTAGCCTCTCTTCTTACTTAAGGAGCGTCTCTCTCTGTTCAAGAAAATCACGCATTTCACAAAGCCCATGCCCAGGTGGTGCAGTGGTAAGAGTCCGCCTGCCAGTGCAGGAGATGCAAAAGACGTGGTTCGATCCCTGGGCCAGGAAGATCCCTTGGAGAAGGAAATGGCAACCCACATCGATATTCTTGCCTGGGAAATCCCACAGACAGAGGAGGCTGGTGGGCTGCAGTCCATGGGGTCACAGAGAATCAGGTGCTCGTTTGAAATGAGTTAACATTACATATATCTCTTTTTAAGACTCAGATATCTTCATTATAGGGTATTAAGGGGAGGGGAGGACTGAAATTATTATAGCACACCAGAGAAATGTTGAGCTTTTCTGCTTTGTAGAAATAACTTGGAACAGTCACATCTGAAATTTTAACTGTTGTTTAAATGTTTACAGTAAATTACTGGCATAAATGTAAAAAATAGGGATGAGAGAAGAAATTGCTCTTATTGCATTCACATTTGCTTCCTCCCAACCCCTCTTTCTTATTCTGTCTCCAGGTTTTTTGTTCCCTCTGGGAATTTCAGGTTTATTTGTCTTCCCCTTCCTTAGGTCCCTTTTCTTCTTTGAATATCTTTTTGACCTTTGATCATTCACACCCTATTTGTTTTCCTTTTTCTTTCTCTTTTGTAAACCAGCTTCTTTGGTTACTAGCCCAACTTTGTTGAAGATGTTCAGTTAACTAGCATGTTCTGGGCTGTGGGCGGAGGTTGGGCTTGCTGTTATCCCTGCTCCCATTTTGTGTTGGCTGGACTTAATACATGATTCAGCTCTCCCAGGTTTCGCTATGGACTCAGCTAGGACATTGATGGAACTAATGGCACTCCACTCCAGTACTCTTGCCTGGAAAATCCCATGGGTGGAGGAGCCTGGTAGGCTGCCGTCCATGGGGTCGCTGAGTCAGACACGACTAAGCGACTTCACTTTCACTTTTCACTTTCATGCATTGGAGAAGGAAATGGCANTAAGCGACTTCACTTTCACTTTTCACTTTCATGCATTGGAGAAGGAAATGGCAGCCCACTCCAGTGTTCTTGTCTGGAGAATCCCAGGGACAGCCAAGCCCGGTGGGCTGCTGTCTACAGGGTTGCACAGAGTCAGACATGACTGAGGCAACTCAGCCGCAGCAGCAGCAATCTTTTTACATTCCTTTGTCTGTTCGGTGACTACCATAGAGGCCGTGTCCTTCCAGAGACAGCAGTATGGTGATAAAAGAATACTCAGGTGTACATTGAGAGGTTTTGGTCTCACTAGTGAAAGGAAGTGACTCTCACTGTGTGATTATGTTGGGCCACTGAGGAGATAAGTTTCTAAATAAGCAATTTCCTGTCCTGGCAGGCCTCAGAGCAAGAGCCTTTCCCTGATTAGGAAGCCTGCTTTAACCCGGGCAAGCACCAGTGTGGTTGTCTAACTCAGGCACTGGCAAACTACAGCCCATCGGTCAAATTTGTCTAGCTGCCTGATTTTGTAAATAAAATTTTATTGGAACACAGCCATGCCCTTTTGTTAATGTATTTCCTAGCTGCTTTTGTGCTACAACAGAGGTGCATAAAGACACTCAGACCGTGTGACCCACTGAGTCTAAGATATTTATTGTCTAAACCTTCACCTGAAAAGCTTTCCAACTACTCGGTCTAAATGGTGAGTCCAGAGGGCAGTAAATTTACTTTCTTTCTCCAAATAGGGGTGATATTAGCGAATTTATATTATTAAAGTTTTAAGTTTGACCTAGTATCACATGGACTCTCCACCAGACCCAGTATATAAAAACCATTTATTTTGAAACTTTAAGAACCATTTGGATGTATTAAACAAAGATTCTGGCTCTTGCTGAAAAGTTTTCTTTCTTTTTTAAATTTATTTCCTTTTTTTTTTTTCTTTGATGGTATGTGGAATGTTAGTGTGAATTTCAGCACTGGAAAGATTTAAGCAGAGAAGTAATGGAACCTCACATACTTTTTAAGAACTCATCTTGACTTATTTTCATTGTGTACCCATTTATATGCTTTTAATTTCTTACCCTGTGCATGTTTCAGCTAAAGAAAACATCTATCATCAATTCTTTTTTTCTTTTGGACTCACTGCCTGACTTGTGATATCTTAGTTCCCAAACTAGGGATCAAACCTGTGCCCCTTGGAGTAGAAGCAGGGAATTGGAAAGTTTTCATTTTTAACGAGCATCTTAGATTATTCTGTAGATGATGGTCCCCAGGATCACACTTCAAGAAACATTGGCTTAATGGTCAGTGACTAAGATAGAAATTTCCATCTTTGTTCCAAGAGAAATCTAAGGCCAATATGTGTCACAAGCAAATCAAGTAAGTTACGCCTTGGGATATAAGAGTCTTGCCCTTAGGTACAGTCCTGCTCTTACAGCAGGACAGTTTTACTTTTAAATAACAGTATCCTTTGGTGGGTAAGGCAGTTGAAAATTGTTGTTTATAAGCAAAAGTTAGTAACTGAACATGATCATTTGTAATTCTTCATGCGTGGTACTATTGGAAAATTTCTAAAGAGATATATTTTAGTAGCTAAACAAATACTTGGCTGCCTTAGAATTTTCTCTTATTTTTGCCAAGGAATTTAAAAATAATCAAAATTATAAGTAGTTTTCCATAGTTAATGCAAGTATAGCACTGACAGTTTTGTGGTTTAAAAATGTATATTATTGAGTATTACCTGGCTCTTTAGAATTTCTTTAGGTTTAAAAATTTATATTATTGAGTATTAGCTAGCTCTTTAGAATTTCTGTGTATTGCTTTCTCTGGTACCCTAGCCAGGCTCTTTCTTCTGACGACGTTTCTGCGTGACCTTGGCCAGGAGCCCAGAGTATCTGTCCTGCCTGCCTTGCCTTTGTCTATAATCATTTGGCAGTGCCACATTTGCAGGATATTTATTAAGGAACATTAGACAGGATTGAAAACATTAGATTAACTGCATATGTTTTTCTAGAAAATGAAAGTTGTGGTACCAGAAGGAGAATGTGCTATATTTTTATAAAGTGTTTTTTTTTAATTGTTATCTATTTTTAGGCTTGAACTCAAACTTGAATGTAAATATGGATATGAACAGTATTAAAGAGCCACAGTCAAGACTAAGGAAGTGGACTACAGTGGACAGCATTTCTGTGAACACATCTTTGGATCAAAACTCCAGCAAACATGGTATAAGATACATTCTTATATTCTGACTTTTTAAAAACTGTCAAATACTAAATTTAGGCCTTATTTTCAAATATATATTTTCATAACTAAATTCTCTTAAGAACCTTTCCTCATTAAAAAGTACTTTATTTATTGAATCTTAGTTAAAATAAAAGACCTTTATTGTGCTATTGTGAAAACTCGAGGTCAGAGTACACATTTATTTTTTTACTTATTCCCTGTTTAGATGGTCATTTAGTTATTTGCTCTTATTTTACTGTTTTAATGTTCTACTTACCATTTATTCAGTTTAATCTGATGTAAGGGATCAAAGACTTCCACCATTAAAAGAAAACAAAACTTGATTTCTGATAGTTTCTTATCCATTCATTTAGTAAATATTAATGAAATATTTTCTGCTTTCCAAGAACTGTGCTCAGCCACCTGGAATAAATAGATACACATGTCCATATGTGCGTACAATTAAGTGTGCAGGTAAAAGTACTTGTCCTGAAGGAGCTCATTGTTTAGTAGCAAAAATAAACATATAAACAACTTTAGTTTGCTGTGACAGGTGCTCTGAGAATTAACAAATATAAAAGGATAAACAGTATAAGAATGTAACTCCACTAGAAAAGTGAGCAAGGAATAACAAACCACGGGTGTGGCAGGTCTACAAAGGCTTTAAACAGGGGCTCCTCTGAACCGAGTCTTCGAGAGTTTGCCAAAGGACTGGAGAAGAACAACATGGAGAGGGTAGCGTGAGAAAAGTTCAGAGACAGGATAGCCTGGTGAATTCTGCCACACGGGCATGTGTGGGGGTTGACAGCCCAAGCGAGAGAAGGGGAGCAGGGTACAGCTGCAGCAGTAGGCATGGGGCAGTCAAGGAAAACTTCTGTGCCTGAAAAATCACTCTAAAGCTGAAACGCATGGCCACCTAAAGGTGCCAAGGCTTAAAGGAGCCAGAGTGAGAAAGAGGGAAACAGACATGAGAGGGAGTGCGTTGAAGGGAGCATTAGAATTAAGGACAAAGGGACTGGGTAACTAACTTCGCTCATTCTGCAAATACACGATTATCTGTAATGCGCCTCCTGTGTTTATCTCCTTCCTCAGTCCAATCTTATACGTCACCCTGGGCTCAAGGGTCATTCTTAAGAAGCCTCCTCCAGGCTTTGTGCTGGAATAGCACCTCCTACGCATATCTGTCTTATGTTAGTATCCATCTAGGCCTGTCTCCATCACAGGGAGGGGTGAGTCTGTGCTTTGCTTACCTAGTCCCATTGAGCGCATTGCAGCGCTCGGGGAACCTTTCCTAGGTGGAAGGATGAGTGGACGAGAATGCGTTCATTGGTAGAGGAAATGAAGGAAGTGAAACAGGCCTGCTGGGACAGATAATGGCTTGATTTTAGAGTGTGGTGTTAATATTTTGGAAATAGCTCAACATGGACAAGCCTAGCAGAGACCTAGTATTCAGAAAAAAAATCTGGGCTGGAGTACGATTTGGTGTTCATCAGAATGTTGATGTCATGGACATGGACGAGGTTGCCCAGACTGATGGAGCATAGAATGGAATACAGACAGAATCTTGGAGCCACCAGGAATAAAGAAACCTGGAGGAGAATGGGTGGAGAGAGAGGATGCGGAGACCCCGAGAAGTGTTTCTACCATATGATTGTCTGTCTTCTCCTTAAATTTTTCCGTGTCTGAGCCTCAGTTTCTTTGTAAAAATGAAATATTTCCTTCCTTGCACTGCTGTTATAATATGTATCATGTTCTCAAGTGCCTGGTATGCTTACCCAGGGCATACCAGTATATAGTGTGCATTGTGTAAATGGCGTGTCACCACGCAGCTAGGCTGTGAAGTCAGACTTGGGATTTGATCCTAGTTCTTGCATAGTGTTTGCGTCTGTGAAGTGGAAAGGACACATCGTAAACTACTGAGGATGGAATGAGATAGCATAAAGCTCCTGTCTTATCTTCTCTTTCTTTAAACTTTTATCTGCTTCTTATCATTTTTTTTACCATGCATTTTATTTAATGTTTAATTCTGCATAAACCTGGAATGTGAGCAGTGAATTTTTAAGTTTTTTAGTAAATAGCTTAGATAGTAAATACTTTTATACCTGTAAACATAGCAGTCTAATGAACATGTTCTAGGAACATTCTGTTCAGAATAAAGAGGAAGCTGATGCTTTTCCTTTACTTCAGTGTAAGTCCCTGTTCTTTTTTCTTAATTGAATATAGAGTTGATGTACAGTATTACATAAGCTACAAGCATACGGTATAGTGATTCACAGTTTCTGAAGGTTATACTCCATTTATAGTTATTGAAAGATGCTGGCTAAATTGCCTCTAAATTTCAGGTTTTAAAAGGCTGTGCTTTTGTTTTTTGAGCTTTTCAGTCTGTTAATGAAGGTGCTTTTTCGTATCGTGGTCACTCTGGTTGATTATACTGTCATTTTCTCCCTGAACTCCTCCTGTTAGCCCAGTGATTCTTTTCCTTCTCCTGCTATATCTCTTCATCCTGGTGGAGATTTAGAGTCGTCTTCTCAGGCACATTCTTTTTGTTTGCATTGTTTTCTGTTTTCTTTACAAAGGGAAATGTTAATCATTTTATTTCTGTTATTAATATTTTGGTGCAATTTGTTCTTTTTCCCTTATAAAAATAAAATCGGGATCTAACTTCACGTATTTTAGGAGCGATCCCCGAATGGCGGGTCTGTGTGTTACGTGCTGTTGGACCCTCGCTATTTTGAAAATAGTTTT
>SJYQ01037668.1:0-26827 GCA_006410935.1 Redunca redunca
CGCCCCGCGCCCCCCGGCCCCGGGATGCTTGTCACAAAGTCAACCTCTGGCAGCAGTGTCTATGAGGCAGAAGGTGGAAGTTCTAGGAATCTGCATGTTTAACAAGCATCTCAAGGGATTTGACCAGGTGATTTGATACTTGTGTTTTGGTAAACACTGGCCAGAAGGTAGACAGTGAGGGAAAGGCCTCTACTCATCGTACTTGACGTGGTCAGATCTTTGCCTCCAGACTCTTGTCTTCCCTGAGAGAGGGAAAAGACAAGACTGAAGAGAGTCAGTCTAGAGGACTGACCTGAAAGCTCTCTGACCCAGAAGAGCCCGGCTCACACAGGTCTTTGTCGTCAATTATTTCTTAAAACATCTAAGACCACATGCTTTCTCGGTAAAGAGGCTTGTAGCTACCCGTTTCGAGCAGTCTTTGAAGGCGCCCATCCTAACAGCGGCTCGCCTGGATACAACTGTGCTCTGGAGGAAGAGCAGAAGGAATTTAAATCTGTTTCTGGAAGTGTGTTATGATACTTGTCCTTTGTGCATCTTAGTCTCTGGGTCTAAGATTAGCACCAGCATCCTTCCCAGGCATCCCTGAGATGGACGAAGGTTACCAGGGTAGAGGCTTGCTGTCTCTGCGGCCAGCTCTTACAATGCCTGCAACAGAGCTGCACAGATGTGGATACTTTAGACTTTAGAATTTCAATTAAGTAAATCCCACATGCTATTTATATACCTCGCTTTTCTATTTCGCTCTCTCCCTTTTCCTGCTTGAGGAAGAGTAAATATTGGAAAGGGAGAACCTGATCCAAGCAGGGGGACACCGAGGTGTTCATGTCAGCTTACTACCTGTCAGCCTTTGTTTGAACTTGCTTCCCACCCCTGCCTTTCCAGCAGAACTCAGAAGAAGCTCATTTTAAAACAGTGGTAGCTTAGAATTAATCAGGGATTCCATGGACATGAAAGTCTTCCTGAATATGCTAAATAAACCAAGTTAGATCACTCACTCCACAGAGTTTGTAAAGACGCGTTTTCCCACGGTTTGTATCTTCCAATTTGGACAGCGGGCAGGAAAGGCACAAGTTCCTGGAACTCAAATAAGGAACAGAAATTCCTAATATAGCCTCCTAAGAGAAGTCTCTGAAAAATACTCTACCAAGAAAAACTGAAGTGTAAAGTGATACCTCAAAAGAAATGCCGGTATTCGTAAGATCGTAAGTTTCACAGATATGCTTGAAAGCCATTTCTCAAAGTGAGCTGTTGCAGCAGTCTTTGGGTTCATGAAGGCTGCCCAGCTCACAGCTCCACCCCTGAGCTCCCTGACTCTGTGATACCACATATGTAGACCTCGGTACAGCAGCATGCTTCACCATAAAGACAGTCCCAGATGGGGATGTCATTATCGTAAAGGCTCCATACTATCCACCTGTCCTTGCAAAAACTCCACTCTGCAGACATGCACCCAGTTGACACAAAGGAGCTATTTGGAAGTGTTTTTCTTATCTGGTCTACTCTGCTCTGAATTACCCTTTCATTCACCAAACAGTTGTTCCAGGATGTTGCACAATGGCTAAGCAATTATTATTAATAAAGAGCTATGGTCTAAGCTTTCAACCTTCACAACACGTGGGGCTGCCTTTCAAGCCTAACCGCACTTGAAATGATGATCTCCTGATGTTTACATTAAGTGCTGTCATGACGAGAAGGGGCCTTTCAGTAGTGTTTTTGCAGGCATGTTATTTCCATTTAGAATTAAGACCTGCCTAGAGAAGAAGGAAGCTACTTAAAAACTTGACAAGATGCATAATTTATATGTAAAATTCTGCAGTTAACTACTATTAAAAGAGAGGTGGTAGCATACTTAAGTAATGATAAACTAAGAGCAGTGATAAACTAATGATCGACTACTCCAGACTACCTTTTTTTTTTAGAAAAAAAAAAATCACATTGGATACTCTTTGCTCTTAAAGTAAATATGAGCAAACTGTTTAGTCAGGCAAGTTGTACAGGGAAAATCTGGCCAAATCCAGCTTCTTCACACTGCTACTTGAGTCACGCTAGCTTGCTGGCTCGATAGATTGCAAAATATTAGATACTCAGATTTCCAGAGGCTTTGATCAGGTTGCCTGAACTTTATCAGATGTTTCTTGATAAAACTGAGTGTTCTGTGACAAACAGGCATGGGATGAAAGTGATTCAAGGGCTTGAAAAGTCCTAACCCATAGGATAACTTTTTTTCTTTATCGCCTCCACAATTTCTGCAGCAATACGTTTAGAAGGGACTGACTAGAGGTTACTGAATGATAAACAAATGAATAAATGGAGAGATAGAAGGGAGGAAGGGTCTATTTGGTGCAGATTATCCAAAGTTTTGGTTTCCTAGGCTTCCTTCTTTTCCTCTCTTTTGAGCCCACATTTTGCCATCTCAGTGTTGAACAACTTCAGCTGAGAAGGGGTGAAAACAGGCATGATATACAGTGGCAGACACAGCAGTCAGTTCTTGTTGTTAGCCTGCTTGTGTAAAGGGTTTTGAGGAAAAGGGGTGTGCCTTAGTGGAAAACAGGTAAGGAGAGCCTGTTCTTTGTGCCAGAAAGTGTTCTTGCCTCCCTTCAGGTATGCTGGTGCTGGCCCCCACCTGAGGCTTCCGCTGAACCTGGTTGTCAGTGCTGTCTAGGAAATGACGGGCTGCATCTGTTCTCACTTGGCATGGCTTCCTCAGCCCCCAACACATCTCCAGAACTTGGCCTTGAGCCCCCTCCTGCTCTGACCTGTTTGGGCTGCCTTGTTATTTGTACTGTCTGTTAGGCTCAGATCCCAGCTGTTGATTTGTGTCTGACCTTTTCCCTTGCTCTGATGGCTGATTGCTAGATCCTTGTCATTTTCAGCTACTCAGGGAGTTCCACCTCCCCACCTGGGTTCTGGGCTTTGCCCTAGCCCCCTCCCCAGCCTCTCCTTTTCCTTCTAGCCTACACTCTAAGCTTTGCCAAATTTCTTTCTTAGAAAAAATTCATTTATTTTTGGCCACATGGCTTCTTGGGATTTTAGTTTCCAGGCCAAGGATAAAACCCAATGAGAGCATGTGAGAGAGTCCTAACCAGTGGACAGCCCAGGGAATTCCTGCCTTGAGCTTTTCTGATACTACCTTCTCGGTTCAGTTCAGTCGCTCAGTCATGTCTGGCTCTTTGAGACCCCATGGACTACAGCCCTTCCCTGTCCATTACCAATTCCTGGAGCTTGCTCAAACTCATCCATTCGACTTGTTGATGCCATCCAACCATCTCATCCTCTGTTGTCCCCTTCTCCTCCTGCCCTCAATCTTTCCCAGCATTAGGGTCTTTCCCAATGAGTTAGCTCTTCGCATCAGGTGGCCAAAGTATTGGAGTTTCAGCTTCAACATCAGTCCTTCCAATGAACACCCAGGACTGATCTCCTTTAGGATGGACTAGTTGGATCTCCTTGCAGTCCAAGGGACTCTCAAGAGTCTTCTCCAACACCACAGTTCAAAAGCATCAATTCTTTAGCGCTCAGCTTTCTTTACTAGTTTCTATTGCCATCTTAATTCTGACCATAGAATTATCACCTTTTGTTTCAATAGTAAAGACATAGCTGTAACTCATGGTAATCCCTACACCTAGAGGAAGTTACCATAGTCTATCATTAATTTCGGGCTTCCTTGATAGCTCAGTGGGTAAAGAATCCACTTCCCAAAGCAAGAGACGCAGGAGATGTGCAGTTTGATCTCTGGGTCAGGAAGATCCCCTGGAGGAGAAAAAATGCAACTCACTCCAGTATTCTTGCATGGAAAATTCCATGGACAGAGGAACCTGGCAGGCTACAGTCCATGGGGTCGCAAAGAGCCATTCCCAGCTGAGCACATGGCACCCACATTAGTTTCCTAGTCTCTCTCCCTGAGTGAATCTAAGCGTCTTGAAGGTATACACCTTTATTTCCCAGTGCACTTCTGATGAGTGTTACCGACAAAGGAACTCTCAAGAATGGTTTTGTTGCACTTCTCATCTCTCAAGTTTTACTCTGAAGTTAACGAAGCCTCCTCCACCAACCAGAATCGAACAAAGTTGAACCACCCCAGGTTTACAATCTGATAAATCCCTAATAAATTAAAAATATATTGGACAGTGTCAGGTAATAATGGGAAGGAGGGTGCAGTGTGAAGTCCAATAGACCTGGGCTGGCATTCTCATGCTCAGCAAACCTGTTAACGTCTCTGAGGTTAAAAAGTCTCACTGCAAGAGAGAGAGATTAGCTTCCTAAGGGGACTTCATCGGAGAAGGCGATGGCACCCCACTCCAGTACTCTTGCCTTGAAAATCCCATGGATGGAGGAGCCTGGTAGGCTGCAGTCTATGGAGTCACGAAGGGTCAGACACAACTGAGTGACTTCACTTTCACTTTTCACTTTCATGCATTGGAGAAGGAAATGGCAAGCCACTCCAGTGTTCTTGCCTGGAGAATCCCAGGGACAGCGGAGCCTGGTGGGCTGCTGTCTCTGGGGTCGCACAGAGTCGGACATGAGTGAAGCGACTTAGCAGCAGCAGCAGCAGGGGACTTTGTAAGGATTAGAGATCATGTATACAAAGTATTTGGTATATAGTGAACCCTCAGGAAATGGTAGCCAGCATTGTTCTTGGAGCCAGAAAACATGGATACCATGCTCTGCTTTACTCATTAGCTGTGTGGTGTTAGACAATATTTTTCAGCCTTAGTTTCCCACTTTGTAGAATGGGGAGAATAATTACCACCTTATTTCATGGGTTGCCAAGAATTCAAGTAAGTTACACAAATACAATTTGTAAACCTTAAAACACCATATAGGAAATAAAGATTACCGTGCTGTTTGAAAATTAAATGTAGGTCTGCTCTTATGGCACCTGATTTAAAAAAACTTAACAGAATGCTAACAGGCAATAAAAGTAATGATATTTTTTCCTAATTGGTTGCTTTTGTGCTGATGCATTCTACTGCGTGTATAGATTATTAACATAGAGAACACTTTGTATTATATGTGTTTAATTGAATTCTGAAACTTTGGTGGAATTATAAAACCTTGGCTGTTTTAGGTACATTTTGGAAATAACAAATTCATTTTCTTTCTTATTACCTGAATGTGATGAGATAAAAACAGTAAGGATAACGTGTATATAGTGACTACATAATCAGTGTTTTTACCCTTTTGTTATGATTGTTGCTATGTGAAACTAAGGATACTAGATTGATGTAGCTATGTAATCAGCATTTTGACTCTTTGTTATAAATCATTTCCGCTGTGTAAAGATAAAGATGGGTAGATTAATAAAGAAATTTTTTGAGAAAGAATAATTATCTCTTGCATTGCTAGAGGCAGGCTGGCCAGGATGACTGGTTACAGGATTTCTGGAGAACTGTTTCTAGTCTCCTGCTCAAGAACAGAGTTTGGGATTTTTAGCAAAATCTGTGAAATCGCACCCCACCATCCTAAAGTAAGAGGCATAGTAAGACTCTTTTTAATCCTATAGATTGGTCTGACCTAAAAAGGTTTTTAAAACACCCAGGACAGCGGACCTCCATGAAGTTCTGGGGCGTAGAGGCAGAGGTCCAGAGGCCACAGCACCCTACTGCTCCTGGAGGCTGAGGCCCTGAAAACACTCTCCTTTCTAAGGTCATACCTCCCAGCCTATGAAATCATTTATACGTATTTAGAGGAATAAAGGCCATTTTTAGACAGTGGTGCCTATTCTTCTGGGCTCCAATTACATAATTCTGCAAGGATCCCCTTGAAAACCAGTGAAGGCTTTCCCTGAAACTTCTGTGAATGTGCTACTTCATCGCTCCCCTAAGATTCACTGCAAGGCTGCTGCCAAGTGAATTTTTCTTCCATGAGGACAAATTTGTTTCCTGTATTAAAAGAGGAAGAAAATCATTCCATTTGCTACAAGGGTCAGTGTAAGCAGGCTGGCCAGGAAATACAAAAGTAGAAATTCTCATTGCAACATTTTTTCTCATCATATGGCATCCCATTCAAAACACATCCCATCCCAGACATATTACTAGCTTTGTTTTTGCTTTTTTTTTTTCTTTCTCCTTTTATAGTACTTTAATCTCTTGAGTCTTATTAACCAGAAATCAAGTCATCTAAAAAGGTGGGGCAAGTATGGATTAAGAGTGGCATAACAAGCATTTGCAGAAAAGATCAGTCCTGGTCCCAAATGAAATTATGGGGCCATTAGATAGGTGTACCACAATAAAACCAAGATGCAATTTGAAAGGGACCAAAATAACACGTCTCCTGAAAAAGTGTAGAGAATGTATCTGGTTAGGTTGAAAGAATTAATGCTGCATTTTTGATATGAAAATTGCTTTCACATTAAGAGAGATACTTTGTGTACAGAAAAATCTTTTCTAAAACAAGCTCACAGTACTTTAATCATTTTACTGGTCTGGGATATGAACAATATCAGTCTCTGAGAGAGGGGGGTTTATTTATGATTTTGTCTTGTATTCTTTTACTTATTAACATGCTTTATGAACAATAATTAGTTCTATCAAATAATCATACCTTGTCTTCTATCAAAGACTTCTGTTGGTAATCTTCCTCAGAATAGATTCCTCAATATAGAAGACATATCAATGTCTTCTATCAAAGGCATTCTGTTGGTAATCTTCCTCAAAATAGATTCAGGTGAAATTAGGTTATTTGTGCATTTTGTGGACTACCAAAACTTGAGACTTCATTTATTATTGTTATTTTTTAAGTTTTTTAAACTAATTAACTTATTTTTGCTGTGCTTGGCCTTTGTTGCTGTGCGTGGGCTTGCTCCAGTTTACGGCGAGCGGGGGCTGCTCTCTAGCTGCGGGGTGCTGCCTTCTCATCACAGTGGCTTCTCTTACAGAGAACAGACTGTAGGCATGTGAGCTCAGTAGTTGCTGTACTCGGACTTGGTTGCCCCTTGGCACATGGAATCTTCCCAGACCAAGGACTGAACCCGTGTCCCCTGCATTGGCAAGCAGATTCTTAACCACTGGACCACCAGAGAAGTCTGAAACTTCATTATTGATTTCAGTTTTGAGATTGTACAGACAATTCAGAATATTCATGAACTGGGTCAAGGTGATAAATGTGGGCTGAAAGAAATCATAGGATTCAGAATAACTAAATCGTGCCTTTTGCTGGCATTGGAGCCACACTATGAAAAGCAAATGTTCTGTGAATCTCGTAGCTCTTTTACTGTCGGGGAAGGGGAGCAAACTGCTGATGCAACCTGGCTGAGGCTTCTTCGCCAAGGGCTCCTTTCTTTTCTGCCCCTGCCTTCTTGGGTTCTTGTTTCCCTGCATCATCAGCCAGGGCAGCCTGGCCTGCAGCTTCAGCCAGCAGGGAACAGTGCAGCCACAGCAGGAAGGCAGAAGTCCTTGGCTATGTCCATGTATTTGCTGGTTAAGGCTTCCTCTACCATTTTCCCTTTTACCTACTGGGTGGCTAACCAGCTGGACGCAACTGCAGAACGACAGCCAAGTCTTAAACCTGGCACTCATGATCTTCCCCTTTTCATCCACTTGAATCTGTGATTTTATTACATCACCACAGGCCACAGCCCTCACCAATACAGTTCCAACATTTTTATATGTCAGGGGACCTGTTTCTAGAATTTTCATGTGGTCAACAAGCATGTGACGGAGCTGACAGCTCCCTGGCAGGCAGATGGAGGCTGCAGAGCTGAGGGCCCGTGTCCGCCCGAGGCGCAGCTCGAGCCACGGGGGGCTTGTGCCTGCCTGAAAGGTTTTAAGGAGGCAATAAAACAAACAAGAAACCGGGAGCAGGGCTTTACACTTTCTCTATTCCCTCCTTGTCTTTGCTTCTCTTTATCAATTACTTTTATCCTTAAAATAATCTAACTACAGGCCTGGTGGAAGACTGCCAGGCACATTTTTAACAAGCTTGGAGAAACTCTTTAAGGCCGAGATGCAGAGTGTGCAGCAGCAGCAGCGGGCGGTGGAGGAGGGGAAGGGAGTCCAGCGTCAGGTGATCACATGAGTGCAAAGTACGAGGCTCAAGAAAGTGGCAAAACAAAACCAAAACCCCCATCCCACTACCCCAAATTCTGCAAGCAAACCAACCAGACAATCAGACAATTAATCATTAAATTTTATTCCCTTTATAAATTACAAAGTCATAGACATTAGAGGGCAACCTCCTGTGTCCATGGATGCCAATGAATGACCCGTCTTTAGGCTTGAAATCCATCTGGCTCCTCAACTGGAGGGATCACCTGCTCAGGGAAGATGGAGATGCTCATCAGGGCCCAGGCCCATTCAGTCTAGACCCGACTGGTGCCTATTGCTCACGCTGTCTGCTCAAAGGCCTACAGTCAGCAGCCCTTTGGTTCCTTACAGACAGTAATTCTGCTCTCTTGACAGCTCACAAGGAGGCCTGGATGCCTGCAGGCCTTGCCCTACATCACATCCTTCTCCTTTTCCAAAGAGATGCCAGGCGTGAGCCATTCTGCGAAGTTTAGCAAGATTGGGTTTAGTCTGTGGGAAGAAAGAGAATAATTCCAATTACCAGTATGGAAAGCCAAGGAGCTTACAAGTATTTCCTAATTATGGCTATTCACATTAGTTTGGATTTCTAGTTTCTGGATTCAGAAAAGATTTTAGATTTCCTTAGGATAAGCGGGACTGAAAACTAAGTCTAGAGGCACATCTCTTCAGGAATGGGGACAAAACTTCTTTCATTTTTCCATTGTCATATGAAAAAAAAAGTTCTTAATGGAGTAAAATGGGCTAGATGAATCAGGAAACTTTAGTACCTGAAAACTCCATGCAAGAAAAGACCTTACAGCCCTCAGCAGGAAAGGTAAGCAAAATAAAAGATTTTGGAAAGCGGACATTCCTATTATGCTCTCGTGTTCTGTTTCATTTAAGATTATAACGAGGATAGAAGTGTTCTTTAATTTAAACCACTTGCTGCCTTTATTGAATTATCCACATCATTGTTCCTGGACTGCTGAGTGATCAGGGCCAAAGCATAATGTGAAAATCTCCTAAGCTTGGTTCCTTGCCTGATCCTCAAATCATTACTCTGGAGATCCCTGGAGATGGCTACCATTTCCAGCAAGTACTGGATTGGCCAAAAAGTTCATGCGGGGTTTTCTGTATGATGTTATGGAAAAACCCAAACGAACTTTTTGGCCAACCCAATACTATTAAGCTACTGGCTCTCCAGGCTACATTTGCCAGCAATGAATCTGCTGTGTTTTGGCCAACCTTCTGTGGTCCCAGAGAGAACTTCTCTATCTCAGAAAACCTAGAGCTGGTAGGCAACGGACGCTTCAGTCTGTACATATGTAAAGCTCAAAAAATATGAAGGCGTCATATGTATAATCAGATAGTTCTGCCTAAACTCCATTTTGAATTTGAGCTAGAAGATGAAATGGTGAGACTTCCAAAAAAACTTCCAGTATTTTTCAAAATCTTGTATCGGGGAAAGGATTAAGACAGATTACATTCGGATCAGAGGAGCTAGTCTCCTGTTAAGTCATTTCTGTACCTGTTTTTCCTGCTCCAAGTGGTCGATGTTAGCTAATGGCAGCATGGAGGGCCTGCCATGAGCACACTGGAATGGCAGCTGGCACCAGGATAGCGCTTCAATAAGGCGACAGCTCTCCTCGAAGCTCAGGCCATCATTAAACTTAATGGCCCCTAAACAAAAGACAGAAGCTGGGGTATGGTGTGTTCGGTGTAAAACCCATGCTGGCCCTGGGTTAGAGCTAAATATCTGGGGAGAGACACATGGTTCCTAGGCTTCTTTCATGTGACTTTAATACTGCTTGAAATTGGCCTTCACGTCCATGGATGAAACTAAGGCTTCAGGACTGACTTGTCTCTCAGCTTTCCTTATGGAGTCAGTTGTCTTTCTAATCCCTGCCAACAGGCATTCCTTAACTTGTTAGGACTTTGCCTTCAGAGTTTTCTCAGAGAGGCAAGAGCAATATTTTTGCCTACTTCTTAAGTGTGTGAAATCAAGGTCATCTTCCATCCAGAGCCAGTCTGTCACCAAGATATCTGTTTCCCTACAATGTTCATTTTATTTGCTGGTTTTTTTGTTTCCGTCATAACCTTCTTATTCTAAGCTCTCATACTGTCAGAAACTGCCTTTATGCCTACAGTCATTTACTCAGTCAACAAATATTAAGTATCTGCTGGAGCTATGCCAGGCAATGAATGAGATGGATGATCACCACCCCCACAAAGCTTACTCTCTAACAGGTGAGACAAACATTAAACAAACAGACAATAATTAAAATTACTAAGTACTATAAAATATAGAAAATCAAAGACTATATAACAGGAAGCCCAAACCCGGTCTTTTGTGGTGAAATGATATTTAATCTGAGATCTTGGGTTAAGAAAAACACGGCTAACTGAAGAATGAGCAGAAGGGCATTTCAGACAGAGGAAAAAGGCCAGTGCAGAATTTAGCACACAAGACCAAGACCAAGGAAGCCAGCTGGAGTGTGAAGGGCAAGGTGGAGAGAAACGTGAGAAGCAGCTGAAGACCCTGCAGGCCGCAGCAGAGAGGAAGACGGGCATCTTCAGCGCAATGGGACCCACTGTCGTGCCTTTTTAAGAAGAATGACACTCTCGGAGCTATGTTTCAAGGAGACTCCTCTGGGTGTTATGGGAAGAAGAAGAATGGCTTGAAGGGAAACCAGGATAGATATGGGAAGACTGAGTCAGGACTCAACAGGGGGAGAATCGTTGAGTCCTGGGAGGGGAGGCGGCAGTGGAAGCAGATCGCATTAGACACACTGAAAATACACTTTGCAGGTAGAGATGATCAAATTGGGGATGGAGAAGATGCGAGGAGTAAAGACAGGATAAAGCGGGGAGGGGATCTGTGGTGTTTACAGGAGACAACTAACGAGGGACTGAGGTTATAAGGCCAGTAAAGATAGGAAGTGAAGAGAGGGGAAGGCTGATGGGGTGCTGGGGGGAGATGAAGTGGAGGGAGATGGTGTCTGGAGTAGAGACGCCACTGAGGTCAAATGAGAGTTGCAGGGGATTCATGATCCCTAAAGTAAGTTCCTCCAACACCATTTTCTCTATTTTATTACATTACCCTACTCAAGAACCCTCAATGATTCTTGCCTTCTGTATAAGGTCTAACGGTTTTGTTGTGACCTAGGATTCTATGCTTCCTCACCAGCCTAATTTCCTGGTATTCTTTGCTGCTCCTCATATAACCGATTTGTTTCTGCCTTTGGATGATCTCTGCACAGGCTGTTTTCTCCCCCGTACTAAACCTTCCCTTCCTCTGAATCCATGTCCTTCAGCTCATTCAAAACTTGACTCAAAATGCATCTCCTCTAGGAGTTAGTTACTCCTCTACTCATATAAGTCAGTCTGCACTATGGTCCACTATATATGTTGGTATTTTGCTTTGTGGGCTTCCCTGGTGGCTCAGTAGTAAAGAATCTGCCTGTCAATGCAGGAGACGTGGGTTTAACCCCTCAGTCAGCAAGATCCCCTGGAGAAGGAAATGGAAACCCACTCTGGTATTCTTGCCTGGGAAATCCCATGGACAGAGGAGCCTGGCAGGCTATAGTCCACAGGGTCACAAAGAGTTGGACATGATTTAGTGATTAATCAACAACAACAACAAATTTTGCTTTGTAAAAATAACTTTCTAGGGTTCATTTTTAATGTATTGTTTCTTGATCTAGGTTGTACCTTTCAAGAGGCAGATGATAATCGTGCCTTCTACTTCTTTCATAACTGTTGAACCCTGCCAGTGCTTAGCATGCAAAGGCACTCAATAGCTGGTGTGTTGAGGGTCTTACCATGGCAGGCTTGGGATGCCAACACCTTCTGGACGGTCAGTGGCAAAGTCCCTTGGATGCCTCCTGTGGTCTGGAGTAGCTAATGCATAAACACATCTATTAATGGGAAAGCCAGTGTAACAGTGGAGCCTTCTGTGTGTGGTGCCTCTATGCGGAACCCCAAAATAAGAGTAAAGCTTACCTCCACTTGTTCTCGAATAAACTCCTACAAAGAGAAAAGGACAGCAGACATGAATCTGTTGCTCTGTTATAACTGCCCTTTGATGGTTTACAAAATATCCCAATTTCCTTCTTTAAAAATATGTCTCTTGAAGAAAAGAGCTCCGGCAATATAGCACTTAGATACAAATAATGTATTTGTTGTAAGGCACTTTGAACATGTAATACCAAGACAACTGAAAGAACTCTTACTGAGTAGAGAATATATTTAGCCACTGACGCTTTCTCCAGAGATAGCTCATCAACTCATGAGGTTATGCAACTGGCAGCCTAATGACTTGACTAAATATCAGGGAGGTTTCTCACTACGAGGCTGTCTGTTTGCATTTATTATCTTGGCTAGAACATGTTTAATATGGCACATAAACAGAATACACAACGGTCACCCACACAACTGCACACTCAGTGTAACACATGCTTTGATATAAGAAACACAAGTAGTTAGTTCTCACAGGCATTTTTTTGTGTGCAATAAGTCCCTACAAGTCAAACTGCTTACTCTTTGAGGCATTTTGCTGGGAAATTTCTTCTTCTTTGCATATCTCTGTCCCTAGGGTAGCCTTTGCAGTAAGAATATCCCTGCAGATGTTAATGTTTATGAAAGGACTAAAGAAATTTAAAGCAGACACTATTTCATGTTACTAATTTGTTTAACCTCTGGAGGTTAAAAACTGTTGTGCGATATGGCACATTTAATAATTTCTCTATAAGAAAAAATTTTCTTTATAAAAAAAATTTCTTTACTCCGAGAAATGTATAAATTAGCTTCCTGGGAATCCCCTGGTGGTCCAGTGGTTAGGACTCAGTGCTTTCACTGCTGGGGCCTGGGTTCAATCCCTGGTTGGGGAACTAGGACCCCACAAGCCAAGTGGCACAGCGAAAAAAAAAAATTAGCTTCCCAAGATTATAACATGATAGATTCTTTTTAAGCCAGGCTCAGAAAATTCTCTTGCATCTCTCATTTAGACACTAGGACACCATACTTATAAATGAGCAGTTACGAAGAACTAGGAGGGTAGATATGTATTTTTTAAAAGCCATGCATTTTCCCAAACAAACCTAAATGGATGTCTCATTATACCTGACCCACTAACAAAATTTAGTGTGGTTACAGATCAAATCCTAACTTCTTTGCTATTCTCTCTTTTGCTTATCTATCTGGGGGTTGTAAAATATTAGTCTGTAAGCCTGGGGAAGGGGAAATGGATCTTACTCTCTGTTCATTTCATATTTCAGGGGTTCAATTAATGCTAGATAATTTGAATAATATTTAAAAGGCACATTCCTTAAGCTGGAGGGTAGAACTTTATGGAAAGATGTCTTAGTTTGATCTTTCAACTGCTAGGATCCAAGTAACTACCTCTTCTTCAAGATGCCAGAACTTTTCCAGCTTCTTTCAGAATCGACAAAATCTCTCCTGATCAGCCTGACTTAACATAATCAAGATTTGCTGAAACCATAAGCCCTGTTTCAGTCTGAGGTAAACTTCTTACCAGTCGTCTTTGAAGTCACTTTAGGGAAAGTTTTTATTATAATTTTCTCGTTAAATACTTAAGGATTGAATTACAATAAAAGATTCGAGCAGATCCTATCTCTTGGATTTAAGACAGTTTGGAAGAGAAGCCTTGGAGAAAATAAGCTGTGGAGGGAGAAAGGGGCCCCTGCTGACAGCTGAGCAGAGGTGGTCTGATCAAAGGGCGATTCTGGGAAGGCTCAACTCAAGGTGACCGCACAGCTGGCCCACAGCTGCCTCTTCCCCTCAAACGTCCTCTCATGCTCAGCCGACACACCTGCTCAAGTCTCTCCTGTCGGACAAGAAACAAAAACCTTTCCTCCACGGGGGTCCTGCCCCATACTTCCTGACACCCCTCACCTCACCTTCTGCTGTGGCCCAGTCTCTTCTGTGCGTAGCCAGAGTCCTTGGGAGAGCGGCCTCCATAGCTCCCCCTCCGCTCACTCCTGCCCACCCTTAGGAACGGGTTCCTCGAGGCAGGCAGTGTCCCCCGGAGCCAGATCCAACCCTCAGGCCTTACTCTCTGGCCACTGTTGCTCATTCCCTTCTTGCTGAAAACTTCTCTTGGCGGTGGCGATATGACTTTTCCCTGGTTTTCCTCCTCCTTCTCTCACCAAATATTTGCAGTCATCCTTTACAGGCTCTTCTTTTTAGCACTAGAACTCCAGACTGTTGCCAAAACGTATACACCCTGGATGCTGGTGTTCCACAGGGCCCGCACTCTGCTCTCCTTTTCTTCTTCATATTCTCCTGGAAAAACCTCACGTCCTCTAGATGCTTTCCAGCATCTGATATTATCAAATATAAACAGCTGACCATCACAGGAGCTGAACAATGCGGGAGTTAGGAGCACCAGCTCTCTCCACGGGAGGAAATCCTTGTATAACCTTACAGTCAGCCCTCCACAGACGCACCTCCACATCTGGGAACTCGGCCAACCGCAGATCCCGCAGTAGGGTAGGGTGTATTTTTCTCAAAGAATCTGTGTATCTGTGGACCTGCACAGTTCAAACCCATGCTGTTCAGGGGCCATATACCTCTATAGTGTTAACTTCCAAATAGATACTGCAGCCCGAATTCTTTCCCAAGTGCTGGATCTGGCCTGTCTACCCACTGCACATCCTCATCTGAAGGCTCATGGTCTAACTTCTCAGCCAAGGGCACTCTCCTCCTCCATTTCCTTTTTCTGTCAAAAGCACCATCCCTCCAGTCAACCGAGTGAGAACCCTCAGAATCATTACCTATCTTTTCTCCTCTTTCTCTTTTACATTCTCTTGATCACCAGGTCCTCTCGATGCTGCCTTCCAGATTATGTTTCATATATGTCTCTCTCTTCTATTCCAATTGCTACTGGCTTAAGTCAAAGCTTCATCCTGTCCTACGGGCACCAGGGCACTAGCCCCTCAGCTGCTCTCCACCTCAAATCTTTCCTATATCCATCTATCCCACAGTTTATCCACCAAATCTATCTTCTACCTTTTGTTTTCAGATGTTACTACAGTAATTCGGGTGTCTGGAAAAAATGATAGACTGAGTTGATGTGGATTTGCTTGTGTTCCAAACTGAAAGAGCTAAAGAAGCAATTAAGAAATCACAATGAATAAAAAAAGGACCACATGAAAAAAGGACAGGTGGGAGAAGGGGGCTGGAAGATAAAAGGTGGTGATTTTATGTATAGTTTAGGAAGAGAACAGAAGAACAAATTACTGTTAAACTGAGTTACGTATACAAGTTAAAATTCCCCTTCTAAACCAGGAGAGGGGAAAACAAGAGAAATAAAGGTAACTTTAATAGAAAACAGGAAAGAAAAGACAACAAATACAAAATAAATCATGATTGTTTTTTTAAAAAAAGTAAGTGTTTAAAATGCAATGCTGAAGTATACTTTACTCTTCTTCACTGGCTGCCTACAGGATAAAATGCAAACTCTTTAGCGGAATATGCTGAATTCCTTGATGAGCTGGCCTTGACCACCTATCTGGGCTCATCTAGGCCCACCACTATCCTGTGTGTATCTTAATACAAGCCATGTCTATTGGTAGCTCCCTAAGCACAGGATCTGCTTCAAGTCTCTGATATCTGTCTAGAATGACCTCCACTCTTCTATACTTGGCAGGCTCCCACTGTTCCACAAGACTTTTCCTAAAACAAATAAAAAAAGGCTTTTCTTTTGACAGTTTCCTTGACCTCCACTCTCCTGGGCACAGTAAATATTCTGTATTGCCATAACACTTTTGAACATGCCTCTGCTGGCCAAATTTCACTGTAGTCTAATTTAAATATCCTTCCTTACCTTGAGCTAATTCATCTTTGAATCTCTGGAACCTGGCAGACAGCAGGTATTTCATAAATGCTTGTTGAATGAAAGATGAACATAGAGAATTTCTAAACAGAGGAGGAGCTTATTAGTGAGCAGCAGTTTTCACCGCACCTGCAGCCGTGTCTTACCTCCACAATGCCCTTGGTCACAGTAGACCTTCCTCTTCGAAGTTCATTGGCTTCTCTTTCTACAAAACAGAGTGGTACTTTTCCTATGAGGACCAGTGAATCACTGGTGTCTGGAAATACAATTTCAAGGCCCAGATCTTCCAGATTTTTGTGGTAACACCTAAAGAGAATCTCAAATGTAAAACAGCTACTTCATTCACATTTCAGTACTGGTTCCAAATACTTGATAGTTTCTCAAAAGCTGCCATGAGCTTTAAAACTTGCACTGTTTTCCTCACATTTGTGGTTGTTTAGGATTTTATTATCAAATTTCCTTTTTGAATTATAGTAACCTTTATTTTTTCCCCTCTTTTCCACTGAAACAATTTGCTTCTGTGTCTTATTCCTGAATTTTTATTCTCCACTGAGGGATTGCTAACTACTCCTTGCTGGCACTTAAAGAAGTTTGGCACAAATAAAAGGGCTGAGAATGTTTTGAATCAGCACTAAAGCAGGGAGGTAATTAACAGCCTCAGGAACTGAGAAGTTCTGATTAACGTGATGTAAATAAATGGGTCTGCCTCTAATATAAAATTATGCCCCAGAGAAAAAGATTTATTGGCAGTCTCATATTCCCCATATTAAATAAATTTAGAGACAATTCTCTCTTTTTCATTTCCAATAATCTATGCCGCCCCAAATAGGAAAAGGCCCTACCTTATGACTCATTATATGATTTGCCCCTTCCTTGGGGCCTGGGGTTTTACTTTCTTCCCAGTATGATTATGGTGATGAAAACTAAGAATCTAGAATGCACCAAGGCAAAGCAGAATGGAAGCAATTACTGCAGTAACTTCGCTTTCAGAAACAGCACAACATAAATACTGGCTGTTCCAAGGAATGGTAAGAGTACTCTAAGCCAACTTCTGGAAAGAATTATCAGGGAAACTATATCCTTTACTCAGCAGCTGTGATAGTGGAAAGAACACCATTTGGAGTCAGACAACCTGCCTCTGAGTGCCTGCTCCATCACTTAATATTTGCTATGACCTTGAACAAGTCATGTAAACCTCATCTGAGAAAAGGAACAATGGTTACGTTTATACCTCACAGGATTATTGTGAGGATGCACCTCAGCTACATCACATCCTCATGGTGGTACTAACCGTAAGAGTCTCCTTTGTTCCTCTGAAACTGTTATCTCTAGCGGAGGACTTACGATGGAAGACAGTAATTTTTTTCGACCAAAGCCTTGTGGCTGTTGTTTCTCATAGGAATCTATTGGGAGAAAGATGAATAGGTTAAGAGCAAGAAGTTGAAGTCTTCCAGATTCAGATAAAAATGAAGATACAGTCATGGGATTATTATAGTGCTTAGCAGCATGTTCAATGTTCGGTTTTAGGCTCTGAATTTCCATTATTAGTCAAACTAGTAAATATCTAGTTTGTCTACTCATTTTAGCAGTATTTTCTTAAATAAGAAATATAAGACTTAAATCTTACATTCAAATGAACAATGCAGTGATCTGGTAGGCAGTCAACAAATGTGGTTTCAATAACAGAGGTTGACTAATATTGGGGAAGATCCCCTGGAGGAGGGCATGGCAACCCACTCTAGTATTCTTGCCTGGAGAATCTCATGGTTAAGGGAGCCTGGCAAGCTACAGTACACAGGGGTGAACAGAGCTGGACACGACTGAGCGACTAAGCACAGCACAGCACACACAGCCCAAGGCTCAAGGCGCCTCCTTTCCTCCAGAAGGACTGCCCAGTCCCTGATGAGAATTACTACTATTCTCAAATGGTCCAGGGCCTATAGCAAGTGAGTTTTTCTAACACTGCTTTTACTGTATCTTTCCCAACTCTTAGGTCTTCATTTTCTAAGGAAAAGTGAAAAGTGACATCATTGCCATTCTAGTCCATGAAATACCTCCCGAGTCTTCACCCATTTGGTTTTTTTATTACTTGACCACAGGAGTAACAATTTCCTGGGTATTTTACATCATCTTGGGGACACACAGCCTCATGATGAGAAAAATGGGTAGCAAAAATTAAAAAGCACATATTGACTTTGGAAGAATAAATAACAAATTAGTGATGCAGGTTGCCTCTGGGGAGAGAAACTAGGTGCGATGAAGGACAAGGGTAGAAAAGAAACCTTATTTTATTCCCTTTTTGTACCTTTCAGACTGGAACCTGTTCAATTATACTACCTATTCAAAAACAAATTAAATTTTAAAATAGAAACAATATATTGGGCCTTCTGAGCTGCTGCTGGTCTCTGCCTAATGAACTGTGAAGATAAACCACAATCACATGGGCATGTGGAGGGGCATATCTTTGTGCTGAATGTCATAATAAAGTAGCCTAATCTTTAGGGCTGATGGTAAGTATACGGCAAATATGCCTTTGACCATGTAAGTAAGATCCACAGGTTTGAATTAGTAAAGTGAACTACTACATTCTCTTAACTGTAAAAGTCACTCCAACAGGCTTCAGCTTCATTTTTTTACTTTTTTTAAAAACATACAATTCATCTTTTTCACCACAGTCACCGTTAGGCAAACTCTTTCAGGTACATTAATTTTGCTGGGGAGTCTCGAATCTTTCCTAGGCCTCAGCAGATCCTTACCGATGATCAGCTGCTCCAATCGGATGCGCTCGTGGGCAGCGTGCTGGTCCACCAAGACTAGCAGGTTTCCACCTAGAAGACCAGCAAGCACCACTGGGTTTCAAATTCTCAGGTCAGGATTAAAATAATCATGTTGTGTTGAGGGAGGAAAGGTTAATCCAAACTATTTAACAACATAAGCATAAGAGAAACATACAAACTATGTAGCAACAACCGCTGCTTTTATTCCCTAACAAGTATTATGGGAAAAACTAAAACAAACGTATCTCTGATGAGAAGCTCTTTGGTTCATTAGTATTTCATTTCTAAAATATGTGTGAATTTAATGTTTAAATACTGACTTTGCTCTTTTAATTCAAATTTGATACAATGAAGGATCATTAAAACTACATATTTTTTAATCAGCTGACCTCGATTTGCAAGCTACTCCAGAACCCATGAAGAGTGTAATTCTACTACACTTTAGATCAGAGGTCAGCAATTTCTTTTCTGTGAAAGGCTAGACAGTAAACATTTTAGGCTTTTGGGACACGTGGTTTCTGATACAACTATTCAAATATTCATTCTGAACCAAAGTGGCCATAGACGATCTGGGAATATTATAGCTGTGATACAATAAATGTTATAGACACTGAAATAGTAACCTCATATAATTTTTTAAATTTATTTTAATTGGAGGATAATTACTTTATTGTGATGGCCTCTGCCATACATCGACATGAATTGGCCATAGAATTTCATATAATTTTAATGTGTTAAAAAATATAACTCTTCCTGTGCTTTTTTTCAACTAGTTAAAAATGTAGTACACCTGAAACTAAAGTTAACACCGTAAATTAACTACACGTCAATTAAAAAAAACAAGAAACCATTCTTATCACCCTGGATGTTACAGAAACAACGGTCTGGACCTGGCCCCCAGGTCACAGTGTGCCTTGCTTTAGACTCAGGCTTCACAAACTTTGAAGAGTAGACAAGTCACCTGGGGATCTTACTAAGAGGCAGATGCTGATTCAGTAGGTTAGGAATGGGACATGAGATTGGGCAAGTCTAGCAAACTCCCATGTGATGTCATTTACTGACCTTGATTTTAAGTAGCTAGGCTTTACACTCTCAAGTGCAACAGAGGAAACAGATTGTCCTGACCCCAAAGCCAAACCTACAGGGAAATCCTTTTCTCACTGACAGGAGGACTGATCTCGATGACATTAGTACATCATTTTACCTCGTAATTTTATTACTTTTGGCCAAAGGGCTGACGTTTATTGTTCCTGATTATACTGAAATAAGAGTTCTCCTCTTGAATTTGATCAAACAAGATAATGTCTGTTTTTCCTGTTTCTACTAATAAGATTTAAAAAAAAAAAAAAAACTGTTTCTATGACACCATGAAATTCATGGCATAAGAGCTTCAGACTTAAAAAAAAAATTATGTAATTTTTCTGACAGCATTTTCCACCACGTAACAGGCCCCCAAATGCTGAATTTTAAGCTCCTTTGAGGATAGGAGGAATTGCAGCTGTTTGTGATGAATACTGAACATCCTGTATCGGGCAAAACAATGGAATAAATAATAAATTATGAGGGAGTAACCTCAAACTCAAAACTACAACCAGTGTAAATTACCAAAAGTCAAGAACTCTAAGAAATCAATCCTGCACCTTACTCTGGAGGGAAGACATAGTCTACAAAATGTTCATGACATTTTCCATTCCTTGAATGAAGCAGAATATATGAAAAGTAATTTACTCGTGTCAGAGCTATGTTTTTGATATTTAAAAATAACAGAATAGAAGCTTCATAAGGACAGGATTTTTGTCTGTTATATTCCCAGCATGTACAACAGCACCAAGCACATCATAGGCACTCAATAAATATTTACAGAATAAATGAATGAATCCTTATTCTTTAGAGTATCATAATTATAGGCAAAAACATGCAATAAAAATGCCATTATGTGGCATTAATTTCACTATAATTTAAAACAATTCTATGTCCATTACAAAAAGTAGTGAAAATATTAAAATAAAATTAATTATAGGAATATGTTGCTTTTGACTTAAAAAAATTTTTTTAATTTAATACATACTCCTTGGTGGTAGCCAATCAACAGAGTAACAACCTGGAATTGCAAGAGACATTTAAATATCTGGAGATTTGGTGGCTATACCCATCTCAGGTGCCACTGTAGAGATTTTGGTATTAAACAACAAAGAATTTCAGGTAATCAAATATTTAGAAAAAAAAATCTATTTACTTTCTAGAAATAGTAAGACTACTAGATTTGACATTTACTAATTCTACATTTATGATAATTATTATAATTTTGGGTTACTTTACCCCTATGATCTATGATGATATTTATCAAATAAATTTATACTGTAACAAGATAAAAGAGAACATTTTGAAAAGCAAAGAGAATGAACCACCTTCAGACTTCAGAAGCTCTCTCCTGCAGGGGTGCTCAGGACTCTCAGGCACTCAGGCCTTTTCCAGAACCTGACAGGATCTAGCATTCCTTGTAAATAGCTCAAAGTGCTCCCAGTTCAAAAAAACAGCTTTCACCCTCTCTAGTCTCTCTTCCATGTCACAGATTTCGGAGTCTCTGCTAGAGGTGTAATATCCAACCACATTCCTGATACATTCTTGAACATTTCAAAGGTATTTCAAACCAAACTCAAGATTTTCACCCTCCTTGCCTGCTTCTTCTTCAGCCTGGTCCTGTAGCATCATCCAGCTACAGAGGTCAGAAAACCAGGAGTCTTCTTTGATATCCCTTCCCTATGTCCAATCCATCACTGAGTCTACTGACTTATCTCCTAAATATCTTTCTCTCCAGGCTACCTCCCCATCATTTCTTAGATACTGCAACATCCTCCTAACACTCTCTCTGCAGCTACTAGGTCTCCACCTCCACACCTGCTCCACGCTCCACACTATAGCCAGAGCAGTATTTTCAAAATGCAAATATGGGGACTTCCCTGGTGGCCCAGTGGTTAAGAATCCACCTGCCAATACAGGGGACAGGGGTTCGATCCCTGGTCGGGGAATAAGATCCCACATGCCATGGGGCAACTAAGCCTGCAAGTCCCAACAAGAAAAGTCTGTTCATGGCAATGAAAACCCAGCACAGCTGGGGGAAAAAAAAAAAGCGAATGTGATGTGACACATGCCACTGTGAAAACAAATAATAAAAAATAAAACAAAAAGCCTTCAATTGTTTCCTATTGGTACTGGGATGAAGACAACGCCTGTAAATGGTCTTTAAGATCTGGCTGTGACCTACATCTCTAGCTCATCTCCTTGCTCTCACACAAGGAAGGGCTTGCCCTGCTTCCTCTCACTGAAGGAGAGGGAAGCACGAATTGCATGTTATTCCCTCTGCCCAGAATACTTCTCCCTCCCTTCTTTACCTAGTTAACTTATACTTCAGATCTCTCTTTACCAACAGAACCTTCTCTGACCTCCTCACTAAATCAAATCTCCTAATAGAGGTTCTCACAGCATCTTGTTTTTCTCCTCCATAACACTAGATTTAAAATGTTAATGCTTGTGTAACTATCTGTTCCTCTTGCATGTAGACCGTGTCCCACCATTGTATCTCTAGCAGAGTCCCTCACATGCAGTAGGTACTCAATCAATGTCTGTTGAATGAGTTAATGTTATTATTTACAAATTATTATTGTTTTATTAAGCAGGTCACCAACAGATTATATGTTAACTCTTCATAAACCTAACAGAGTTCATCATATAAACTTTCTATTATTATAAATTTAGAGAATATAAAATATTTTAAAGAGTAAAAGATGAAATTTCCCCTTTGCCCATTTCTATTCTCACTCCCAAGGTAACCATTCTTAATAATTTAACATGTATCATATACACACACACACACACACACACACATCTATGTGTATGTACATAAAACTCCATGTACTTTAAAACTATTGTTTCATGATATATTTTCATAATTTAGATTGGTTTTCCCTAATCTGGCCAAATCACTGAAACTGTATCATGTATAAAAAATAACCTTAAAAGGAGACTGTCAGAAGACCAGCTGGTCACTAAGACTAACCCCATTCTTACCTGCCTCACCATTCTCTTCAGTCTTAGTGCTCATTAAACAGGCAATAAACTTGTTATCCACTTGCTGGAGAACCTGCCATACATTCAAGTAAGTGGAACAGTACTAAATATAAGTTAACAATGGCTTATCTACATAGAGAGAGACAAAATCGCACTTAATTTAAAGTTGTTTGCATTATAACATTCATATCTAAGACTGAGGAGAGGTGCGGATGAACCTGTAGGAGTTCAAGGTTCATCATTAGGAAGGATAAAGAACAGACATGTAGAGCAACTAGAAGACAAAAGGAAATTCTACAAGGGAACAGACTGAAGCAACTCATAGGGTTGTGTTAATAAAACTTCAGAGTAGTCTTGAAATGTTCCCAACAGAAGGACTCTTAATAACAGGTAATGTGACCAGAGAATTATTAATATGACCAGAGACTGCTAACAAATACAGCTGAAAAAAATTTGGAAAATGTATGCAAAAAATGTATACAAAAAGTGGAAACCAGTTTTGTAGGAGCTAGTACATTAAGGCAGTAAGTTAACAGCCACTGGTGGCTGCAGACCTTGGTAGCTCCCCTCTACCTACATTGGTCTCAGCTTCTAATTTGTTTCCATACTGAAAATAAGAAGATGAGGACAGCCTGAGTGGTGTAGAGAGAGGGAAAACTAGAAAAAGGGTCCCTTGTGTTAACTTCTCAATCTGGGATCTCCTAAGCCATGTCATTTGTAGCCTCATACAATAGAGGGCCATTTAAAAAGGTGCATCATTGCACATTTAAGGACAATGTCTCTACATTACTTAAGTAAGTGTTAGTTGCTCAGTTGTGTCCAACTTTGCAACCTAGGGATTGTAGCCCACCAGGCTCCTCTGTCCATGGAATTCTCCAGGCATGAATATTGGAGTGGGTTGCTATTCCCTTCTCCAGGGAATCCTCCAAACCCAGGGATGAAACCCAGGTCTCCTGCATTGCAGGCAGATTGTTTACCGACTGAGCCACCAGGAAAGCCCAAATTTATGTCAACTACATTACTTAGTTGATTTATAAATTATTGTCAGTATAGAAAGTCAAATATAATCCTTGAAACTGTGTGCCTGAATCCATAATTCATCACTCCAAACTTGCTCACCCCACTAAGGATACTTTTTTTTTGTAACTGATGGCATCACCAACTCAAGGGACATGAGTTTGGGCAAACTCTATGACACAGTAAAGGACAGGGAAGCCTGGCATGCTGTAGTCCATGGGGTTGCAGAGTTAAACACGACTTGGCAACTGAACAATAGCAATTATAATTAGTCCTTTGCTTTTTCTTCTGATGATAAAAGTTTTAGTAAGATTAAAAAGAACACATGTGCCTTGATCAGGGTGGTCTATAGCATTAGGTAAATCCAATTTCACATGAGTTAGCCTAGCTTAGGCTATATATATGTAATATATATATTAATGAGATTTCAAAGGCAACCTTTTACCTGCATTGAGTGAATCATTTCTTTGGTGAAACGATAAGGATACAAGATGTTGTGAATTTTAACTGCTAGGCTCTCAGCTTGGCCGCTGCTTACGTCAACAGCAACCTAGAGAGACCCGGAACAAATGTCATTTACGTTGTAATCTATTATGTCTGCAGAACTGTTTTACCAAAGATCTCAAAGTGCTTTAATAACATTTACTTTCACAGAACCTATTAGAGGTGGGTTGAATTCAGGGAACTTATAAAAATTCAAAAGGCTCTATGAATTTTTACTCTTGAATAATAATTTTTGTTTATATACAAAATTACTGACAAAACCCCAATTCTTACAGAATAACAGTTTGCCTGTGCTTCATAAGCATGTCCTTAAAGACATCTTAACTGATGAATCAGTAACAAATGCTCATCCACTCTGCACCCTCATTGCAACACACAGAGCGCCTGAGGAGGATGCATGCTCAGGTCCAGTGATGAAGATTCAGGTCCAGGGCAGAAGAGTCACTGCTTTGTCTAATGAAAACAGTTTTTATTACCATCACCCTAAATACTTGGCCAAAGCTGTGAGTCAGGGTTTCTGAGAGCAGTAAACACATTCACTATTCACACTGATGACACAGATCTAAAGCATCATCCAAAGTGGCCAAGCTTCCAAACTGCTACAAATTCTGATTCTTCCTCTCTACGTTAAATATTAATTTTCAAATACATTATTTGGAAACATGCTCACTTTCCCTTCATAATTATAAATCAATATAGTCATTCATGCCCACCCCCAATTTAAATGAAATTCAAATTTTAAAATAACATGCAAAGAATAAGTGCTACAGACCTACCTCTGGATAACGGGCAAATACTGGATTGTCCCATTCTGAGAACAAAGACTGAAGTGATTCAGGACCAAAGGCATCGTCCCCAGTAGCTACAGCAAAAGGGGACAAGTAAAGTTGGCATCAGGAGCCTCAGGGAAGAGGGTGCGTGGTGTCTCACGCTTGGTGCAGTGCGGCCTCAAGACCAAAGATCAGACACCGTGTTCCCATATTCTGCACATGTGACATGTTGGCTGTATCTCTAAATTGTTTTTATCTGTTATTTCTTAAACTAGGGTTGATGACTGTTCTTCTGGCATTTTAGCTTTTTCTATAAATTATTTTCAAGAGATATTTCAGAATATAAGTCCACAAGAAACTGGTTCAAATTAGTAGCCCCACTTTTTTAGGTAAAAATATACCTTACCTATTTTTAGAAACAATGAAAAGAAAAATGATAAAATGCAGGTGTTTTTTTTTTTTGAAGATAAGAATTTTGCTTATATAAAACTACTGCAACATGGAGTCAACGCCAATTTTTAAAAATAAGAACCATTTTTCTCAATCACAAGACACCACAGACTGTGCCTAATCAACCAGCATTGACCTCGTCTGGAAAAGTAATTTCTGATCTAAATGCACGCACTGAATTAACTTAGTTCTGCTGTGAAACAGGACCACAGGGAATTCCTGGTTCCAGGAAGGCACAGCTGGCACTGATCAAGCTCAACAACACAGCCCTGCTTTGTTTTCCTTGAGCTGGGTGGCACAGTATGTACTAGGTGTTCTGGCAATTTCTGCTAAGGCCCCTACCTCTGTTATTCTGTCTCATCACAGTCCTCTCTTCCCGAGCTCTAGGAAGGAAAGGAAGAACAAGGTCGCTTCTAAAGGGATGACACCTGTACTGAGATCCTAAATATAAAAAAGAAAAAAACTAGACATTTGAACTCAAAATATACACTATTAAAATAATAGTTTCATAAAATCTCTTTCTGTACAAAGTGAATTAAGACATAAGGCAGACTAGTAAACACTAGATTGAGTCAGAAGTTTTTTTAATGAAATTATTCTGCTAATTTAGGAATCTGCCCTAGTGCTTCGTCCTATTACCCATCTATACCAGACAGAATGAAGACCTAGAAAAGAGCCCCAATGCACATACTCTTTTTCACAATACGTATGTGTCTATTATAACGTTTACCTCATCCTATTAATACATTTGGATGGTTGTTCTCCCTAATAGTCTGTGGACCATTGAAAGCAAAGCCAGTCAATATGCAATGCAGCAGCTCCAAGCATGGTGTGGATCACAAATGAGTGAATAAAGAGATGAATGAATGAAAAGTTTTCAGTTTAAATTCCAGTGTCCAGTAAGATGTCACCCAAATTCTGCCCTCCTCTCTGAGAATGATCAGATTTGAGTTTTAGAGACAATGTCGAATTTGATAGTTTCAAACAGGAGTAAAACATGATGAAACCATTATTTCAAAAAGATAAATCTGTTGGACAAAAAAATGGAGAGAAATTAAGAATAATAAACGTGTGAGGTGAAATAAAGTTGTGTCATTGTCAATAGAAAGGACAGAGTTGAAGACATTTTAAAGAAAAATAACTACCAGGGCTGGAGACTTGACAACCACTCCTTAATATTACCTTTATAGAGCCTTTCTTCTGTGCAGTTAAATCTACCTCTTAACAGTTCATCTCATGTAACCTTTTACATGAGGCTCAACCATGTCCTAAGAGTCCTGCTACACACCAGCCATTCACAGAATGGTAGACTGAGCAACTTTACTTTCGCTTTTCACTTTCATGCATTGGAGAAGGAAATGGCAACCCACTCCAGTGTTCTTGCCT
>SJYQ01037709.1:0-14478 GCA_006410935.1 Redunca redunca
GGCAAATTCCTAAGCATGTAGGCATGCTAAGGCACCTCATCTGACTCTCTGTGACCCCGTGGACTGTAACCCACAAGGCTCCTCTGTCCGTAGGATTCTCCAGGCAAGAATACTGGGGTGGGTTGCCATGCCCTACTCCAGGGGATCTTCCTGACCCAGGGATTGAACCCAAGTCTCTTATGTCTCCTGCATTAGCAGGTGGGTTCTTAACCATCTGGGAATACCCGTTTCTAAGTGTACCAGTAAGCTTTTCCTGCATAACAGACTATTCCAAACTTTGGTGGTTGAGAACAACCATTCATTTAGCTTATCTTTCTGCAGGGCAACAGTTTTCTCTGGGCTCAGGTAGCAGCTCCTCTGGTCTTGGATCTGTGGTCAGCTGCAGGTTTGGCTGGGCACTGGTGGCAGCCTGGCTTTAGCAGGATGGCTCATCTCTGCTCCACAGAGTCTCTCATCTTCCAGGAGGCAGGACTGGACTTGTTTCCATGGTGATGCAGCAAGCTTCTAAGAAGGCAAGCGGAGTGGAGGTTTGGAAGGAAAAGCCTCAGACTCTGCAGGCGTCCAGGTCTGTGTACTCTGCATTCTTACCTGGTACTCTGGGAGTTGACTTCTCAATATCAAGACATTTTGGACAATGAACTAGGAATATAGAAAAGTAAATGTACAAGAAAAAGAATGTGTGTGTATAACTGCATCACTTTGCTGTGTAGCAGATAACACAGCTTTGTAAATCAATTCTACTTCAATTTTAAAAGTACTTTGGAAAAAGAATAATAATTAACTAAACTCTGGAAAGGCACATAACATTTTAAGGTATAGTTGACAGGACTTGCCAGATGTAGAGTAAGGAAAGACGAGGAAAATAGGCCTATTCTTGGGTAGACAATCTTTGTGCTTCCCTGGTGGCTCAGGCAGTAAAGAGTCCACCTGCAATGCAGGAGACCAGGGTTTGATCCCTGGGCTGGGAAGATCCCCTGGAGAAGGGAATGGCAACCCATTGGAAAATCCAATGGGCTACAGTCCATGGGATTGCAAAGAGGTGGACACAACTGAGCGACTAACACTTTCACTTTGGGTAGACAAATTGCTGGGCTAGATGGAGGGTGGAAAAAAGTTGCTGAGCACTTATTATTTACTGAACACTTTTCTAGCCTCTTGGCACACAGAAAATACTAAGGTGCTTGAGAAAATGTCTCTGGAGCCAGACTTGACTCTAGAGACTATATGTATTCTTTTTCAGATTCTTTTTCATTATAGGTTGTTTTAAGTTATTGAACATAGCTCTCTATGCTATACAGAAGGTCCTTGTTGTTTGTATCTAGTTTATATATAATAGTGTGTATCTGCTAATCCCAAACTAATTTGTCCCTTCCTCCCCTTCCCCTTTGATAATCATACGATTGTTTTCTATGTGAGTCTCTTCTGTTTTATAAATTTCGTATCCTTTTTAGATTCCACAAATAAGTTATTGCATATGGTATTTGTCTTTCTTTGACTTACTTCACTTAGTGTGATACTCTCTAGGTCGACCCATCTGTATTACTGCAAATGACTGTATTTCATTCTTCATTATGGCTGAATAATATTCCATTCTGCATCTATGCTGATCTTCTTTATCCATTTATCTGCCAGTGGACACTTAGGTTGCAGAAGCTATGTTCTTAATCACCACTTCCTTCATATTCCTCCACCTACCATTCACCCACAGGAATATAACCTGTTTGGGGTTAAAGATAATGAATTTGGTTTTAAATATAGATGTGGAGCTGCCTCTAGGACAACCGGGTAGAGATTTCTATTCAGCAGTTGGGTTTGTATGTGGAATAGGAATCAAGACACTGTAGACAGACAAGGATTGAGTCACAAGTGGATAACATCATACAGGGAGATGGTGCGGAGGGAGAACGGGGGAATGCTGGGGGCATGCTTAAGGAGAGGATGGAGAAGAAGGACCCCACAAAGGAGCCTGAGGATGAGCAGCCAGAGACGGGAGAGGGAGGTTTTGGAGGCAGGGTGGACTGTAAGTCTGAGTTTGCCTGAGGGAGTCTTGGTTTAGGACAACCTGGCATAATAATTAATGAGTGCCCCCTTTCACTTTAAACAGTGGCCCAGTTTGGAAGATGGATTATATATATTTACCCTCCTTAGAAGGCCAAGGAGGAGAAAACATTAAGGAGAAGGAGACATAGATGTGAAATACTGCCAAGAGGACGAAGAAAGTTGTTTGGAAAGTGGGTTCCATTGGGGTTGGATTTGGCAAACCGATGACCTTGGTTGGAGAAAGGCTTCTGAGAAAAAAGATGGAAAACAGACTGGATCCCGCTGAATCTAGATAAGAAATAAGTAGAGGTAACAACTTGCACAAGTCTTTCCAGAAGCTTGGCTGGGAAGGAAAGAAAGAGAGGGGCAGCTACATGGAACGGAAGAGGGCACACCCTTCCTGCCGTTCTCCGCAGGGGGAGGGTTGGAGCATGGCAGACCCAATAGGGACGATTCCAATAGAGAGATTGCCAGGGAATCAAGGGCCGAGGTTTCTGGGGAGCCAGAAAGTATGAGGGTCCAGATAAAGGGGAAAGAGCCTTGAAGAAATAAAGGGGGAGACTTAAGAAATAGTGGGAAAAGTCCCAAGGAGGTGGGTTTCTGGGCACGGAACTGATGAAGGGGCTGGCATCACCTTGCAGACTTGTTTGACCACAGCAGACCATGGTCAGAGATGCACTGGTCTTCGCTTGGCCGTAGACTCTTTACCCACCCCGAATGCACATCCCTGCACACGCGGGATTTCTTCACACAGGTCAGGAGGCTCACAGCAAGCTGCTACCCACAGAGGAGTCCAGACCACAGTGAGGACGTTCTGCTTCCTGGAGTACTTTCCCATTGCTTGGGGTCCTCACACCAAAGTGTGTTTTTTCCATCTCCTCCAACTGACCCATAAATGCCCTAACATCCATGAAGGCAGGCCCCTCTTCATTTTAAAAGATTTTCATAACATGCTACGACTCCCAGATTTGCAGATTACTTATCACCAGTTAATTCACACCCAGCTGCATCCAGATACCTCGAGGGGAGAGGTTCCTTAATCCCATCACTGTGATTACTAGAAGTCTCCTCCTAGAGAGGGTCCTCCTGAGGGTCCTTCCAGAAAACCTACAGGCTGGTTCCAGGAGTCTGGGCTCCCCTCCCAGCTCTGGACCTCAGGTCACATGACCCTCTGGGCACTGAGCCTCCTATCAAGGATGCTCCCATCACTCCCAACCCATGGAAAGATGGTCTGGGTAAGAACTCTCTTCATCTCTTAAAACACTTATAATTTAATGAATATTAATGAGATAGAGAATGATCACCTTTCACTTATTTAGCAAACGTTTGTCAAGCTCTTCAAATTCCAGGTGGAGCCCTTGGAACACAGAGTCAGTTCGCGCCTGTTCCTCATGCTAGAGGCTGCTTCTGAGACCACATCCACTCTGTCCTGTAACAGCCCACCCAGATAGTTCTGAGTTGACAGCATTTAGAAGCAGTGTCATGTGAATCGCCACAGAATTGTGGATTAAGGTGGTGAAAGTCTTCACTGCTATTAAATAATAGTTTATTTTAGAAATAGAGGCCTGTGTAAAGATGGCATAACAGGGGAAGGTAGGTCTTCTTATACTATGCAGATGATGGATCAGACACACAGAGGGGTGAGGGCTGCCTCTAAACCCTACCAGTGATCAGTGAGGGAGCAGGGGACAGCCCAGACCCTCTGTTTTCTGAACTGGAGGGAAAATCCAAGAGGAGACAAGAGAATACAGGGAGAGACAAAAATAACCTGGAGGAGAGTTGATAGAGAAGGGGGGGAAATAGTCAATGAAGTGATATGGATGGAATAGACACCGGATAGAGGTGGGATCAAATCTTTGAATGGACAGACAAAAATCCTCTGACAAAATGAGAGATTCCCAGGACTCTTGATTCCCAGTGTGTGGGCACCATGGCCGAAGGCAGACTCGAGTCCCTTGCAGAAAAAGCAGCCCCTTGGGACCCCACCAAATTCTGCCCTGACCCCTTTTGCTTGTCCGTGCCCCCCTCCCCCCACCCCCATTTCAGCAAGCATGCTTTCTCATCAGGGACTCGCTGCCCTGACCCCTCTCCAACCTGCATTCCCAACCACCCACTGGACACCTCCCCTGGCGGTCCCACAGCCATCTCGGGGACAGGGTTTCATTCACTTATTACATTCTGTCTTGCAACCTGTATTGTGTGCCAGGAACCACTTGTGCCAGGCTCAGAGGAGACAACAGACACCAATCAGACGTGGTCCTGCCCTTACTGGGGAGATAGAGATAAGTCAAATAAACAGCAAGTTGGGACGTCCCTGGTGATCCAAAGGTTAGGACTCAGCACTTCCCCTGCAGGGGACACAAGTTCAATCCCTGGTCGGGAAACTAAGATCCTGCAAGCCATGTGAGTGCAGCCAAAAGCAAAACAAAACAAAAAGCCATAAATAATCAACACCTTGTTACAATACAGTGTGAGGACACCTACTCACTGTATCCCACCTTCAAACCTGAATACTAGCAGCAGCATCCTGGGTCCTCCTAGCTCCTCTGCCTCCTGTATGCCCACATGTCCACGTGATTCTCCTGGCTAGTGCATCACCTCCTTTTCTTTCTCCATGACCTCTGCCTGGACTCCTAGCCTGCCACCTCCAATCTCCACCCAAAACCCTCCTCCGCATGGCTGCCCAAGTTTTCGCTTCTAAATTAACAAGTGCGATCACAATATTCTCAAGATTAAGAACTTCTTTACAGGAACCTCAAAGAGAAATAGTAGAAAGTCACTGGAGGGACTTCCCTGGTGGTTCAATGGTGAAGACTTGACCTTTCGGTGCTGGGGTGCAGGTTCGATCCCTGGTGGGGGAGCTAAAATCTCACGTGCCTCCTGGCCAAAAAACCAAAACACAAAACAGAATCGATACTGTAACAAATTAATAAAGACTTTAAAAATGGTCCACATTAAAAAAAAGATACATAAAAAAGAAAGTCACCAGGGATAGAACAATTCAATTTAAGACTCTTAGTCCATAAGAGAATAAGATTTGGATACAGACACATAAACACATACACACAGCATGTAAAAGAACTAAATAACATAAATAATAAGGTACAACTAATGTATATGCAGTTTTTTCCCCTCTAAAGATAGATAATACAAGAGCCAAAAATTAACCAAATTTTAGGAAATAATGGAAACCTTAGTGGATTTCAAAAAGCTGAGTACAAACAATCTTCTGATTATAATATTACAATAAAATGCGAATTTAATAACCACCAGAAGATAAAAAGTTACAACCACCTAGAAATATACTTCTAAAATTTATCTTAAACAATTTGAGTTAAAGAGGAAATAAAAACTGAGAAGGAAGATTATCTAGAAAATAACAAGAAACTCTTCGGAAACATCAAAAACGAAGGCACAAGACCTTCATCCATGCTCTTTTTCCCCACCCTCTGTAGTTTGCATCCACGACCCTGGTCCCGCTTTCTCTGTTCTCTCCTGTTTCCTTGGCTCCTGCACTGAATTTCTCAACAGCTCTGGAAGCTGTCACCTTCTGTCACTCCTCCACACCTTTGCACATTTATGCCATTGGCCTGGGATGTCCTTTCCCTTCTTACCTACCTAGCAAACTCCTGTTTACTCATGAAGATTCAGAGTTGTGGTCCCTTCCTTTGTGACGCCTCACACAGAATCGTCCACCCCTTCCCCATGTCCCCAGAGGTCTTGGCACCATCCTCTGGAGAAGAGGGTGAGTGAAAAGAGAGCCCGGGTCAGGTCTCAGCCACTGCCCAGGCCAACAGTTTCAACACCGTGTCACTAACACCCAACTCCCTTGTCCCTGTCACCTTCCACCCTCTTGGCAGCTGGCTGCATTTCTAGGTGCTCTTTGCTGTAGGTCAGTTAATGTTGCTGGATAAGACAAAACAAAATCAGGAAATTGTGTTAATTCTGCACACTAACAAACTCAACAGTCCTTAGCTAATACCCTCCCCTTTAGTCTGGCTCACGCATAGTCTCCTCTTGGGTCCTTCACACAGCGCTTCCTGGAATCTGTCCCAAAGATTACACGTGTCCTTTGAGATATGAATGGGGGTTTTGTGGGGATTTTCGGGTTTTGTTTTGAAGGAAGTTAAGAAAGGAAAGGGTTCCCCAATACATTTGGGAAGTGCCAGAAGTAAACAAAAAGTTATATCAATCTCCATGATGTACACTTCAAATATCTTATAATTCTGTGCGTCTATTCATGCCTCAATAAAGCTGAGATTTCCAAAAAGAGTTAAACTGGTCTCATGTTTAACAGTTTATCAGAACTTTTAATTCACTGATAAACATTTATGAAGAACCACAGTATGCGAATTTCCTCAAAGACCCTGCACTTGGAGCGCTTTAGTTAACTGTGCCCAGCTATGTCTCGTCTTGTGAAAAACAGTAGCTTATCTGGAAGCAGAGTGGAAAGTGCGACACTCCTTTTCCTCCCTGTTAGTGGCTGATCTGGCCTTTTGTTTTACTGGAGAATTTGAAGCTGTGTCTGCCCCCTGACCCAGCTTCCTCCCTGACACAAACTTCCCCTCCTTCACATTTTCTCTTCCTTCCTGTACAACTCAGAGCCTCACTCATTCCTTCTGTTTTCAATGCAGTGCATTCCGTTGCTCCACTCAAGAGTTGTGGGGTGCTAATGGCATTCAGTGGGCGGAAGCCAGGGTTACTGCTACACACCTCAGTACCCAGGACAGAGACCCTCCTCTCCAGCCCTCCACCCCAAGCCTAACAAAGACTTTTCTGGCCCAAAGTGTTAATAACAGAGTTGAGGTTGAGAAACTCTCACCTTTTTATTTTTTATTTATAGCCGATTAACAATGTTGTGGCAGTTTCAGGTATACAGTGAAGAGACTAAGACATACATATACACATATCCATTCCCCTCAAACCCAGGAGAAAAGCCTCACCTTTAACAGGGTTCTTTAAGAGAATCCCTGAGAATATGAGCGGTGTCTGCTAAGGTGCTCAAGTCACTCTAGTCTAACATCACCCACAAAATATCTCAACCTTGCAGCCCCTTGTCCAGCCATTCCATCTGTTGTGGACTGAATGTTGTCCCTGCCAGATTCACGGCCACCAGATGTGATGGTATTAGGAAGTGTGTCTTTGAGAGGTAATTAGATGAGGTCATGAGGGTGGAGCCCTCCTGAATGGGATTAGTACCCTTGTAAGAGCTATAGCTCTTACTTTTATTTTGGGGGGCTCCAAAATCACTGCAGATGGTGATTGCAGCCATGAAATTAAAAGACGCTTACTCCTTGGAAGGAAAGTTATGACCAACCTAGATAGTATATTGAAAAGCAGAGATATTACTTTGCCAACAAAGGTCCGTCTAGTCAAGGCTATGGTTGTTCCAGTGGTCATGTATGGATGTGAGAGTTGGACTGTGAAGAAAGCTGAGCACCAAAGAATTGATGCTTTTGAACTGTGGTGTTGGAGAAGACTCTTGAGAGTCCCTTGGACTGCAAGGAGCTCCAGCCAGTCCATCCTAAAGAAGATCAGTCCTGGGTGTTCATTGGAAGCAAATGATGCTAAAGCTGAAACTCCAATACTTTGGCCACCTCATGTGAAGAGTTGACTCATTGGAAAAGACCCTGATGCTGGAAGGGGTTGGGGGCAGGAGGAGAAAGGGATGACAGAGGATGAGATGGCTGGATGGCATCACTGACTCGATGGACGTGAGTTTGAGTGAACTCCGGGAGTTGGTGATTGACAGGGAGGCCTGGCGTGCTGTGATTCACGGGGTCGTGAAGAGTCGGACACGACTGAGTGACTGAACTGAACTGAACTGAACTGAACTGAAAAGCTATAGCACTTGCTTCCTCTTTCTGCTTCTCTTCCACATGAGGACACAATGAGAAGTCAGCAGTCTACAACGCAGAAGAGGACTCTCATCAGAACCGGGACATGCTGGCACCCTGATCTTGGACTTTCAACCTCTAGAACGCTGAGAAATAAATTTCTGTCATCTCTAAGCCACCTATGGGCTTCCCTGGTAGCTCAGATAGTAAAGAATCCGCCTGCAATGTGGGAGACCTGAGTTCAATCCCTGAGTTGGGAAGATTCCCTGGAGGAGGGCATGGCAACCCATTCAAGTATTCTTGCCTGGAGAATCCCCATGAACAGAGGAACCTGGAAAACTACAGTCTAGGGGTCACAAAGAGTTGGACATGACTGAGCGACTAAGCACAGCACATAAGCCACCCATAAGTCTGTGGGGCTTTATTATAGCAGCCTGGATAGATTAAGATACCACCCTCACACAGCTAAAGAGTACCCACTCCCTTTGCCCCCATGTCTCCACATCCAGTCTCCCACTGGCCACCTGTGATCTGGCCTCTCTCATCATGACTCTGAATATCTTCCCTCCAGAGTGAAGTCTTGATTGTTAAATTGACACTTTTTGGAACTTTTCTTGCTTCACTTCTCTGCAGTCTTTGAAACTCAGCTTCCTGGCTTTGAGATGCCCCGTGGCCCTGGTTCAGCATCAATTGCCCCAGCTAAGTGAACACTAGTAACTGGCAGCATGTCAAGGGGAGCTGGCAAGGACCTGGAAACCGTGGAACCTGAGCCCACGTAAATGCACGGGATTAAGGCTGTCTCAGTGAGTCCAGAAGCCAGACAAGCAATTCTAGAAATCAAGATGCCTCAAAGGGCAATGCCAGGAGGCGCTCCAAAGGCAAACAGCAGCTTGATGAAGCGCCCAGGAGCGTGCACCCTGAGGCCCCGGAGCTCAGACGGCCAAGTGGAAGGGCTGCAGTTTCAGAAGAAGTCGAAAGAGATGCTCGTCCAGAGTGATCATGGCGTTTGTGCTGAACACGAGCATGCAGGGGTTAGCTTCAGGAAGTCAGGCCGAACAGAGAAGCAGAAGCGTGCACGTGATACAACCGTGTGGAAATGCAACAGTAAAAACCTGATACCAGCATGGCAGAGGGGAGAAGTCAAAGAAGGCTTCCTGGAGTCGGTGACGTGGGAACTGGTTTTGAGTAAAGAATCAGAGTCAGATTCTTAGCTGAAAGAAGAGGCAGACACCAGAGAGGGGACGTCAGGTGCAAAGGCACAGAGTCAGAGCCATGGAACGGTCCTTAGGTGTGACTGGAAGGAAGTTTGAAGAAGGGTTTGGAGTACACTGGCTGCCTTGGATGTCAGCCTAAGGACCCAGAACAACCTGCGGGAAATGGTGAATGATCTTTAAGCCTAAGAGAAGTGTGATCAGATTTGCCCTGAGACAGTTAAAAGGTCACGCAGTTGTCTGAACAGACAAAGGAGGTAAAGGCCAGCACTGAAGCACCAATCATTTATTCAGTAGACTTGCATTAAATAGTCCATTTCAGTTACTAATCTCAAGACTGGGGATACAGACCTGAACAAAGAGACAAGGCTCTCTAGCCTCATGTAGTTTTGTGTGTGTGTGTGTGTGTGTGTGCTGAGGCAGACAGAAAGGAAAAAAACATCTACAAATAAGCAACATGATTCAAAGGAGTTTGGGAAGAATAAAGCTGTGTGACATGATGGAATCACTGGGAAGCTATTTGAGGCAGATCAGGAAGGGAAGTCCTCTCGAAAGTGGTGATGTTAATACCTGAGCTCAGAGCTCTCTAAAAAGAGCCAGCCTGCCTGTGAAGCCTGAGGGACACAGCCTTCCAGAGAAGCATCGGTGCAAGCACAGTCCCTGAGGTGAGAGTTTGAAAGACAGAAAGAAGGCCAGTGAGGATGGCAGTGGGAACCAAAGGGGAGAGGACAGACTGCCGAGCTATGAGGGGTTGGCTGACAGCCCTTGGTGGCTGTCTGGACGTGGAGGGAAAAGGAGGCGCTGGGGCTGGGATGACTTCCCACATCCACCTGGGGAATGTGGGTTCCACTCCTGCCCTAGACAGAGACAGCAGAAGGCACTGGTCTTGATGAAATGCAATGGATCACGTAGCACGCTGAATGGCGGTTTGTCCACTTGGATGAATGATATGTCCATGTTCTAATCCCTGGAGCCATGAAGGTGACCTTATTTGAAAGAAAGGCCTTTGCAGATGTGAGTTAATCAAGGCTCTGGAGATGAGACCATCCTGGATTTCGGTGAGCCCCAATTCCAGTGACACGGGTTCTAGGAGAAAGGCAGAAAGAGATCTGAGACACAGAGGGAGGGGAGAAGGCCTTGTGAAGATGGGGGCTGAGGTTGGATTCATTGTAGCCATAAGCCAAAGAACACCTCGGGACCTAGAACCTAGCTTCCACCAGAAGCTAGAAGAGGTGAGGACGGACTCTCTCCCAGAGCCGTCAGAGGGAGCGTGGCCCTGCCAACACCTCGACTTCAGATTTCTGGCCTCCACAGCTATGAGAGACAAAATTTCTGTTTTTCCCCTGGAGGAGGTCTTGGCAACACACTCCAGTGTTCTTGCCTGGAGAATCCCATGGACAGAGGAGCCTGGTGGGTTACAATCCATAGGGTCACCTAGATAGCATATTAAAAAGCAGAGACATTACTTTGACGACTAAGGTCCGTCTAGTCAAGGCTATGGTTTTTCCTGTGGTCGTGTATGGATGTGAGAGTTGGACTGTGAAGAAGGCTGAGCACCGAAGAATTGATGCTTTTGAACTGTGGTGTTGGAGAAGACTCTTGAGAGTTCTTTGGACTGCAAGGAGATCCAACCAGTCCATTCTGAAGGAGATCAGCCCTGGGATTTCTTTGGAAGGAATGATGCTGAAGCTGAAGCTCCAGTACTTTGGCCACCTCATGCGAAGAGTTGACTCATTGGAAAAGACTCTGATGCTGGGAGGGATTGGGGGCAGGAGGAGAAGAGGATGACCCAGGATGAGAGTGCTGGATGGCATCACGGACTCGATGGACGTGAGTCTGCGTGAACTCCGGGAGTTGGTGATGGACAGGGAGGCCTGGCGTGCTGTGATTCATGGGGTCGCAAAGAGTCGGACACGACTGAGCGACTGAACTGAACTGAACTGAACTGACAAAGAGTCTGACATGACTGAAGCAACTTAGCACAAAGCATGCGTCCACAATATATAAAGGATTTACAGGACTCAACAACAAGGAAAAAAAGCAAGATTTAAAAAATATTCTGTTGTTTTAAGCCACAAATTGTGTGGTAATTTTATACGTCAGCCACAGGAAGTGAACACGGGACACTCCGTGTTGAGTGTGGGGAGTGAGATGGAGGAGTTGGCTGGGCAGGTGGATACATGAGCTCCCCTGAGGAGAGAGGCCAGGGCTGGAGATAAAGCTCTGAAAGGCAGTTGAGCGCACAGATGGCAGTTTAAACCCCTGTCAGCGCAGAACCTGAAACACAGCCCCAGAAGCTCTTTCTCAGAAGCACAAAACCAAAAGCTTTTCAGATTTTTGGGAACAGATTTCACTCACTGTTATAACACCCACACTATATATCAATGACATACAATGTTCATATCAAAGAATATGTTTATAGGCATTTTAATATCTTCTAATTAATTAAACAACAGTTCTGTCAAATTATTTTCTTGAGTCAGGAAATCTTGTGCTTCCTTGAACTTCTTGGAATCTGATGTGAGAACCACCCATTTTACATCTGACACCACTGAGAACAGAGAGAGGCTGCAGTGGAGAAAGTGCCAGAAACAGTATTTATCAGTTTATGGCTGAAAGATGCAAAGGTGGAAGTGTTAGTTACTCAGTTGTGTCTGACTCTTTGCAACCCCATGGACTATAGCCAGTCATGCTCCTCTGCCCATGGAATTCTCCAGACAGGAATACTGCAGAGGGTTGCCATTTCCTTCTTCAGGGGATCTTTCTGACTCAGGGATCCAACCTGGGTCTCCCCCATTGCAGGCAGATTCTTTACCATCTGAGTCACCAAGGAAGCCCCTAGTTTACGGTATCGCCTAGCAAAAATTCCTCCAATGCCTCTGATGGGGTGCAGAAGCACTTCTGTTATACAAACTGTGTGTGTACTACCTCCTTTTTATCACTTCTCTCAAAAGTGTCTACTCATTGGTATCATAAAAGTGACTTTCTCTCATAGCATCGGATGGGCCTCGAACACTTGTAGGATCTGGGACAAGAGGACAAGTTGAGACCCTAATTTCCCACATCGAGGATTTACAAATGATGAAACCCACAAAATGTTAAATAGAATAGTTTGTCTACATACCTTGATGAATAGCTGCATCATGCCCTAGAAAGTCAGGATCAAATTCAGAACTCTCCGACTCCTTGGAGTTCCACCCTGGAATGTGGAGTGTGCGTAGGGCTCCCTCCTAAGTCCTGGCTCCCACCACCTGCTCCACAGCACAATCAGAGGGGCTCACAGGATGCACAGACACCTGGGGCCTTGGCCCAAGAACTTCCAGTGGACCAGCCCATAGAGGCCCCGCACAGGCCCTGGCATTGGGTTGAGGCCATTTGGGCAGGGAATTCTGGGATCTGGGGGACAGCATGGACCCTGCATAGGTTTGACCCGTCGGCCCTGCAGACTCCTTGACCAGTGAGAGGCGATGCAGAGCACAGGACACAGGTCAGGGGCTCCTCTTGCCTGTATAGATGACAGGGAGTGGTTTGTGAGTCAGAGTAGACCAAGAGATGGCCTTGCTCAATGGGTGCATTCTCTTGTACACATTTTAGTTAAGAAATTAAATGCTGGACTTCCCTGGTGGTATGGTGGATAAGACTTCACCTCCCAATGCAGGGGCCATGGCTTTAGTCCCCGGTCCAGGAAGATCTCCCACATACCTCGGAACAACTAAGTCCATGCCCAACTACTGAGCCCGAGGTCTAGAGCTTGTGGGCCACAGCTGCTGAAGCCTGTGTGCCTGGAGCCTGTGCCCCGCAACAAGAGAAGCTTCTTTCCTCCTTTATGATAAGTGATACTTGCTTCTATTAAGTACTATGAACTTCCATTTAAACACATTTATTTCTTTTGTCATTTTTATTTTTGGCCACACCAGGCCTTAGTTGCGGCACAAGAGAGCCTCAAACTTTGTTGAAATATACAAAAGCTTTAGTTGCAGTGTAAGAACTCTTTGTTGGGCCATGTGGGATCTAGTTCCCTGACCAGGGATCAAACCTGGGCCCCAGACACTGGGAGCTCAGAGTCTTAGCCACTGGACCACCAGGGAAGTTTCTAAATATATTTCTTTATGTTAAAAAGTGAGATGATTTAAAGAAAAATGGTATGTAAATAGTAATACAAATGACACCCTGATATAGCAAAAAATAATTTTTTATGATTAATGGCTGTTCCCTCATATCAAGTAATTATCACTTGTCTAATTTTTGTTGATTTTTTTTCACATAATGAAGATCAACAACAAGATCCTTAAGGGGGTGGGGGAGAAGTGGAAAAGTAGCAACTCTACGGAAGCAGTCTTCTTCAGGAGCAAATCACTGTTTGCCTTTGTGATATTCTCAAATGTTTTTAGCTCATATCTCATGGATAGAAGCCAGAAACTCAGGCACCCCACAGAGAAAAAGTCAATTCCAAACAGATAAATTGAAATAATTAAAACCAGACAGTCCTAGAACATTAGGCTCCTGGCTACCAGGAAGTGACAGCTTTTAGGGAGGTCTAGCCTTGATCTATGTGCTGCAAACACACTCATCTTTTTTCATCCTTTGCTATAAACACTCAGCCTGTCTCTCTTACCTACTTTATAGATTGCAGATGGCAAACTTTAATCAGGACTATCTCTTAGGGCCTCCCCCGCTTGTGTCTGAGCATTTCATATTTGTTAGCCGAGAAAAGAGGTGATGCAAACGATCTTTAATCCTTGTCTCTGCTAGCATTCCCCAAAGGTGGTCTCCTTGGCCAGAACTGTGATTAATTATCTCAAGGGACTAGTGTTCCATGGACTGACTGGCCTTTCGGTTCAGTTCAGTCTCTCAGTCATGTCCGACTTTTTGCCACCCCATAGACTGTGGCACACCTGGCTTCCCTGTCCATCACCAACTCCCAGAGCTTGCTCAAACTCATGTTCATTGAGTCAGTGATGCCATCCAACCATCTCATCCTCTGTTGGCCCCTTCTCCTCCCGCCTTCAATCTTTCCCAGCATCGGAGTCTTTTTTAATGAGTCAGTGCTTCACATCAGGTGGCCAGAGTATTGGAGCTTCAGCTTCAGCATTGGTCCTTCCGATGAATATTCAGGACTGATTTCCTTTAGGATTGACTGGTTTGATCTCCTTGCAGTCCAAGGGACTCTGTGGCACTAGGCTAGACAAAATATAATCAGGAAAGTAAAACTTTGCCTAAGTCAGTAGTTCAGTTCAGTTCAGTTCAGTCGCTCAGTCGTGTCTGACTCTTTGCGACCCCATGAATCGCAGCACGCCAGGCCTCCCTGTCCATCACCAACTCCCGGAGTTCACTCAGACTCACGTCCATCGAGTCCGTGATGCCACCCAGCCATCTCATCCTCGGTTGTC
>SJYQ01037709.1:30712-49678 GCA_006410935.1 Redunca redunca
CTCAACCCTCTTCCCTCCCTCCCCCTCCAGCCTGACAGCAGATTCACTCCCACCAAACACCTAGCTCTGCAACTAAAGTAAGGCAGCTGCAGAGCCGGGAGATGGGCAGGATTCAGAGACCCCACTGGCCCTGCTGGATTCAAAAAGAACCAGGCTGCGTGTCAGGGGACAGGGAGAAGTCTCCGCAGTGAGACAGACTCCAGTGGGGCAGACTTATCCCCAGGCATTTGTGTCCATAGCAAACCCCCATTTTAATTTTTTAAAAGGTTATTTGAAATATAGCTGGTTTACAATGTTGTGTTAATTTCAAGTATATGGCACTTTTAGATTCAGTACATTTTTAGATTCTTTTCCATAACAGGTTATTATATGATATTGAGCTCCCTGTGCTATACAGTAGGTCCTTACTGTTTACTTTATATATAGTAGTGTGAATATTTTAATCCCCAACTCCTAATTTATCCCTACCCCTCTTTCCTCTTTAGTAACCATAAGTTTGTTTTCTGTATCTGTGAATCTATTTCTGTTTTGTAAATAAGTTCATCTGTATCATTTTTTTTTAGATCCCATATATAAGGGATATCATATGATATTTGTCTTCCTCTGTCTGAATTACTTTGCTTAGTATGATAATCTGTAGGTCCATCCATGTCCCTGCAAATGGCATTATTTCATTCTTTTTTTATGGCTAACATTCCGTTGTGTATACATACCACATCTTTTTATCCATTCCCCTGTGGATGGACATTTAGGTTGCTTCCGTGTCTTGTCTATTGTAAATAGTGCTGCTGTGAAGATTGGATGCACGTATCTTTTTTAATTAGAGTTTTCTCCAGATATATGCCCAGGCGTGGGGTCACTGGATCACATATATGGTAGCTTTTAGTTTCAGACCCCCACTTTAAAGTCGCACTATACCATACAAAGCCATCCTTTTGCATTTTTCATTTGTTTGAAAAGAAAATGGCTATTTGTAGTTGGGTTATTGATGACTTATATTGAATAACCTTGGGGCCATTTAATTACAGGCTTCCCAGGTGGCTCAGGGGTAAAGAATCCGCCTGCCAATGCAGGAGACTCAGGTTTGATCCCTGGGTCAGGAAGATTCCCTTGGAAAAGGAAATAGCCACTCACTCCAGTATCCTTGCCTGGATGTTGGTAGGCCCCAGAGCACAGAGTTGCAGAGTCAGACACGACTTAGTGACTGAGCATGCATTTATTTACAACTCACTTTGTACTTGTTGGGATTCTTTGGCAAATGCCTTCCTGCAAACAAGAGTAGGGATGCCTCTGATGACCCCGATGGCAGTAAGACACCTCTCAGAGGCTGCCCAAGGCGAGACATGGGCTTCATTTAGTATAGCAACTCTGATCAGTTGGTAGGAACCCTTCAGGGTGCTGTCTTGAGAAGACTTGAGGGCCATAACAGATTAGTGACTGTGGGCCCTGGAGAATGGATTGTGGCTCCTTATGTCATATATTTATTAACCTGGATGTGGCCTGTGATCAGCCAAGATTGATCAGTCACCACTGACGTCCTCAGATCAGAAAGGTCACAGTGCCCCGGAATCTGGCGTGTCTCTCAGTGTGTGAATACGTCCCTAAGGGAGGTAAAGACCTGGCCTCTGGTTCCTGACTGTTTCAAAAGAGGATCGAGCCTGAGAGGAAAGTCCCAGCTCCAGAACCAGATGTGACCTCTGACATAACAAGAAATATGTAATTGATCTCTGCCCCCAGATGCTGACACAGATCTTCTAGGAATTCCATGGGTGCCAGGAGCATTGTTTGTTCCAACAAGGTGACTCTCAGTGGGCTCCTAGATGGCTCAGGATGGGGGCTGGTCACCAGAGTGAGAAGCCAAGATTAGAAGCTTGGAGCTTTCAGTCCCAGCATCCCCTACCCCACATTCCTCCGGGGAGGGGAGAGCAAATGGAGGGGAGTTAATAATAGGTCGTGCCCACATGATGGAGTCTTCATGGTTGCGTACATGTTCAGTCACTCAGTCGTGTCTGACTCTGCGACCCCATGGGCTGTAGCCCGCCAGGCTCCTCTGTCCATGGGATTCTCCAGGCAAGAATACTGGAGTGGGTTGCCATTTCCTACTCCAGGGGGTCTTCCCGACCCAGGGAACAAACCAGCGTCTCCTGCGTTGGCAGGCAGACTCTCCACCACCGTGCCACCCTGGAAGCCCTCAAGTTTCCATGAGAATCTCTAAACCATGGGGTTTGGAGAGCTTCCATGCTGGTGAATACATCCACGTGCCTGCAGGATAATCACTCCAACTCCATGGGGCCCAAAGCTCCTAAACTTGGGACTTTCCAGACCTCAACCATGCACCTCTTCACTCATCTGTTCACCTGCATCCTTCATTATATCCTTTATGGTAAATCAGTAAATATGAGTAAGTTCTATGAGCAGTTCTAACACATTTTCAAAGCCAAGGAAGGGGTTAAGGGAACCCCTGATTCACAGCTGGTTGGTCAGAAGTACAAGTGACAACTTGGGGCCAGCATCTTCTGGGACTGAGCCTGTAACCTGTGACCCCTGCACTGAAGGCTGATTCTTTACGAACTGAGCTGTCAGGGAAGCCTATTTATTTTTATTTATTTATTTGACTGTGCCAGGTCTTAGTTGCAGCATGTGGGGTCTAGTTCCCTGACCAGAGATTGAACCTAGCCCCCCTGCATTGGGAGCATACGGAGTCTTAGCCACTGGACCACCGGGGAAGTCCTGTAACCTGTGAGGTCTGTGTTAACTCTGGGCAGTTAGTGTTAGAATTGAGTTAAATTATAAGGAGCCCAGTTGGTGTACACTAATAATTGGAAAAATGCTGGGTATGGGAAAAAACCTACCCATTGGATATCAGAAGTCTGAGGCATTGAGGAAAACAGGAGTTTTCTTTTCGCTCTGCTTGACTGATCAACTCATTCCGCAAACATTTATTGGATGCTTTTCTGTGCCAGTCACTGGTCACTGGGAATCCAAAGGTGATCTAATTTGAGCCCTTGTCCTCAGGGAGCTCACAGTCTAGTGGGTGGGACAGATGTCAAACACATAATAACATTACAGTATAGTGAGGGCTGTAGAGAATGCAGGATCCTACCACAGCTTGCCGACATGAGTGAGCGGGAAAGGGCAGCTGCCCGTGGCACTGGGGAAGGAAAAATTACACTAATACAAGGAGCCAAGGAAGTGCTATCCTTGCCTGAAACACTTTGGTGGGACTGTTCTGTGACCTGTCTATGACTGATGATACCAGGAAAGCAGCTGGGGACTCAGGGCCCCTTAGCATAAATGGACAGAATAGAGACTGAGGGTGGCTACATATATTCAGTTATGCAGGCTGTGGTCTGCACAAGGGCACCCAGATTAAAGCGGAGACTATGAGGAAGGAAGGGTGACTTTTACTAATGCTTTCCAAAGGGGGCACCTCTTTCTATTGTGCCCAGTGCAGTTCAGTTGTTCAGTCATGTCCGACTCTTTGCAACCCCATGAACCGCAGCACACCAGGCCTCCCTGTCCATCACCAAGGCCCGGAGTCCACCCAAACCCATGTCCATTGAGTCAGTGATGCCATCCAACCATCTCATCCTCTGTCGTCCCCTTCTCCTCCTGCCCTCAATCTTTCCCAGCATCAGGGTCTTTTCAAATGAGTCAGCTCTTCCCATCAGGTGGCCGAAGTATTGGAGTTTCAGATTCAACATCAGTCCTTCCAATCAACACCCAGGACTGATCTCCTTTAGGATGGACTGGTTGGAGCTCCTTGCAGTCCAAGGGACTCTCAAGAGTCTTCTCCAACACCATAGTTCAAAAGCATCAATTCTTTGGCGCTCAGCTTTCTTCACAGTCCAACTCTCACATCCATACATGACCACTGGAAAAACCATAGCCTTGACTAGATGGACCTTTGTTGGCAAAGTAATGTCTCTGCTTTTTAATATGCAGTCTAGGTTGGTCATAACTTTCCTTCCAGGGAGCAAGCGTCTTTTAATTTCATGGCTTCAATCACCATCTGCAGTGACTTTGGAGCCCAGAAAAATAAAGTCAGCCACTGTTTCCACTGTTTCCCCATCTATTTCCCATGAAGTGATGGGACCAGATGCCATGATCTTAGTTTTATGCCCAAGGTGCAGTTATTCACCAGCAGAGAATTCTGGGATGGGATCACATCTATCAGTGACCCTGTGATCATGGATGGTTGGTCTTACTGGGTTACTTTGTAATTGCTTTCATGATGTTGACACATCTTAATAGCCCAGGGACATTTCTTTGGATCTAAATGAAATTTCCCATGTCTTGCTTTATTTTGGATGGGAAGTAGTTTCTTGACAGGTTGGTCAGGGTTCACCTGGGGGGAACAGAAGCCCATTCGAGTTCAGGGTTAGGGAGGGAGCTGGGAGAGGGAGTTCCGCCTTAGCCAAGTTTCCCAAGGAACAAACTACCACACTTGAAGGAAAGGGCTGGGGGAGGTGTGCAGAATGAAGACACAAACACTACAGGTCCTCAGTTCAAACGCCTGAGGCTCTGAGGTGTGTGTGGAGCAGAACTGCTTGGGAAGCTGTCGAGAAGAAATGTCCAAGCCTCAGCTCTCAAGATCATGAGGTGGGGTCTTTGCCCCTGTTCTAACAAACGCTACAGGGGCTTCCCTGGTGGCTCAAATGGTAAAGAATCTACCTGCATGCAGGAGACCCAGGTTTGATCCCTGCGTGGGGAAGATCCCCTGGAGAAGGGAATGGCTACCCACTCTAATATTCTTGCCTGGAGAATCCCGATGGACAGGGGAGCCTGGTGGGCTGCAGCCATGAGGTCACAAAGAGTTGAATGTGACTGAGTGACTGACACACACACATAGGTGGTACTGATGCACAAAAAGCTTGAAAACCACTGTCACCAACCTTACAAGCCAATAAATAGGTTATGAATCAATTCAACTCCAGTGGCCTGCTGTTGGAAGCCTTCGATCATAACCTGCCATTTAGGGACCCTGGGATTGGGACCCAGATTTCAACACTACCACAATTCCCTCCTGAGGGGGCCTTTGATGGGTTCTTCATCTCCCTGCCTGGACTATTCAAAAGCAGATGAGATGCTGAACTCTTCTCTGAAGGATGTGGGTGTGGTGGATTGGCAGAGGGATCTTGATACTGCCAAGGAGTTGATGGATCAGGAAAGCTAAAGTGTGCTCCACCCTGCAAACTGGGTTTACTGGTTGCACTCAATTGATTGATCTCATTCAGATGATCACCATTGAACAGCATGTATCTGACAGCCCGAAGTGCGTGAGCATCTGTGCAGGGCATGATGTGAAGCAAGTGGAAATGTTGGGTGTCTGCCTTAGAGGTCAGGGAGGACCAGATTTACAGACCCTGCAATGGTCCTCATTTGCCCTGGGGCTCTCAAGAGCCTCCCCTGACCACCTACCTACACATCACTTCCAACTCAGCTCAGTGGAAATTTTTGACCCATCCAAAGCTATGGGGAATGCCAGCCTCTATTTCCTCGGGAGGTAAGGCAGGCAACCCAATAAATATCAAGGGAGGGCCTGGAGTGGCCCAGCCAAGGTACAAGACTGAGCTGAAGAGCTCCCTCCACAGGGTCAGAGTCAAGGCCAGCATGGACCAGCCCTTTCCCATTCCTGTGTCTTCCAACTTTGTGAACAGAATCAGAAAGAAACTGAATCACATTCAAAATGTCCTTCTCCCCTGTCTTCTCCTTCTTCTAGTATCGGTCAACTTTAGCAGTACTGACTGAACATATCGGTGGGCTGAGGATCCATGGGTGTGAAGCCTGCTCAGCCACCCAGGGACCTTGATGCAGATTCCTGAGTTCTACCCTCAAAGAACCTGACTCAGTAAGTGAGCCTGCGCAACTGCATTTTAAGTGGTGCCACGATAGAGTCCCATGCCCCTGGTCAAGGACAAGATTCTGGAAAACACTGTCCTAGGCAGAATGCTTGTGGAGGTGGGGTGGGAAGAGGAAGGGGCGGACCAGAAAAAGATTTCACAGCCTCCCTGGGAAGGCAGATGGCACACAAGTGAAGAAGATGTAAGGCTAGGCGACAAGCAGAGCCCCACAGAGACCCCAGGAGAAGGGAGAATTTACTTAAGTCCATTTAATCTTTGTCTGCTTTGTTCATGGTGGTATCCCCAGCGCCTAGCTGGGACTGTGATGAGACAAGCCAGGCAGCTGGGGCACAAAATGTAAGGAGGCGCTCACTCTCGGGTGATGGCCCTGCTCTCGCCGCTCCTATGAGAAGCACCTGCTGAAATCTGCACCCTGGATGCCTCACCACCTCACCCGCCTCATCGCCCTGGAACCGACAACCAAGCTGCTGCAGAGTAGGCACTCTGTAAATATCTGTTGGGTGAATGGACAACTCTTTCACAGACATTTACCAAGTGCAAACCGTGACACACCATGTGGGCAGTGGCGGTGGGGGCGGGCCCAGGACACAGTGACAGCCTAGGAATGAATTAGATGCAGACTGAGCTCTGAAAGGAGTTACAAACTAGTAAGGTGAACAGGGCGCTTTCCCAGTGGCTCAGGGGTAAAGAATCTGCCTGCAGCGCAGGAGATGGGGCTTTGATCCCTGAGTTGGGAAGATCCCCTGGAGGAGGAAATGGCAACCCACTCCAGTATTCTTGCTTGGGAAAACCCATGGACAGAGGAGCCTGGTGGGCTGCGGTCCATGGGGTCACAAAGAGTTGCACACGACTGAAGCGGCTGAGCACACAGGCACCTGTGGTGAGCAGGCTGGGAAATAAAAAAATGCAAGAGAGTGAAGGCTGCTGGAAAGGGAGGGGCTCGGGTCAGGGTCGAGGGGGCTAAACAATCTCTGCTCTGTGAGAGCCGGGACTCTGCCTCTTGTGAAACACTTGTTCCCGGCACAGCACAAGCACAGGGTGGCTGACACTTAATACACATTTGTCTGAATGAATGGCAGGCAACAGCCTCAGTGGTCCAGAGACATGCCTGGGTGTGTTGTGCTGCTTTATAGCTGAACCTAAGTCCCAAAAAGCCTGTGCCTGAAATTAGCTGAGGTCAATAACAAAGGCTCCCTAATGATCCAGACCAACAGATCCCACACTTGGTTGATTATCAAAACTACTGTCGGCGTTTGAAAAATACTGACTCCTAGGCCCCACCTCCTACAGGTGCCAAATCAGGATCTTTATGTCAGGGCTCAGGAATCTGCATCTGAAACTCCCTGAGTGCGGCTCCTGAGCACCCAGGCCATTCTTACCCAGCAACATCGTTCGAATCAGGAGACAAGATGCCAGCTTCTCGGGGGCACTTGGTGGGCCCGGGCTCCAAGAGTTGCCATGGTCCTCACACATACCCCGAATTTTGTACTGTGGTAAAATACACATAACATAAAGTTTACCATCTTAGTCATTTTTAAATGTACAGTCCAGTGGTATTCCCTAGTGGCTCATACAGTAAAGAATCTGCCTGCAATGCAGGAGACCTGGATTATATTCCCTGGATTGGGGAGATCCCCTGGAGAAGGGAATGGCAACCCACTTCAGTATTCTTGCCTGCAGAATCCCATGGACAGAGGAGCCTGCCAGGCTCCAGGCCATGGGGTGGCAAAGAGTCGGACACGACTGAGCGACTAACGCCTCACTTCCGTGGTGTTAAGTTCATTCATAATACTGTGCAACCTTCATCACCATCCAACCCCAGAACTCTTTTCAGCTCGCAAAACTGAAAGCTTTGCACTCATTAAACCAGGACTCGCTTCCTCCTTCTCCCAGCCCCTGGCAACCTCCGGGCTACTTTCTGTCTCTATGATTTTGATTTCTGTAGGTACCTGATATCTTTGCTGGTTCAGGCTGCTTGAACAAAAATATAGGTTGAGTGGCTTAAACAACAAAACATCTATTTCCTCACAGTTCTGGAGGCAGGGAAGTCCCACATCAAGAGGACTGCAGATAAGGTATGGACCATTTCCTGGTTCACAGAGGGCTGTCTTCTGCTGGGTCCTCCCGTGATGGAAGGGGTAAGGGAGCTCTCTGGGGTCTCTCTTATAAGGGCACTAATCCCATTCATCACCTCCTAATACTATCGCATTGGAGGTTAGGATCTCAACATATAGATTTTGAGAGGACGTGAACATTCAGCCTGTAGCATTTAAACAAGTGGAATCATACAGTATTTGTCTTATTGTGACTGGTTTATTGCATTTAGCATAATGCCTTCAAGTTTCATCCATGTTGTAACAGATAACTGCATTCTTTTCTTTTAGAAGCTGAATAAAACTGCATTATGTGTATATACCACATTTTGCTTATCTATTTGACGTGGGTTGCTTCTATATTTTAGCTACGATGATAATGTGGCAGTGAACATGGATATACAAACATGTCTTGGAGACCCTGCTTTCAACTCTTTAGGGTACTTATGCAAAATGAAATTTCTGGATCATATGGTAAATCCTTTTTTAATTTTATGAGAAACTGTTATGCTATTTTCCACAGCAGTTGTACCATCTTACATTCCCACCAGTGGTATACAAGTGTTCTATTTTCTTCACAACCTGAAAACATTTGGGTTTTTGTTTGTTTGTTTCTGTTTGTGTTAATTATAGCCATCTTAATGGCTAGTATCTCATTGTGGTTTTAATTTGCATTTCCCTAATGATTGGTGTTGGAGAAGACTCTTGAGAGGCCCTTGGACTGCAAGGAGATCCAACCAGTCCATTCTGAAGGAGATCAGCCCTGGGATTTCTTTGGAAGGAATGATGCTAAAGCTGAAACTCCAGTACTTTGGCCACCTCATGAGAAGAGTTGACTCATTGGAAAAGACTCTGATGCTGGGAGGGATTGGGGGCAGGAGGAGAAGGGGATGACTGAGGATGAGATGGCTGGATGGCATCACGGACACGATGGACGTGAGTCTGAGTGAACTCCGGGAGTTGGTGATGGACAGGGAGGCCTGGCGTGCTGCAATTCATGGGGTCGCAAAGAGCCGGACACGACTGAGCGACTGAACTGAACTGACTGAACTGAATGATTGGTGATACTGACTTTTTTTTATGTGCTTATTGACCATTTGTGTATCTTTCTTGGAGAAATGTCTGTTCAAGGCTTTTACTCATTTTTTTAATCAGGTATTTTTGTGGTTGTTGAGTTTCAGGAATTCTCTATATATTCTAGACATTTATCCCTTATCAGATATGTGATTTGCAAATATTTTCCCCATTCTTTGAGTGGCCTTTTCCTTCTAATGATAGTGTCCTTTGATGCACAAACTTTCCCCCTGTCTGTGGTTTTCCAGGCAAGAATACTGGGTTCAAAGAGAGGATGCAGGTAGCTTGAATAAAATGAAGGGAGGTGAACTTCACAAAGAATTAACCTGGGGTCCAGGGCAATAGCATTTGGTTGTTATCATACATACTTTTCTAACAACATACCCAGCTTCTTGGCTTCCTTTTCTGGCCTCTACCAAAGCTTCACTGATGCCCAGGAGATTTTGAGGGGTGTGGTGAACCTTGGCTTCCATCTGGGATGCAACAGTGAGGTCTAGAAGCCTGGTGTTCAGGTGATGCCAGTTTTATTCTTAAACACAGCAGTAACCCCTGCCCACTTTTCTCTTCTCTGGTTCCTTGCTGAGCTCTCTTCCAGCACTCCTGTTCTTCCTGCCCTGCTTCCACAGTGGGGGTAGTCTAGATGTGTGCCACAAGGGGGTGGGACATGTGACTCGAGGAAGGTCTGAAGCTGTGGGCCCACAGGAGCCTTCTCAGCAGGCGTGGCTCCCTTCACTCAGAGAAAAGGACGCCCTGCTTCGAACTGCTCTTTCAGGCCTATTCCTTCCCCCAGGCAGTGATGAGGAAACAGCTGGGCAAAGGGAAAAGCTGGAACTCCCAAACTCAGATGCATCCTTCAACTTAAAAAACAAGGTACTTAATGGGAATTCCCTGGCAGTCCAATGGATAGGATTCTGAGCTTTTACTGCCAAGGGCATGGGTTCAATCCCTGATCAGGGAGCTCAGATCCTGCAAGTCACATGGCTGAGGGGGGGAAAAGTGTTGCAAGGTTGTTAATCTACTTCCGGGGCCTCACCCAGGCATCCTTCCTACCACTGCATCCACCTTGAGCTCCTCCAGGGACCATGCTTCTGAATCAGTTCATTATAACAACTGACTCTCTTTAAAGCAGAGGTTCTCTATAAGATGGCCCTTGCATTTCAGTAGTCACTTTTTGGCCAACTGCTCCCTTTTAGGAGGATAAGAAGCTTGATACAAAGAAGTAGCCTCATTTCATCTCCTTGGGCAAAGATGGGGGAGGCAGGTGGACAGTGATGTAAGGAGGAGGTAATATTTCAGGTACTTTTTTTCCCTGGCATAGCCAAACAAACAAGTGAGTTTTTTTCCTCCCCTCCGAGCCACGTGGCTTGCAGGATCTTAGTTCCCTGACCAGGGACTGAACCCATACCCTCAGCAGTGAAAGCACAGAGCCCTGACCTTTAGCCCACCAGGGAACTCCCTGTTGGGACCTTTCTCTACCACATTCTGGTCAGCAGGCTCAGGCCTCCTCTAGACAGTTGCCTGGGAGTAAAAAACACCCTTTGTTTAGCAGGGTTGTGCAAACACTGTTACAAGTGATTTACTGGCCTGTATTTAACCTTTATTTAATTGATCCAATTTACTCTACTAATTGATGCTCAATTCCAGCAAAAGCTGTTTCAGGGTTTGTAGCCTGAAAATGTGATTAAGATGTGTAAAAACACAGCAGGAAGATTCTCAACACAGTTCAGGTGATAAGGGGCTTCAACTATATGAATGGCATCCACAGAGAAAAAGAATTAGATTTCTTTAGGGTGGGAACCCCATAATGGCAGAACTGAGATTAGTGGGATAGAAGCTACGGGAAGGACTTGATGCAAGGAAGAAACTTTTGACAAATTATAATTGTTTTTAAAATAAAGGTAAAAATGAAATTCCCTAGGAGATAGGGAGCATGTGAGCACTGGAAGTTCTAAATGAAGGGACAGAGGGGTCACCTGTCAGGATACTGGAAGAGGTGTGAGTGAATGTCAAAGAAGATCCAATTTAGGACTAGGATTCTGTGCCGAATGTTGGGGCTAGAGGTTTATACACAGAGTTTCCCCCTGTGGAGGGCCAGGGAAGTGCTTTTCAGATAGGACGAAGGAGAAAGAAAACATTATTTCAAAAAGCAGTTAACAAAATAGAGCATGGTGTGAACTTATTTACAAAACGGAGATGGTGTTATGCATGTCGGCCACAGAGCTGCTGTAAATACTAAGATAATATAGGAGTGTGCTTGGAACAGAGCCTTAGCTTAGTAAGTGTTCACGATTATTAATAGATTATTTACAATGTGAAAAAGATAGCTGGTCAGTTTCTTCCTGAGAACACAGTTATTAGATGGCTACTGAAATGAGTAGGGATCTATAGAAACTGACTGTGGTAGACAGCCCACGGTATAGTAGGAAGAGGTAGGTTTCGGCTTTAGAAACTAAAACTTGTGCCCACTTCTCCAATCACAGGAGACAGCAACATTATCTGTAATGCCATATTCAAATACAGAATCCAGTAACTTTTTGTTACCCAGTACACTTTACAGTGTATATGTACCTCTTTTGTGCATAGATGGGGACATATGGCCTAAGTATTTATACATATGGCTTTCCTGTGGCTCAGTGGTAAACAATATGCCTGCTAATGCAGGGGACGCAGGTTAGATCCATGGGTAAAGAAGATGCCCTGGAGAAGGAAAAAGCAACCCATTCTAGGATTCTTGCCTGGGAAACCCCATGGACAGAGGAGCCTGGAGGGCTACAGTCTATGGGGTCACAAAGAGTTGGACACGACTTAGCAACTAAACCACCACCACCATAATTACTCTAAATCCTTGAAGATAGGAAGTAGTGAAAATATTCTCTAATAAATCAGTCACTTATAAAATTGGTCCTTATTAAAACATCACATCTCAGTTAATACTACAATCCCTACCTCTCCTGAGATGGGGCCTTAAAAGTCCAAGTAAAGATGCTAAGATTTATAATTTTGTCAGAAAATGTATGCTGAGAAAAATAACATTTGAATCCTCTTCTAAGGATTAGTGTATATTTACAGTGATAACCTAGGGCTTGTTACACCTAAGAAAACATTTTATTGTCACTTAATTTCATTTTTCAACATGAAGTTCCAATCAAACTTTTCTCCCCACTGATTACAAAACCGTGATTCTTTGTTTAAGTGAATTCATATTAAATGTTCCTGCCTGGTAGTAATTATCCTCAGATGTGGAAAGAGAAAGAGAGGGAGCCTGAGCAAGCACTAGCGACCTTTCTCGATTGTTGCCTAATTTTTTTAGCTAAGTAGCAATGCAAGACAAACAGACCCACAGTCCTTTCTTTAAAGCCTTATGAAATGGAGGGAGAATAGTATTTCCTCTTACTAGAGAAGGACCTACAAAGTTACCCGGGTTCTTTCACCAGACTTTTGCTGTTATCTTGTTTGTATGTTGAATAGAAGCTACACTCAGATCAGATACTTCAAGACATTTCAGAGCTCAAACTTTTTGACTGCCATTTGAATGGTTTCTTAGAATTTCAGAGCTAAAAAACCATGTTAGAAAATGGTGCTGGGGTCGGGGGGGGGTCAAACTTGTGTTGCTTTTGGTCAAATACATTTGGAGGCCATCCCCTCATTTAATAGGTAAAAAAACTTAAGAGAAAATGGTTTTTCCCTAGACAACCCCGATTAGTGGCTTGATTGGAGCCAGGACCCAAGCCTCCTGACTCAAAAGTTGTGTTTTTCAACCTTGGTCACACACTGGAATCACCTGAGGAAATTAAAAAACTGATGCTCCCTGATCCTACTGAGGTCTGGGTCCCACCCTCCAGAAATGCTGACTTAAGGGTCCTGGGTGCATCTGAATTGGGTATTATGGAAAGCTCCCCAGGTGGTTCTAAGATGCAAATAAGATTGAGATTCACCCATCTTTCCTAATTTTTGCTCTTACAAAAGGACTTGTATCACTTTCCACTACAGTCCTTCTTCCTATCTTTCTACTTTTTCCTTGCAATTAACCCTATTCTTTCTTTGGTGTTGCCATAACCCAACGATTATTAAAGCCCAATGCCTGACAAGGTTGGGGGGCGGTGACCTCCAGCGGGCAGAAGAGGGTTGGGGGATGGGGACAGGGTGGGGGTAATTCAGAAGGTTTACAAAACTACAGAGCAGCCGGCACCTCGTCTGCCCGGCCTTCTTATACTGAACAGATGGTGAATTTCAAAGCCAAATGTACCAGGGAACCAATGCCATACACCCAAATTTAAGTTTAAATATTCTCCATATGCTTGGATTTTGAATTCTTTCCTGGAGCAGCAGGCAGCAGAAACCAACCACCCTGAGTCCTAGCAGACAGCAAATGTCTCTTGGAGCCGAAAACTGCCGACTGCTGTGGTGACGGGATTCGAAGCCAGGCCCTGGACCAATCCATTTCACCACCTGCTTGCTCTTCCCTCAGTTGTCAGAAGGTCTTTTCATTGCATTTAGTTGGGTGTGTAAAAATGAGTCTTGGACCCTGTCCTAGAAGGACAGTGGTGAAAAAGTAAATTAGAAATTGATCTTTCCTTTTTTTTTTTTTGGCCATGCCCTGCCACTGGTGAGATCTTAGTTCCCAGACCAGGGGTTGAACCTGGGCCCTCGGCAGTGAAAGCGTGGAGTCCTAACTACTGGACCATTGGGGAACTCCCTAATCTTTCCTTTTGAGAAAACCCTATCCCAGAAGGCCCCATGCCTTTGTGCTGGGCTTGTGTTCACAATCATTGTGATGGTGAAGGAACGCTCCACCCCACCTCAGATCGCAGAGTTGCAGCTAGGCTGGAGTCCCATGATGCTCTGTGACCCTGTGGATTTTGTCAGAGGCTAGAGAATTGCTCTGTGTTCTTGCCATTTGGAAATTCCCATAAACAACCAACCTGGCAAATACCTGATCCTGCTGGTCATGTGCACACCAGATGTGGCTGCACAGAAGGTAGCTTCCATTTTTTGAAGGATATGAGGTTCTAGATAAATACTCCACTCCTTTCTTGCAAAGGCTTTCACTCTAGCATTTCACCCGTTTCTGCTTTCCTTCCCAAACTGTAGGAACCCAAGAGTTCACTTTAATGATATCCAAATTTTTTTTTTTTTTAGATTTATCCAATCATTTCTGGGGCTTCTCAGGTGACTCAGTGGGTAGAGAATCTGCCTGCAACGCAGGAAACCCAGGAGACTTGGGTTCAATCCCTGGGTGGCGGAAGATATCCTGGAGGAGGCCATGGCAACCCACTCCAGTATTTGCCTGGAAAATCTCATGAATAGCGGAGCCTGGTGGGCTACGGTCCATAGAGTCACAGAGTCAGACAAGACTGAAGGGACTCAGCACACATGTACGCGATCGTTTCTGGAACACACATTGCACCATTTCTTGAAGGGAAGGAAAACAGTAGACGGTACTTTATACCTTTGGACATAAGAACTGGAGCAACTCTTGTTATCTTTAATTTGGGGGCATATTCTAGGACCATAGTACAAAGCACTTTGAAACTACTACCAATGAAAATTTTAAATTAGGTATAAACTAATTTGAGGTCAGGTTGCTCCACCCTGTTTTAGGGGACTGGGGTATCCATTTCTAAAACATTATTGACGAGCTTCTTATGTGATTAATTTGGGGCAGTGGACACAGGAAATTAGGTTCCTACCCTCCATGAGTTCACGGTTGAATGAAGAGCAGTTCAGTTCAGTCGCTCAGTCGTGTCCGACTCTTTGCAACCCCATGAATCGCAGCACACCAGGCCTCCCTGTCCATCACCAACTCCCGGAGTTCACTCAGACTCGCGTCCATCGAGTCAGTGATGCCATCCAGCCATCTCATCCTGGGTCGTCCCCTTCTCCTCCTGCCCCCAATCCCTCCCAGCATCAAAGTCTTTTCCAATGAGTCAACTCTTCACATGAGGTGGCCAAAGTACTCAAGTTTCAGCTTTAGCATCATTCCTTCCAAAGAAATCCCAGGGCTGATCTCCTTCAGAATGGACTGGTTGGATCTCCTTGCAGTCCAAGGGACTCTCAAGAGTCTTCTCCAACACCACAGTTCAAACGCATCAATTCTTCGGCACTCAGCCTTCTTGACAGTCCAACTCTCACATCTATACGTGACCACAGGAGAAACCATAGCCTTGACTAGACGGACCTTAGTCAGCATAGTAATGTCTCGGCTTTTGAATATGCTATCTAGGTTGGTCATAACTTTTCTTCCAAGGAGTAAGCGTCTTTTAATTTCATGGCTGCAATCACCATCTGCAGTGATTTTGGAGCCCCCCCCAAATAAAGTCTGACACTGTTTCCACTGTTTCTCCATTTCCCATGGAGTGATAGGACCGGATGACATGATCTTCATTTTCTGAATGTTGAAGAATAATGAAGAACAGAAATACTTAAGTTATAGATGACTGCCCTGTGTGGTATCTCCTACACAATAAATGACTTCCTTAGATTCTCTGTCAAATCAGTGGTGTCACCAGAACTGAGGAAGCAACCCCTGAGCGAACAGATCCTGACACACCTGTGGACAGTGATATCCACGTTACTTTGGAGCCCAGGTTCTGTCTGCTAGGGACCTACTGCAGGTGAGTGTAGCAAGAAATCAAGATGAGAGAACACCGACTGCAGCTGGAAAGATGTCAAAGGGAGGAAGTCCATGATCTGTAGTGAGGCAACAGTGAGGAAGATGGGCCCTGAAATGGGGAGTTACACATGGAATACGTCATGTAGGGCTGGACTGTGAAGGTCCTTATGCATTTGATATAGGAAAGCTTTAGATAAACGTTTTGCTTTTATCTTTTTTTCATCCCAGTTGAGGAAATTTGAATTAAAAATTCAGTTTCTAAACACTTCATCATTAATCCATATAAGGTTCTTTTTAACCTCCAAACCCTAATTATATTCCTTTTGCCCCTCTAGTACCTATTCTCATGTTTAACTTATCTTTAGATGTGCTGCTGCTGCTAAGTCGCTTCAGTCGTGTCCGACTCTGTGCGACCCCATAGATGGCAGCCCACCAGGCTCCCCCGTCCCTGGGATTCTCCAGGCAAGAACACTGGAGTGGGTTGCCATGTCCTTCTNAAGAACACTGGAGTGGGTTGCCATGTCCTTCTCCAATGCATGAAAGTGAAAAGGGAAAGTGAAGTGGCTCAGTCGTGTCCGACTCTGCAGCCCACCCGGCTCCTCCGCCCGTGGGGTTTTCCAGGCAAGAACACTGGAGTGGGTTGCCATGTCCTTCTCCAATGCATGAAAGTGAAAAGGGAAAGTGAAGTGGCTCAGTCGTGTCCGACTCTGCAGCCCACCAGGCTCCTCCGCCCGTGGGGTTTTCCAGGCAAGAGTACTGGAGTGGGTGCCATCGCCTTTCTTAGATCTGCATGCATACCTTTTTCAAAAGGCTTATTACTATCATGTGCACATATCTTTATAGAAGTGATAATGTGTTATAAATCCTGTTCTGTTTCCTGTTTTCCTCCCAGCACTAGGTTTCTAAGTCCCATCAGTGTTGCTATGTACATCTGGTTGACATTTCTTAACTGCTGTTGACTTTTTAACAGAGCACATCTTCCATATATTTTACTAATAATACCTTTCTCTAATGAAAACCACCTGGGCTGCCTCCACTATTCAGCTACCCCCAAGAAATCCCATGATGAACATCCTTATGGACCTGTGAAGGAATTTCCTGGGAGTATATAGTCAAAATTTTTTTCACAAGTCATAGGGCATGTGCATACTTAATCTCAACAGCTGTCAGACTGTTTTTCTGAGTGATGGTACCAATTGACACTCTATCCAGCAGTGCGCTAGTGTTCCATTTTCTACATTCTCAGCTGCACCATCATCACCCTTCTGATATTGGTCTTCTTTGGCATTCTAAGACAGAAGTTTAGAACAGATACAGTAGGTCACAGGGTGCTCTCTAAAGCTCTTCACCTATGAGTACCACGAGAAACGGGATGCTTTAGGAGAACTGCGCGGGGATGAACGATCTGATTTGCAAAACCAAAAGATGCAATATAAAATTTCCGGAAAGTTTAGGAGATATTTAGCATTACAAATGAAAAATACTTTCCCTATATACTTCTAGATATAAATATCCCATTCAATATTTGTTCCCACTCCCATGATTGGTTTCTGCTGATCTGGACTAAAACGTGATTTCACTTGGCCTTCATGGCCCGTCTTCACTGCGGCTGGTAGTGGAAGACAAGAGAGAGGGAAGGTGGGGCTGCAAGGCCAGAGTATCTTGCTGAGCAGAAGCCTCGCCTCACTTGATGAGCTGTTTCTGCCTCCTTATCTTCAGCTGTCATCCTCCTCATGTGAGAGAGTTAGATGGAATATTAAGTGACACTCAGTGATAACAAGGAACATCTGTAGAGTACTCACTACTCAAAGTGTGGTCCTCAGACCAACAGCTTAGGTACCACCTGGGATGCTGCTTGTTAGAAATTCAGAATCTTCATGCCCGCCCAAGACCTACTGTATCTGACTTTAGCAAGATTGCCAAGGGATTCTATGCACATTAGAGTTTGAGAAGCACAGGCTTCAGTCTTTGCCAAACATTTTCACATAGTTTGTCCTATTTAAACTCTACCCAAACCCTGATTTTCTTGGGTGTCAGTTATTATGTAATTTCCAGGGTACAGGTGAGGAAACTGAGGCTGGGCTGTCTAAAGGGACTAGCCCAGGAATACCCAGAAGAGCCAGTGTAGCCAGATTTTCAGACTCGGCAACTGCCTCTCAAGGCCATACTTTATTTACACCCCCTTCTCCTCATGCCCCATGTTTCCTCATTCCAACGGGAAAACACCCAGGAAGAGCTCATTTCAGAGCCAAACACAAGTGAACTGCTGTTGAAGCTGCCCAGCCTGGTGTCTCCTGGGATGCAGGTTGTACTCGCTGCTCTTCAGCCTCAGTTCTCCTGCGGCAGCCAGATCATCACTGAGCATGAGAGGGGTGGAGCTATTAGTGGGTCCCTCCCTTGATTGTGTACCTGGGTCCATTTCTCCTTCTTAAAAGTAGGTAGGGACTTCTCTGGTATTCCAGTGGATAGGAATCTGCCTGCCAAAGCAGGAGACACAAGTTCAATCCCCGGTCTGGGAAGATCCCACATGCCATGGAGCAACTAAGCCCACGTGCCGCAACTGTTGAGCCTGTGCTCTAGAGCCCGGAGGCCACAACTGCTGAGCCCATGAGCTGCGGCTACTGAAGCCTGCAGTCCTAGAGCCCTGCTGTGCAGCAAGAGAAGCCACCTCAGTGAGAGCCTACACTAGAGAGTAGCCCCTGCTCACCGCAACTGGAGAAAAGCCCGCACAGCAATGAGGACCCAACACAGCCAAAACTAAACAATAACAATAATAAAAGCAGGTTAAGCAAGAGTGCTTAATATGGGGGCTCCCAGGCCCCCGAGATACATATGACTAGAGTTCAGGAGTCTTCAAACTTAGCATTTTCTTTATCATAACCACATATAGAAAACACACCACGGCATCAGCAGTGACTCTGTCACTAACAGAAATCACAGATATTTCTATACAGAGTTGCAACTACTGCACACTTCAGAATCCTGTTTATGCTCATCACAACTTCAATACTACTTCAGTTATTAGAGCCACACTAGGTATTTTTTTTTAATTTTTATTGATGCATAGTTGATTTATAATGTTCTGTTAGTTTCAGCAGTACAGCAAAGTGAATCAGTTATACATGTTATGTAGTACGAAGTCAAGTGGGCCTTAGGAAGCATCACTATGAACAAAGCTAGTGGAGGTGATGGAATTCCAGTTGAGCTCTTTCAAATCCTGAAAGATGATGCTGTGAAAGTGTTGCGCTCAATATGCCAGCAAATCTGGAAAACTCAGCAGTGGCCACAGGACTGGAAAAAGTCAGTTTTCATTCCAATCCCA
>SJYQ01037775.1:11817-22362 GCA_006410935.1 Redunca redunca
TTTTTTTTTTTTACCAGATTTTTTAAAAGGAATCTGGAGGAACAAAACACCTAAATTGTGAAAAATGCCAACAATGCCTCCAGACTCACAGCCGAGCAGGGGTCACTGAAGCAAATTCCTGGTATATAGACCTTATGTCTTCAGCTCCTTTTCCTCCTACATATTCAGGAAAACAATTATTGATGATTTTCATCTATGAAAGAAAATAAAGAAATGTGGCATCTGTTTGTTATACCTTAAGTGTTGTGGGAAAAGCAAAGCATAGTTGCTCTAGCTGAAGTCAGTTTGGTATAGTAGCCCTGCACTTTTCACTACACAGTCATCCTGTCATCAGTGTGTATGTATATGAAAGTTACTCAGTTGTGTCTCTTTTCAACCCCGTGGACTGTATGTAGCCTGCCAGGCTCCTCTGTCCATGGAATTATCCAGGCAAGAATACTGGAATGGGTTGTTATTCCCTTCTCCAGGGGGTCTTCTTGACCCAGGGATTGAACCCAGGTCTCCTGCATTGCAGGCAGATTCTTTACCATCTGAGCCACAGTACTGTTGTGCAAATTAAGTGAAATAAAATAGGTGAATGGTTTTCTACATGGTGTGCATACTCAGTTGCTCAGTCATGTCTGAATCTTTGCAACTGTGTGGACTGTAGCCTGTCAGGATTCTCTGTCCATGGAACTTTCCAGGCAAGAATACTGGAATGGGTTGCCATTTTCATACTCCAAGCAGGTGTTGAATATGGAGACAAATGAGAGGGCAATACAGACTCATAAACAAATGCTGATAACATCTCTAAAAAGGAAAACCAAGGAAGAACAGTCAAGGGGTAGGACTTACTTTGTGTGCCAAGCATCATGAATAGTGATTTATAAATGATATTCCATTTAACCTTCTACAATTAATGCTAAGGAACTACTAATTTTCCCACTTGGCAAATGAAAAATCTTAATCTCAGAAAGATTAGGACAACTAGGCCCATGGACACACAGCTAAAAAAAAAAAAGTAACAGAACCAGGATTTGAATATCTTCTCTCCAGCTTACTTACAATGCCAAGCTTGTCCAAAGGATAAGGCTCAAACCCATTTTCATGGAGTGCAATAATCCAGCTCCAGCAGATCCTCCCACCTCTCTCTCTCTCTCTACATTTCCACTGTGTATTTCACGCTCTCAACTGAATAATCCATCTCTTATCCTTTCCCCCTTAACTAACCATTATACATTTACATGCTATTGCTTCTCACTTCTATTATTTGTTCATAATGCCCTCAACTTGGCATCCTCTCCCTCTCATATTTGCATGGCTACATCACCTCTTCTTGGAAATCTTCTCAAGTCTCCATTGTCCCTGTCTCCTTAACCTGCCTATCCTCATATGTTTCCACTATGCTTTTTGCTTATTTATATTTAATTGCCATCGTACATTTACTTTTCTCTCATTATCTAGGGATACATTTATGACAAAGGCATTTGACAAAAATTTTTCTTGTATATTTATATTTATTTGAGCTCCTTGAAGGCAAGAACCACTTCTTATTCATCTGTATTATGTCTAACATGTTTCTTGGCACATACGTGTTACCCAATAAATATTTGTTCAGTGATTAAATGACTGAGTGAACAGATAAATGCCCCTAAACAGTGTTCTTCCTCTTCAGCCATTCATCTATCTTGTTCTGAATTTTGGAACCATATTCTTGTGCCAACCACCTCTACGTTTATTATTTACTTAATTTTTTCTTTAACTCAAGTCACTTTTCAATATTTTAAATCAACCTAGCCTTATTCTAAGTAATCATGGGCTAAATATATATACATATAATATGTTGTTGGTGTTTAGTCACCAAGTCATGTCCAACTCTTCACGACCCCATGGACCACAGCACACCAGACTTCCCTGTCCTTCACCATATACATATACACAATTACCAGCTGAGCCAGAAGGGAAGTCCAATCTCCAATACGTATTTCAATTACATTAAAATGACTACTGAAAAAATTTTGGTGCTTATCCATTTACCTCCTAGATCATCTTGTAACCCTCCAGAGGTACACATACCATGCTAAGGAAATAATTACCTAGTGCCACTGCTGTTGTTGCATGCAGCCTAGATCTGATTGGCAAAGGAAGCTGAAGAGGTAAATGGCAGTGGGAAAACTTGGTGTTAATATCACCAGGGCAGGTGACTGAGTCAATACTCAGACTATCTTGGTTGAGGCAGGAAATCCCCAAACTGCAGAAGATGACTATGATACTGCTTGACTAGTCTTTGGAGTATGGCATTCTAGACCGCAGGATGCATACGTGGTTCAAGGGATTCAGCCCAGCTGTATCTGGCCCCATCATGATGCACCTGGTTCTGTTAAAATTGAGTTCTGTTCCCAAGTTCTATGTTCAAGCCTTCCCTGAGTGGTACACGGTGTATATAGTACTATATGTGAGACAGTATAGCCTATTGCTGATTCCTCACTGGATGACCTGGAACAAATTTTCTGAACTTATTAATAATTTTCTCACCTGTAAAATGTATATGTTATATATATATATATATATATGCCTCAATTGTTCTCAATCCTGACTATACATTATAATTACCTGGGGAGGTTTTTTAAAAAAATATTTTTTGACAAAATTTTTTATTTAATTGGTGCAGTGAAGCTTGGACCCTGATACAATTTTTCAAGTTCTCCAATGTGCAACTAAGGTTTAGAATCACCGAGTTCACTGGATAAATAAAGAATTTAAAAAGCACCTGGAACACAATAAATATGCTAGAAATGTAAGGTATTATTGTTGTAATTATTACTAATAGGCTTATTCTTTGGTTATCCTTTCTAGTTTTCATCTGGTAGCCTATAACCTGCCTTACTCTGAAAAGCCTACACATCCCCAGCCCCAAAGAACAGGCCAGCTGTTTGAATCATGTTTTCTCATGATGACTTTGAATGTCATCCTCTGCCCTCCTAGCACAACTTCTGTGACTGGGACCATATGTGTTCCACACACCCTGGTTGAAGCCACTCATCACTAGGTTTGTGGGTAATTATAACTACACCCCCATGGCTTGCATCTCTGTAGAATGAGATAGAGTGGGTGGCCATTGCAGTCACCATAGTCAGTTTCTTCTCTAGCCCTCTCTTATCCAGGGACATCAGGTTACAAGAGAATGAGCTGTTCTTCTAGTTTAGTAATGGGATGGGAAAAGGGGATGAGGCCAGCTCTATGCATGTGAATTGTATATAAGCTGCATATGAAACCCAGGTGAGTTTTTTGTTATGGAAGGTTTTTTTTTTCCCCTCTTTTCTCCCATACCATCAGTGACTGAAGCTGGTTTTGAACCTAAGGAAGACTGTTAATGTGGCTACTTGTTAATGATCACCCTAAAAGCAATAGTTAATGTTTATTGAATGCCATGCACTGTGTCAAAGTGCTTATATAAGGATCCTATTTAGTCTCCAGAGCAACTCTTGGAGGAAGGGTCTATTTTTATTATCTTCATTTTCAAATAAGAAAACTAAGAGGCCCAGAGAGATGAAGTAACTTACCCCAAGGTAGAAGGTGAAAAGTAGCCCAAGAAATCTGGCTGTGGAGACTGGGCTTTTACCCCAGTTTCTGAATTTAGTCCTAGAGGTGCAAAAGACCTGAAAGGTCTCCCAATCCAACCTTCTTGTATTATCAATGGGGAAACTAAGAACTAACTAGGGAAAGGGACTTTTTCCTGAACAATGGGTATCTTTTATGAAAATTCATTTAATGAATATTTATTGAACACTAATGCCAGGCCCCGTGTTGGGTGATGGAGATAACACAGTTTTGTGTTTTTTTTTTTAAAGCAAAAGTCCTTGCCCTAATGAAGCTGATATTGTAGGGGAGAAACAGTCTTTAAACAAACTAGTGAAAAGTAGTATATTAGAAGCTGACAAGTACTACATGCTTCTCTGGTGGCTCAGACAGCAGAGTCCACCTGCAATGCACGAGACCCAGGGTCAGTCCCTGGGTTGGGAAGATCCCCTGGAGAAGGGAATGGCTACCCACTCCAGCATTCTTGCCTGGGAAATCCTATGGACCAACGATCCTGGCAGGTTACAATCCATGGGGTTGCAAAAGGTTGGATATGATTGAGCGACTTAAGCATATACAAATGCCCATGCATATGAAAAATAAAACATAGAAGAGGCAAAAGGAGTATGGGGTGGCTGCAAATTTAAATAGAGCAGTCAGGGAAGAGCTCACTGAAAAGGGGCATTATTTTAATTAGGATCTGAAGAAGGTAAGGGAGTGAATTATTTGAATATTTGAGAGAAGATTTTTCCAGGCAGAGAAAACAGCTAGTGCAAAGTCCCTGTGGTAGGGGCATGCTTATTTATGTCCAAGGACCAGCAAGGAGGCAAGTGTGGCTGGAGCAGAATGACTGTGAGGCAAAGTAGTGGAACCTGATACTGTGGAGATGAAGAGGGGACAAATCAGGCAGGGATGTATAAGCCATTACAAGACCTTTGACTTTTATTCTGAATGAGATAAAAAGTCATTGCAGAATTTGAAGCAGAGGAGTGATGTGATCTGACTTGATAATTGAAAGTCTCCCTCTGGCTTCTGTAAGGAAAATGGAGAGGCGAATACAGAGACTAAAGGGAGTGAATGGTGGCTTAAAACAAGGTGGTAGTGGTGAAAAGGATAAAAACATGGTCAATTTTTGAGAAAATTTGAAGGTAAACCCAGTTGTAAAGGAAGAATAGCTGTGAAGTATGAGAGAAAGAGAAAAGTCAAGAATATCTGGCTCAGACTCCCCATAACACTCCCTGTTGGGCCCAAGAATTTCTTTGGCCAAACAGCTGCCATTACTTCTCATTCTTTCTTCCTGTCTCAGTTTTACTACAACTTCTAGAATACTCTGGAGAGTCTACTGGCCTCTTAGAGAATTACAGGAAAGAGGTGAAACCACAGAATTATTGAGTCACTGTAGTGAAGGTACCCTATCCAGATTCAAATTACCTGCCCCAGAACCACTGCAAGAAAACAGAATAACTGAAATTTGAGACCATTTGCAGTCTTTTGCCTGCTGGATAAGGCAGTCATTATGGCCTGAAAAGGAAATGGTGTGATTTCCCTGACCCTTCATGCATAAGGTCAGCAAAGGCCTACTTGACAGCCTGCAGACAGAACATCAGAGAGAGGAACACTCTACACCAGTTAGAGGTCATCTTTAAGAAGTGCCACAGGTCCCATGGCAGATATTTGGAATCCAGAAGGGGGAAAATTCTTTAGTTTTCTATTTTAGGTAACAGCTCTACATTCAGATATTTTCAGACGCATGAAAAGTAAGAGGTTTTGCTTCTTCTCCCCTCCCTGATCTTTTGAGTCCTGACTATCAGGATTTACAGTTTCAAGATTCTTGAGAATAGCAGCTAATTCTAGTCATGCTTTCAGTTATACACCTCTAACAACTGCATTTCCAGGAAGCTACTAGGCAAGTCAAGAATTTCCTTAGGAGATCCACAAAATAAAATGATACTTCATTAGAGAGGAAAGAGGGTGTATGAGGAAATAAGGAGAGGTCGAGTCCCACCTGGATCTCTGGACCATGCGTTTCCACAGTTATTCACTGCTATCTTCCCAGAACTGGACTAGGGTAGATAAAAGGGGCAGGGCAATTTCCAGAGTCTAACAGTGACATATAGATCAATATCAAGAAGAGAAGTTGAGCTATAGCTTCCTTATTTCTAGTTGTCTTCAACCCATTGGTAACTCCCCAGAGAGATCACTACTCCCTATGAACGGTGTGTACACATGTGGGGCAGTTTCCCTAGCCCAAGCTTGTCTTTGGTCATACTTGCCAACTGGAAGGCATCAGCAACCCAAGGCTATAGGTTTCTCAGTGGTCTGAGGGACAAGCTACCAGGAAAAGAAATGATTTTTCAAGTGAATATTTTCACTAGAAATTCTACATTGATGGCCTTTGAGGAATCACTGACTAAAAAAACTTTAAAACATTTATTCCAAAAGCTCTGCTGTGTACTGTACCAGTTACAAAGAAAGAGAGCCTCCATTGATGGTGACCTACTCTGTGCTGGACACATTATAAACTACTATTCATTAATCTTCACAGCAACTTAACAGAATTAGCGCGGACATACCAATCTGAAAGGTGAGGAAATGGATGCCACCACTGACTTTGTCCTATGCCACACAGCTTATCAATGGCAGATTCAGGGTTCAAAGCTGGGCTGGCCATACTTATTCTATAATGGTTACAGGTATCTCTAGAATATAAAATCCTTTGAGGTTGGCTCCCTATTTACCTATCAAATTCTCCTATCTCACAGCTATCTCATTTGGGCCTCTATCAGCATACACCCTCATGAAAACATTTTGCATACTCTGGGAGGTAAGTAGGGTATTAGTTAAGACTGTAAGCTCTAGAACCAGGTTGTCTGGATTCATAATGCCATTTTGGCCACTTTCCTGTTGTGCGAACTCAGTTTCCTAATCTGTAAAATTGGAATAATAATAGTCTCTACTTCATAGGCTTGTTTCAAGGATTAAATGAGATAGTGCACATAAAGGTCTTAGAATGGTGTTTGGCATAGAATAAAAATTCTCTAAGTATTAAGTAGTATTATTCTTGGCTTATTTCTTATTTCTTATTTCTGTTACATTTTCCTTGAAGAGTTCCCATCCTCTTCTTTCCAGGTACTTCTCAACTAACCTTCAAAGCCCAGTTCAAACCCCACATCCTCCAAGATTTCTTTGACCATCACAACTTTCCAGTACTTAATGTCTGGACATAATACCCACTCTCTGTTCACAGTCCCTAGCCTATGCTTTGAACCTAGAAGGTACTCAGCAAGTCCCTTTGGAAATGCATAAATGTGTGAATCAAAGAGCCATGTTGCTAGCTGTTTTCCTTTTTTGTGAAAACTCTTCCCAGCTGCCTTCCCCACTCCTGCCCAGTTAAGCAATGCAGACATTCCTGTTCTTTTATAGCTTAGATTAACAAGACTTGGATTTCAGGGTGGGATTTTTTGCCCAGGCAACTTGTTCACTTCTCACTCTCTGCCTGGTCTCTAGGAGACAGATTAACCTAACTTGCTAACATTTTGTCCTCCTGACTAGGAGCCTTAGCTATATAGTGAGAAAAGTGTATCTTTCCTCCTTTTATTTTTTCAAACTGGCCTGAGGATTTGAGGGGATTATGGGAGATTCTGATTTGAGGTTTTGAAGTTTCTCTTCCAAATCCAAATCATGCCACTCTGTACTTATTATACCAGGGTGATCACATCAATTCACGTAATTTTAATTTCCACCTCTCTGTTAATGGCTGCCATGAAGTGTTGTACTGGTAAATATTTAACCATGGGTTCTCTGAGGGAAAAGAAAAACTTCCTGATTTATAGTGTTTGCTAATTTCCATTGCGTAAATACCTCCAGAATGTTGGGTTTCAAGTTACTAGCAGAACATCACTGAACACAGAGATGGAAAGAGATACAAGATAGCATACCATCATATAACACTTCCACTATACAAACACAAAAATGTAAATAATCTCAAGAGCATAAAAAATAATAAATAAGAAGTGGTGAGTTTTGAGTTTTTACTTTTTAAATAAATTTAATACATTTATATAATTTAAATTTCAATAACTATTATATTTAACATCCAGCTCACTAAATCTCTGAAGATTTAGCAGTCTCTTATGATCCATTACAAGCCAGCTCCAGCCCACCACTGATCCCATGTGATGGTCTCCCAAGTATATGTCTACAGCCTAGATCACTTTCTTCAATTCTACACCTGTGTACACAATCTACATTTCACCTCTACGTGGATGTTCAACAGATCTCTAACACATCTCAACAACTGTAGAAAGTGAAAATGAAGTCACTCAGTCATGTCCAACTCTTTTCAGCCCCATGGACTGTAGTCTACCAGGCTCCTCCATCCATGGGATTTTCCAGGCAAGAATACTAGAGTGGGTTGCCATTTCCTTCTCCAGTCAACAACTGTATTCTCCATCAATTCTCACTATCCAAAGTCTACTTCACATTTTGTCTTCCCTGTCTCAGAAAATGGCACCACTAGTCACCAATCATCCAAGTCAGAAACCTGAGAATCATCTTTGACTTCTCTCTCTTTCCCACTCCAGTACTCTTGCCTGGAAAATCCCATGGATGGAGGAGCATGGTAGGCTACAGTCCATGGGGTCACAAAGAGTCAGACACAATTGAGTGACTTCACTTTATCACTTTAAGTTACTCAATATCCCTGGGCCTTTTCAATCTTAACTTTTTGGCCCTTCCCCCTGCTATTGCCTTAGTTTAGGCTTCTTCATCTCATGCCTAGAACATGACAATCATTTCCTAACTGGTCTACCTGAATTTCCACCATATCTCCATAGTTATCTATCCTACACAACATGACTAGAATGAAATTTAAAACTTCTCAGTGGAGATTGACTTCCAGCAATGGTAATGTGAGGAGCTCCACTGACCACTCCTCAGTGAAACTGAAAAGTATTTTGAAAACAATATATCTCTGGAAATGGTCCTATGAGCAAACAGCAAATGAAGAAACATCTTTTCAAGAAAAGCTGCAAAAAATCAGTTAAAACGGTAAGAATCTGTGATGTTTGAACCAAGACCACTTCCTCCATCTCCATTTTAGTGCAAGTTGGGTAACTGCACTCCAGACTTCTGCAGCTGATAACACAGGGTTCCTTCTCCCCCAGTTCCCAATCAGAAGTTTTTCTTCCCATGAGAAGCAAGACTTCAGCGTTTCTCATCCTGTCCTCAGCTACCCATTGCTAAGCCTAACTCCTGGGTGACTGTGGTCAAGAGGTGGTGTCTCACTTCTTCCACTCAGCCTCCACTCATGGCATGGAGACTCAGCCTTAATGAGCCATACTGAGAATACTGGGGCCCTCATTGTCCTTTCCCTGCCTCATGAGGTGGGAATTCCATGGCAAGAGAGGAAAGCCAAGAGGACTTCAGATTACTAAGTGCCGCCCCCGACCCCCCACCAGAAGATTAGCTCCTGGAGAGGGAATATTGCTCAGAGAGAAGACTGCCATTTCCTCATCCAGCTCCAGAGCATTGGCTCTGGGATTTTGCCTGGGGGGCAGGGGAGAGAAGCAACCATAAAACGGATAGATCCTAATCTCTTACCAAAGGAACTGATTCTATTTGCAACAGATCTTGAAGATGTACAAACCTAAGGAAACTCTCAAGAGTGGTGGAGGTTGCAGTGAAAAGCGATTGAGAGGATTGGGAGGAGGTTCAAGGATTTTAATAAAGATACAGTCTAGGCTGTGGGCAGGCTAGTTTACAAGAGAGAACTTGGGAATAACAAGTTCTTGAGGAGCCCTCTTTGGGTCAGAACGAATATCAAACACTGAACTCAGAAACTATTACTTCTTAGAAAATGAAAATCCCAGAGTTTAAAAATATAATAATTGAACTTCTTGCTTCTGTTCCTCATAAGGAGCTAGCAAGTTGCCACTCCATCCTAACAACAAGTAAAAAGCTGAACAGATCAAAGCATCAACAAATCTTCTTGAATCCATGAGAGAAAAGAAGACACAAGGCAAACTGCTGCTGTTAAGATTAGAGACAGACAGCCAAATAAAGATTATCATAGATTACTTCAGCAGAGATTTACCAGCAGAAACCACCTCGGGAACCAGTGCCAGGGGTTTGGAACTGTAATTGACAGTTTTCTGGAGTCTAAATGCAGAAAACTCTGAAAAACTCCTAAAAACTCCATAGCAACCCAGCTGTGGTAGAGTCCCAGAGTACTGTGGGATATACCTCCAGAAGCTCAATCAGTTTCCATAGTAAGTACTAGAGAAAAATCCCCTCAGGCTTCCAGCAGAGGGAAGGGAAAAAGAACCATTTTGAGGTACTCCAGAGAACTGCTCTTAACAAGGGCTGCCCTCAGGGAAACCTTATTAATCAGAGTAACCTGCTAAAGTATTATCAGAATGTTCCAGTGGAAGAGAAATATCCAAATCTAGCTGTCTCTAGTCATGCTCTCCCACTAAGGGAGAGAGAAAAAGACTGAGAAACACTCATGAAGTTCAAAATCCAGAGGTATGTGCATACTAAAATACTAGAACCTACTCATAGAACTATAGAATGCTTCCCACACCCACACTTCACCTCTACATTAATAAAGGCCTATTTGAAATGTATTTTAACCTTGTATATTTTGTCCAGCTATCAAGAAAAAAATTAAAAGGCAAGTCAAAAATTAAAAACACAATTTGAAGAAACACACGAAGCAACAGAACCAGATATGGGAAGAGTGTTGGAATTACCAGACAGAGAATTTAAAGCAACTGCAATTAATATGCTAAGGGCTTTACTTGATGAAGTAGACAGCATACAAGAAAACATGATCAATGCAAACAGAGGGATAGAAATCTCAGAAAAAGAATAAAAAATGAAATTCTAAAGATAAGAAAACACTGTAACAAAAACAAAGAATTCCTTTGATAGGCCTCTTAGTAGATTAGATATGGGTAAAAAGGGGATCTCTATGCTAGAGGATAT
>SJYQ01037820.1:0-10331 GCA_006410935.1 Redunca redunca
CCCTGGGCAGCCCCGGCGCTCCAAACCACTGCTCCGCCCATCCTGAGGGCAGCCCCGGCGCTCCAAACCACTGCTCCGCCCATCCTGAAGCAGCTGCCATAGGGTGGGAGACATAACTCCTGCCCCTCTTAGCTCAAATCCTTCACTTTGGAGGAAAGGTCCCTCCCCAGCGCCCCCACCCCGATCGCTCTCAGAGGACCTCCCTCTCCTCTGGCTGTCTTAACTATTCTAGGGCTTCAGTTTCTCCAGCTGCAAAAGGGGGACAACCCCAGTTCCCCAGAGGGCTGCCGCGAGAGCGGGCTGGGACAAGGTCACAGAGGTCTGCACGGGTCCCAGCAGAGCCCAGGCTCCACTGACGGGTGGGTGGGGGGATTGTATCAACAGGGCTTCCGATGGCTTCCTGGCAGGGTGACCTGTGACAGGTGCCAGGGTCTGGGCAGGGGTTGCTGCTGATTGGCTCCAGCTGATCAGAAAAGGCTGGACTGAGCTGACATGAGTCCTAACAGGGTCCCCTGCCCTGCCATGGGCTTTGGAGGGCTACTATTTAGAGCACCCAGGCTGGGCCTCATCCCCTGAGCCAAAGGTCCCCTTGGGCTGGGCCCTGGCAGCAGGCTTCAGGGAGAAGTGCCCCTCAGCAGTGGGTGCCAGCTGATGGGGTGCTGAGAGCTCCCGGGGGAAGGATGAAGGCATGGAGAATTCCAGCTCGAGCTGGTGGGAGGTGAGACATCACCTTGCTAGCCTGCAGTGGGGCCAGGGCCCGAGACTCAGGCACAACCACAGGGGACAGGATGATGTGCTGTGGGAGGCCCATCCAGCAGCCTCTAGGTCAGCCCGTGAGATCTCCTGCCTGGCAGAGGTGGCCTTGGGCATCTGGGCCCAAGGATAGGCTGGAAGTTGAGCCTGAAAGAAGGGATGACAGCCAGGTCCAGGCCACTAGGATACATCTGATATCAACTGAGCACCTTCCACATTTTGAGTCCCAAATGAATAGCCTGCCATCCTCACACCAGCAATGCAGGGTGACAGCCTCACTCTCACTCCACATGGGTCTGGGTCCTGGCTCTGCACATCATGGCTGTGTGACCGTGGACAAGTTACTTAACCTCTCTGTGCCATGGTTCCTTATTTCTAAAATGGGGCTAAGAACAGCAGCTACCTCGGAACTGTCACAAGAGTTAAATGAGTCACAAACACTTAAGTCAGCACCTGTCACAGATGCTCAGCGAATGTGGCTCTTCCGCTAATATTTTCATTGAAAATTAGGAGGCTGAGGCTCAGAGATCCTGCCCCACACCTTCTGAGGAGCAGGAGGCTGGGCAGGCAAGAGACTCGGGTCCTTCCTCCTGCCATCCAAAGCCCACACCCACTGCAGGAATGTCAGGCTTAGAAGGGATCCTGGAAACAGTCCTGGGGCCCCCATTTATGGGTGAGGAAGCAAGTTCAGGAAGGCCCCAGAGGCTCCCAGCTTTCCCATTATGTTCCTCCCAGCAGGAGCTGGACATGCAGCCAGAGTCTCCGAGCCGGCACGGCCCTTCCCTGCAACACAGCACACGCCTTCTCCAACTCCTGAGAGCCGCTCCCATTAGTAAAGTGTTGCCCCAGGGAGCCTGGGCTGAGATCCTCTCTCACACTCTGGATACAGAACCCTCTCCAAAGCCGGCAAAATCCACATGAGCTCCCTTGCTGGAGATCAACCTGCAAGAAGGCAGCAATCACTTGAGCAGTTTCAAGCAGACTCATCGGCGGCTAGCTCTCCACCGCCCGGCAGGTGGGGTCCCTGAAGCTCTGCAGCTCAGCTGGCAAAGGAGAGGAGGAGACCTTAGCCCTGAGCCCACCTTCCCTGGATCCTGAACAGCCCTGCCGGTTGAGGCTGGTGACCGGGCCAGGTCCAGCCACATTCCAGAGCTGCCAGTCCCAGACCAAGGGCAACATCCCCAGGACAGAAAGTCACCGCCCCTCCAGACCTCAGTTACCTCTTCTGAAATGAGGAGCCTGGACTAAGGGGAGGCTGATGTTTTTGTATTTGTTAACATTTATTTGCATCCAAGGCTGCATGTGCCTATATAGGAACCCAAAACAATGAAAAGGTGGAATATAAATTTAAAAACAAATGAGAACAAAAACTAAGTAAATTAAAATAGAAGACTGGGGAAATCATCGTACATGTACGAGACTTAAAGCCCATCATAGGAGCTGCATGTAACACTAGCATTCACCTCCATGCTTCCTGGTGGCCAAAGTGAAAAGGGAAATTGGGTAGTCTGTATGCACTCTTTAAGGGCTTCCCAGGTGGCAAAGTGGTAGAGAATCCACCTGCCAATGCAGGAGATGTGGGTCTGACCCCTGGGTCGGGAAGATCCCCTGGAGAAGGGCATGGCAACCAGCTCCAGTATTCTTGCCTGGATAATTTCACGGACAGTGGAGGCTCGTGGGCTACAGTCCATGGGGTCACAAAGAGTTGGACATGAATGCAAGGCCTCTTTCAGCACTCTGTAAGGCGTTGTATTCCTCGCAGCTCTGAGGGGAGGGCCCAGGACTCCCATCCCCATAATGACTGGGATGCCTCCATGCGGCTGGGCTTAGAGAAGATGCTCCCAAAATGGTGAAAGGGACCTGCTGCCTCCTAGGCCCTCTGGGTCTGTCTTTGTTGGCTGCTGGAGCTTGACTAGTCTTGAAGGGTAGTCATCTGACTTGGAGGACTGACCTAAGGGAGGTTGGGCCCCTTGAGCAGCCTGCAGGGCTGGTGCTGGCCCCCAGAGGCTCAGTCCCAGCTGGGGCAGGCTCACCAGGGGCTGCCTTCTGGCCTATATGGGCTGGCAGACGCCTCTTACCCTCTTTATCTCTGTCCAGAGCACGGGCTCCAGGGGTGGTGGAATCCTGGCAGAGCCACTACTACTCAGCTGTGTGGCTTGTTAGTGAGCTCCTTAACCTCCCTGCTGGCTTGTGAGACTTAACCGCGGAGCACCCGCAGAGGGAGGGGCGCGGCATCTAGTAACTAATCATCTCCCGAGGTTGCGGGGCGGTTCCGGGTGATGGAGGAGAGCTCCGCCCATCCGAGTGGGGGACTCAGCCCCATTCTGCGACCTCCAGCATTTGTCAGTTGCCTGTGGAGTCTTGGGCCTCCTCTAAGCCCTTTGTGCACATAACTCACTCAGTCCTCATTGGAGGCGCTGCTATTACCGTATTTTACGGATGAAGTGATTTGCCCCGGGTCACATAGCCTAGTTCTGCAGCCTGTGTCTTAACCGCCACTTCAGAGGAGCGGGATCCAATTAAATGCCTTTCTGAACCCTGGGAGCAGGCTACTCATGTTCCCCAACCCGGTGGAGGGAGGCGCCAGGGCTTTGGGGACCACAACCCACTCTTTGGGTCTTCCTCTGGCTCCAGACTCCTGGTTCCACCACTAGGGATAGACTGAGCATTGACCCCATTCCCAGATGAGGAAAACTGAGGCCGAGGAGAGGCTGTTCCACCGGCTGCCTGCAGGTGCGTGGGTTGCGGCCCAAAGCTAGAAACTTTATGTGTCCCCTTACTCCAGCTTTATCAGGCTGCAGGGCTGGGATTTCAAAGCAGCCTCCTGGAGTTACTTCAAAGGAAACAATGTCTCTGCCCCTTGGTCTGATTCCTGCTTGCCCTTTGAGTCCCTCTGCCTCCCAGGTGTGAGGGTCCCGCAGAGGCTGGGCTCCGAGAGGCAAGGGGCAGGGGAGGGAGGCAACAGAGTGAACACGCGTGGGCCGGGGGCCGCGGGGGCCACCCACCTGGGCCCGGGTGTGTGCAACCAGAGTTTGGGGCCGAAAGCTGTTGCTTTTCACACGTCAGCTGTGCTGGAGCAGAAGGCAGAGGCAAGCCTGCCCAGGGCTGGGGATGGATTTCGGCAAGAAATGGGTCCTCACACGCCCAGGCCCTGGGACGAAACAGGTGCCTGGTGAGGCCCTCGGCGGGGCAGTGGCGGGGACACTGCTATCTCTGCTTTCACCCCACGCCACCCCACCAGGGTCTCAGGCTCCTGAGCACCTTTCTTGCACCGCCACCGCCCCCAACCAGGGCAGCCTTGAAGGACCCAGGGAGGTGCCTCCTACTACCCTCACTAGGAGCCTGTGGGTGGGCAGGACTGTTTTCATGTCTCAGATGGGGAAACTGAGGTTCTGAAGTTAAGCAACCTACTGAGTGAGGGGCCAAGTCAGGCTTTGAAGCCGGACCTCCCTGCGGTGTCCTCTCCACACCCACGAGCATACACGTGTTACTCAGTCGTGTCCGACTTTGTGACCCCATGGACTGTAGCCCACCAGGCTCCTCTGTCTGTGGAATTTTCCAGGCAAGAATGCCGGAGTGGGTTGCCATTTCCTTCTCCAGGGGATCTTCCTGGCCTAGGGATCGAACCTGGGTCTCCTGCATTGCAGGCAGATTCTTTACCATCTGAGCCACCAGGGAAGCCCATGAGCATCCGTGGCGCCTCACAAACCAGCACTCTGGGGCTTGGGCACAGAGTTCAGGGAAGAGGATGAAAAGAAGCAGCCCCACTTACTGGGGGCCACACCTACAGTCATGCTGGGCTGGACCTGGGGATGGCGCCAGCAATTATTCTATCACCAGTTATTAGAAAAAAATTCTTACATAGCATTTCCTACATGCCAGGTACAGTAGTGAGCAGTTCATAGGTATCACCTACTTTAACTGCATCTTTCTAGCAACCCTATGAGTTACGTGTTATTGTCAACCCCATTTTACAGATGAAGAAACGGGCCCAGAGAAATTAGGTCCCTTGCCCAAGGTCACTCAGCTAGTGAGAGCCGGGCCGCGAGCTTCCAGTCTGTGCCCTCGGCCCCTCCCGACGAGCCCTCATCAGGGCTCCGTTTAGCACAGAGGCTCCAGCTTCTCGTTCTCACGCTAATTATTTTCCACTCGTCTACAACAAGCAGAATTTGCCATCTGCCACGGGCCCTGTCACTGACACCAGCCAACTCCCTGGGAATCAATCGAGGCCTTTCGTTTCCTGCTAGTTGTTCTGGGAGGGAGGCTGGCTGCGGGGGGATGAGTTGGGGGGGGCACCGCCCCGAGAGGCAGCAGGATGTGCCCCCCCACCCCTCTTTGCCCCAGGCATGGCAGTCAGGCCAGGCCCTCCTTCCACCCTGCAGTCTTCCCTGGTCCTCTCTTCCAGCTTTGTCCTGGGCCAGAATGGACTTGTTCTGGAGAGCAGAAGAGATTCCCCTCTGGCCAGTCCAGATTTTGTTTCTGAATTCTTCCCTGGAGACGGTTTCTGTTCTTGAAACTAGGAATGGCCTTTGCCCCACCCTTATTCTGGGGCCCAGGGCTGAGGTGCCCTGGGGCGGCTCAGAGAGGCCAGGCTCTGGTCTCCCAGCCCCTGGCCAGTTCCTTCCGCCTGTCTGTGCATGCAGGCAGGCGCCCATCCCAGGTGTGCTTCTATTTAGGCAGAGTCTTTCCTGCGCTGCCCCTGTGGTAGTGCCACGTCCCCCTTCCCCTGCGACCCGCAGTCTCAAATGCGAACACCTGGAGGGTAATGGCTCCTCCGAGGAGCCCACCGCTGGCTTCCCTCCAGCCCTGAGTTTGCATCTTGGTTCTGTTACGTCTAGGTGTCTGTGACCTTCATTTCTCTGAGCCTCTGTTTTTTCATCTGCAGGAGAGGACAACGAAGGACTCCCCGCTTCACCGGGAGTCGTGAGGAGTAAATGAAATAACGCATCGAAAGCACTCAGCGCCTGGCAAGTATTCGTTGCCACCATCATTATTTATCCATCATCTTCTCCTGAGAGTGCTTGGACCTCATCCTCACGGCCCAAGTCCTTCCCTGCCCAAGCTGTGGCAGGGCTGCTGATCTCTGCGAGCGAGTCAGGCTTCCCGCACAGAAAGGCCCTGCTCTTCACCCCTGTGCACCAGGCTGACCCATGCCTGCCCTCACCTGTGCCAGCCTACAGGAGGCCCTGACCCACCTTCTCAGGCAGGGATGGCAGGAGTCCCACCTGCCCAGGCTGAGGCCTCACCGGCCCTGCCTCCTTAACCCAGGACGAGCCACGGAGATGAGAATCACCATCCCACAGCTCAGCTCGGACAGGGGAGCTCTGGCCCAAGGCCACTCCATGCTCCTGCAGAAGACCCCTGTCATCTGTCCGTCTCAGAGCTTCAGTGGGTCCCCTGGAGGCCCCTTCCCAGCCCAGACTCTGGATGCTCTGAGGGGCAGAGGCCCACCACTCATGCCAATGTGCCCACTCCAGCGTCCTGCTAGCAGTGCCCCTTGTGGACCCCCTGGCCCCTCACCTCCCCCAGGGCCTCTGCTCCCTGGCGAGCCAGTCGCTGGGAACCCCACCAGGCAGTTCATCTGCAGCACTCTGGCTGGGCTTCCCAGAGCTTCTGAGAAAAGACTCCCTGTTTCAGGTGCTGGCGACAGCTCCGAGAGGATTTCGCACCTCCACTTCATGAGGAGCCCCCTAGCAAGGCCGCTAATGAATCTGCTAAGTGGGCACACCTCACCTGACACCTTCCTGCCAGGAACCCCGCCCCCATGCCCCGCATACCCTGTGCCACCACAGTCCTATCACGCCTGCCTCTGCAGCCTGTACTGGGGGCTCCCGACTCCGGGGGTGGGGGTTGCATGGGCTATGGAGGATCCGCAGAGGGGGGCCCCCTCCCCGGGCAACACAGCCATCTAGGGCACAGCCCTGCACCCAGCTATTGAGTTTCACGTCAACCATTCCTCGGGCATCGCAGAAGCAGGCAGGGATCGAGTGACTGCGTAACACAAGCTCTCTCCCAGGGGACGAGGTCTGCAGAGTCCCCGTGCACCACAGGAGCATCGCTGGAGGTGGCAGGTGCTGCTTTCCTGGGCCCCGGGGCCTCGGCCCAGGCCTGGCCCCTCTGCCCTCCTCTCCTGTGCCCAGTGAGTGGATGGCGGCGCTCTCTCAAGTGGGTTTCTCAGGCACCCCCAGATGAGGGGGTGCACACAGCAGGCTGGGGCTTGCAGGCTACGCTGGTCAGAGTGGCTATTAGCTTTTTTACCCACTGGGGCTCCTTGTGACATTGTGTTTGAGCTAAATGGTCTCAGGGCTTAAAAACATTTGAGAACTCCCTGGAAACAGCCTGACCTCTCAGGTAGGCCCACTGTGGCCTTGGCTTTTAGCATTCTACTTGCTGTTTGGGTGCAGAAGAGAGCCTGGGGCCTCCACCCGGGGTCTAGGCTAATTCAGCCATCACTCATGTCTGCCTGGCCTTCGCCACAAGGTGCCGAAGGAAACGGTGACCCACCCAGGTGCTCGGAGACTCCCTCCGGCCCCCTCACTCCCCCACACCTCCTTGGGCACGGCAAAGCCAGGCCCAAGCACGTGACCCCAGGTTCCCAGGGAGGGCTGGGGGCTCCAAAGGCCACCGGATAGAGAACAGGGTAGACCTGCCTTTTGTTCCAGGGTCTCTGACCACTCAGGCGTGCGCTAAGCGATGACCTTCAAAGTCCGAACGAATCAACCACTGCTTTCTCCTCCTCGGTAAAGCGGGGCTGGTGATGACAGTGTCTCCCCCGTGGGAGATGGCAAAGTGGGTTCAAAGTTGTGAAGTGCTGAGAGCTGGGTCTTGCATACGGGGGATGCTGGGTAGCATTGGTTACACACGCACACATCTGTTTATAGTTTTAACTTAAATCAACCCCCTCCTCACAAGTGCATTCAGTTCAGTTCAGTTCAGTCCGACTCTTTGTGGCCCCATGAATCGCAGCACGCCAGGCTTCCCTGTCCATCACCAACTCCCAGAGTTCACTCAGACTCACGTCCATCGAGTCAGTGATGCCATCCAGCCATCTTATCCTCTGTCGTCCCCTTCTTCTCCTGCCCCCAATCCCTCCCAGCATCAGAGTCTTTTCCAATGANAAAGTACTGGAGTTTCAGCTTTAGCATCATTCCTTCCAAAGAAATCCCAGGGCTGATCTCCTTCAGAATGGACTGGTTGGATCTCCTTGCAGTCCAAGGGACTCTCAAGAGTCTTCTCCAACACCACAGTTCAAAAGCATCAATTCTTCGGCACTCAGCCTTCTTCACAGTCCAACTCTCACATCCATACATGATCACTGGAAAAACCATAGCCTTGACTAGACAGACCTCAGTCGGGAAAGTAATGTCTCTGCTTTTGAATATACCATCTAGGTTGCTCATAACTTTCCTTCCAAGGAGTAAGCGTCTTTTAATTTCATGGCTGCAGTCACCATCTGCAGTGATTTTGGAGCCCCCAAAAATAAAGTCTGCCACTGTTTCCACTGTTTCCCCATCTATTTCCCATGAAGTGATGGGACCGGATGCCACAATCTTCGTTTTCTGAACGTTGAGCTTTAAGCCAACTTTTTCGCTCTCCTCTTTCACCTTCATCAGGAGGCTCTCTAGCTCCTCTTCACTCTCTGCCATAAGGGGGGCGTCATCTGCGTCTCTGAGGCGACTGATATTTCTCCCGGCATTGCATTAAGACTCCTAAATTCCCCTTGTTGTTGTTACTGTTTAGTTGCTAAGTTGTGTCCAACTCTTTGAGACCCAGTGGACTATAGCCTGCCAGGCTCCCCTGCAGATGGGACTTTCCAGGCAAGAACACTGGAGTGGGTTGCCATTTCCTTCTCCTGGATCTTTCCGACCCGGGAAGCAAACCCACATCTCCTGCATTGCAGGCAGATTCTTTACCACTGAGCCACCAAGGAAGCCCCTAAATTCCTCCCAAATAAGATGACAACGCCCAACCATTAGCTATCGAGCTCTCACCAACCAGCCCCTCCAGCCCTGCTGTTGGGCAAGCCTGTTCCCTGCACCCATGTCCCTCTCCTGCTCAGCAGTGGAGTGCCCCCTGTCTGGTGCTTCCTTCTCTCCGGACACCTGCTCACTTCAGGGGCTCCTCCCTGGCGAAGCCCGGGGCCCATACAGTCAGCCTTAAGCCTCAGTCCTGGTTGGTCAGCCCACAGCTCATCAGTGAAGTTGCAGCCCACCATCCTGTAGGCTCCAGGTCCTCCTGCCTCACCTTGCCTGTTACACTGGAGGCCCCCCAAAAGATAATCTTGGCCTCCCCCTTCTTCTCCCCCCGGGCTAGGGGATAGGCCCAGTGGCTCAGGGGAACATAGACTGGAAATGGGGGCGGGCACTGGCCCCCACAATGGGGGTGACTCCATCAGGCCCCGAATAGAGGTCAGCCTTCTGCCTCTTCAGGCCTGGGTGGGACCCAAGGGCCAGCTCTGTATCTGGGCATGTGAGGCCTGGGAGGGAGCAGGGCCCCACCTGGGCTCGGGAGTAGGGTGTCACTTTCCTCCCCAGAGGACTCACCCTCAGGGCCTGGGGCCCTGGGCTCATCTCACTGTCACTCCTGGGGCCCCCGGCTTCCAGGCCTGCTCCCTGGGGTGGAAGGAGGTGGAGCCTGGGTGTGGAAGGAGGAACAGCCCTGGTGACCGCAGACTGCACCGCTGCCCGCCCTTCCTGCCCCCAGTGGCACTCCATGGCCATTTCGCAAGGTCACGGCAGGGAGGTGACAGGCATTTGGCAGGGTCTCCGCCCCGTCAACCTGGGGCAGGCACCCGTGGCCCCATTAACTGCTTGCCACCAGCAGGGACACACCTGGCAGCCCCAGGGAGGTTGGCAAAGCTGCCGGTGACTCCAGGGCCCAGACCTTTCAACCAGAGCTGATGGCACCACAGAGACAGGCTGGCAGGGCCGGGCGCTGAGTGCTATAACCGGATGCCCACCTGGGGCCCAGGAGACAGACAGGGTCCTGGCCAGACTGATTGGGGCCAAGGCTCCTGCCAGGAGGAGAGTGGAACCATGTCCCGGCTGGGGCTCGGGGAGGAAGGTGACAAGGCCTGTTTCCTCAGCAGGCCCAGACCTTCGCTGCTCGCCCAGGAAGCCTCTGGAGTCGGGGGTGGCGGTGGGGGAGTTGGTGAGAGCTAGGGGACAGGAGGAGGTGGCCTGCGTCATGGCGCCTGCTGACTGCCCCACCCTCGGTGGCCGCTGGCTGCTATAAATATGGCTCCTGCCTCCGATGGTGCAGGAGGTGACCTAGAATTGTGGGCTCTGGGGCCTCCTGGGCGCCCCTCCCCGCCAGCATCAGATGCAGCAGCCTGACCAGAATGTCCTTGCAGCCTGAGAACCCACCCCCACGGTGAGCATGGCCCTGGCCGGGGCTGGGGAGACCCCNCAGCCTGAGAACCCACCCCCACGGTGAGCATGGCCCTGGCCGGGGCTGGGGAGACCCCGGGACTGAGGGGGACGACGGCTGCAGCTTCCCAACCCGTGTCCCACCACTGTCCTTTCTACCACTTGGCAGCAAGCACCAGGGATGCCAGGTCCCCGAGATTGAAGGCCTGG
>SJYQ01037838.1:0-25387 GCA_006410935.1 Redunca redunca
TAATATAAATGTTATATAATGTATAATATATTTGAATAATTAATTAGCTATTTTTAGAGTAATTTTACTGAAAAACAGTGGTGCAGAGAATTCCCTGAAGCCATCCCTTCTCTGTACCGTTCAGTTGAGTTCAGTTCAGTCACTTGGTCGTGTCCGACTCTGCGACCCCATGAATTGCAGCACGCCAGGCTTCCCTGTCCATCACCAACAGTTCCCCCTTATTATTAAGATTTTGCATTAGTGTGGTACATTTGCTACAGTTAATGAGCCAGTGTTGATAATTATGAACTAAAACCTGTACTTTGCATTAAGGTTCACTCTTTGTATTATACATTGCCATGTGTTCACTGTTATAATACCGTACAGGATGGTTTCCCAGCCTTAAACATCTCCTGGGTTCCGCTTATTCACCCCTTACTCCCTCCTCCCTTTCCTCCCTCCCCTGGCAAGCACCAGTATTTTGGGTCTCCGTAGTTTTTTTTTTTCTCTATTACCTTTTTTTTTGTCGGTATAAAATGCACACGGTTTAAGTATATAAATCTGGGCTTGATGAGTATTTGCACTCCTATGCACCTGTAATCATACTCAGATCTGTTTCCATCACCCCAGAACATTCACTCATGTCACTTCCCAGTCAGTACCTCTGTCCTAGAATAACAACTATTTGAACTTCTTCCACCGGTGGCCAGTTTTGCCAGTTCTTGAGCATCGTATAAATGGTACTGAACAGTATGTATACTTTGGTATCTGGTTTCTTTTACACACTGCTACTTACTGATTTTCTAAAATTGCTTTTATTGTGGTTTTAAAAGGCAAAGTATTCCATTTACCGTGTTAACCAATATAGTGTTTAGTAGTACCTTTCAGTAGCATTAAGTATAACAAGTGTTACAGTTTCTTAGTTTCTTAAGGTAGAAACAGGTCATTTCTTTGAATCTTCCTTTTTTAGTATAGGTGTTTGAGTGTCTTAAAAGCCACTCTAAATGCTGCTTTAACTGTATCTGACACATTTTGATATTTCAGTTTTCATTTTGTTCAAATACTTTCTAATGTATCAATTTCATTTCTTCTTTGACTCATAGGCTATTTAGAAGTGTATTATTTAATTTCCAAATAGTTGGGGATTTTCCAATTACCTTTCCGTTATTGATTTCTAATATAATTCCATTGTAACCAGATAATATACTTTGAACAATTTAAATCTTTTAAAATTTATTGAGTTTTTTTAACGTGTAGAATGTCACAGTCTTCTGTATCTGTGCTGATTGTCTATCTCTTCTATCGATTATTGAGAAAAGTGTGTGGAACTATTGCCTTTTAATTGTGGATTTGTTCATTTCTCCTTTTATCAGTTTTTGTGTTATGTGCTTTGAAGTTCAGTTGTTAGGTAGATAAACTTTCAGAATGGTTACATCCTCTTAATGAACTGACCTCTTTTTCATTTAATCTTTTTTCCACTTGGTAAGGTTTTTGCTCTAAAATTGACTTTGATGTAATATAGACAACAGCTTTCTATTGATTGGTGTTTTCATGCTTTATCTTTCCCCCCTTCATTTTCTGACTCTTAACAGATTTGTGCTTCTTAAGCAACGTTTGAAGTGCCTTTTTTGTAGGCAGCATATAAGTTGCATCTTGCTTTTTCGATGCATTCTGAATATCTCCAACTTTTGACTGGAGTGCTTATAACATTTACATTTAACGTGACTATTAATATGGTTGGTTTAAATCTACAGTCCTATTGTTTTCTCTGTCCATCTCTTGTTTGGTTCATTTTCCCACCTTTTTGGCCTTTAAAAAAATTCTATGATTTTTACGATTCTCCTTTACTTCCCTTTAGATTTGTTAGCTACAGTATTTGTGTTATCTCAGGTGGTTGCTTCAGGATCTATAATATGTGTCTTTAATGTATCACAATCTACTGTTAAGTGATACTGCACCTTTCACATGCATTAGAAGCATCTTGCAAAAGTATTCTTGGTTTCTCCTCTTTTGGCCTTTGTGCTGCTGTTATTGTTGATAGACATTTTACTCCTGCTGCTGCTGTTGCTGCTGCTAAGTCGCTTCACTCGTGTCCGACTCTGTGCGACCCCATAGACAGCAAGAACACTGGAGTGGGTTGCCATTTCCTCCTCCAATGCATGAAAGTGAAAAGTGAAAGGGAAGTCGTTCAGTCTTGTCTGACTCTTAGCGACCCCGTGGACTGCAGCCCACCAGGCTCCTCCGTCCATAGGATTTTCCAGGCAAGAGTACTGGAGTGGGGTGCCATTGCCTTCTCCTATTGTGTTACACATCCTACAATATATGTTATTTTTGCTTTACATAGCCAGTTATCTTTTAAAAGCTACTTAAATAATAAGGAAAATTGACTTTACATTTACCTGCATAGTTAGCATTTCTTGTGCTCTTTATTCTTTTATATACTGATGGCCATCTGGTATTATTTTTGTTCGATTTAAGGGACTGCCTTCAATATTTCTTGAAATACTGATCTGCTGGTGTTGAAATCTTTTAGCTTTTGTATGTCTGAAAAAAAAAGTCTTTATTTCCTATGTTTTAGAAATTTATTTTCACTGGACAAAGAGTTACAAGTAGACAGTTTTTTTTTCCTTTTATTGCTTGAAAGATATTACTCCATTGTATTGTAGCTTGCATTGTTTCCAACCAAAATCTGATGTTATCCTTAAGTTCTTCTGTCGTTTTTTCCCCACACTGACTGACTTTATCATAGTTTAGTTTTTCACTGGTTTTAAGCAATTTGGTTAGGATATGCCTTGGTATAAGTGTCTTCTTATTTTTTATGCTTGAAATTATTAATAGTTAGATTTGTGGGTTTATAGTTTGCATCATATTTGGAAATTTTGCAGTCATTATTTCTTCAAGTTTTTTTTTTGTTTTTTGTTTTTTTAAATCTCCTTGCCACCCTGGGACTCCAAGTACACATACCTCCAGCTGCTTGAAGTTGTCCTACAGTTCACTGATATTCTGAATCTGTTCTTCTTTTTTTAAGTCTTTTTCTCTTTGTGTTTCATTTTGGGAGAATTTCATTGCTATGTCTTCAAGTTCACTAATTTTCTCTGTAATGACTAATCTGTTTTTAATCCATCCCAGTGTGTTTTTCATTTTAGGAACTATATTTTTCATCTCTAGAAGTTTGATTTAGGTCTTTTTTATATTACTGTCGTCCATGTCTGTACTTAACACTCTAGCATCCAATAACACTCAATGTCCAATTCATAACACATGTACTTTTCTCTAGCATCCTGAACATATGTACTACAGTTATATTACTTTTAAAACGTCTTTGTATACTAATTCTGTTATTTGCACAATTTCTGGGTTGGCTTTGATGAATTGAGTTTTCAATATGGGTCTATTTTCCTGCTTCTTTGAATGCCAGACACTGTAGACTTTATGCTTTCAGATTCTGGATATTTTTGAATTCCTATAAATATTCTTGAACTCTGCTCTGGGATGCAGTTATTTGGAACAGCTTAATCTTTTGGGGTTTTGCTTTTAAGCTTTGTTAGGAGAGACTAGAGCAGTGTTAATTTTCTCCGATACTGAGGCAAGACCCTTCTTAGTACTCTAACAGATGTCCCATCAATTATGAAGTTTTCCGCCCTGGTTGGTAGGAATGGGAACTATTCCCAGCCCTGTATTAGCTTTAAGGATTCTCTCTTACAAACCTTGCAGGTGGTCGGTACCTAGTCTCATGTGATTTCAATACATATACACGCCAATCAGTATTTAGTGTATCTCTGGAGTTCTCTTTTTTTGTGCAGCTTTTTAGTCTTGGTAATTTGTCTTGGGAACTCTAGATGCCTTGGTCACTGCTGACATCCAGCTTCATCTCCTTAAGTCAGGGAGGCTAACTGGCTCAAGCTGGGGTCCCCTACCCTGGGACACTCTGCAGGCCATAAGCTGAGGCAATAGCAGGGCTTACTCTGCTCCTTCCTATCTCCAGGGAACCCTGCCCTTCATCTCCCACGACTCCGAAAGAAGCGGATCCCCTATCAGCCCAAACCCCTGTTAGTTAGTAATCCTTTACGTGACATTCTCCAACCCTGGCTCCCTGAAAACTTTGGAAAATCTACTGTATCAAATTTCTTTCTTTAAATGGAAATGCAGCAAAAAAAAAAACACCTGGCATTTATTTTGGGAGCAGTGGGGAGTCCTTCTAGAAAAAAAATAATAATAAGAGAGAGGATGCCAGGAGCAAGAGTGGTTTCTTTTTTCTCTTCAAGAGCAGCTTGTATCGCAGACACTTGCTGTCTCTTGTGTCTTTTTCACAGCCTCAAATGCCAACTTTGACAGCAATTAATCTTCCAAAATGCATCACTGCTGCTGTGTTAGAGCCGGGAAGGAGCCTAGGATGGTCTTTATGTCTTTGACATTGAACCAGCTTGGCCCCCACTAATGTTGACTCATCACCCCCCCAACCCACCCCCCTGCTGTGTAGACCAATGGGATTACAGAGAGACACATCTCAGCAAAATGGCTTGTGGCTGGGGATTGTTCTAACAAGAAATCCTTAGTCACATTTTCGAACTCAGTCGCACACAGGCAACATTGGTAATATCTTCTTTTCAGAGGGTGGACCAAATTCCTTGAAGGATTTTTCAGTCATCAAGAGAAAACTGCATTATGTTCCCTGATGTTGTACTTTGTTGGCTAAGGGAGGAAAATTTTTCTAAAATATGTTAGAAGCCTTATCAAGAAGGAATATAACAAAAATATGTTTACCACTATTTCTTATTCAAAATACCTTTGTGGTATCAAAATAAATTCCCCATAATCTAATCATATGGGCAAAACTGTCATTTGCATTTTTCCAAGGATGACTAGTAGGATTTAACTTGCAGTTCAGGAGGTCTTCATGTTCTCAGTTAAATATTCTGCCCGCTTTCTTGATTTGTGCTTATTAGAGTTTTAAAAATCTTTTTTTATTGGGCATAAAAATAAATATCTGTAAGAAAGCAAAACTATGGTTACCAAAGAGCACAGTGGAGGCTGCGCGGGGTGGTGGAGGTAAATTGGGAATTTGAGATTAACATATACACACTGCCATATATGTAAAGTAAGTAAATCACAGGGACCTTCTGTGTAGCACAAGGAACTCTAGTCAATATCTTGTAATAACCTCCAATGAAAAAGAATCTGAAAAGGAGTGGACGTGCTGTGCTCTGCCTTGCCACTCGGTCGTATCCGACTCTGTGACCCCATGGACTGTGGCCTGCCAGGCTCCTCTGTCTATGGGAGTCTCCAGGCAAGAACACTGGCGTGGGTTGCTATGCACTCCTCCAGGGGATCTTCCCAACCTAGGGTTCAAATCCAGGTCTCCCACGTTGCAGTCGGATTCATCATCTGAGCCATCAGGGAAGCCATATATATTTATATATAAATATGCATAAGACAAAAAACTAAGTGTATACAGCATTAAAGACATTTACTGACTAACTGTGAATAACAGTTATGGAAATTTCACTTTGTGATCACATCTTACTAATTTCATCCAGTAAATATCTTATTAGATTAAAAACTAACAAATAAAGCCCCAGATATCTCCTCTGATGGGTTATAGTTTTATTTTTGATGTTTGATTGTTAAGAAGCATTCAAATGACCAGAAATAATTATTATGCCATAAATGTATTTAAGTGAATTTCTGTTTTCTTGTGCTAATATCTACATACATTTGAAGTACAGTGACAGACAGAAGGAAGAGACACAGAATTCATTCCAGCTGCAGGGAAGGCTGTGGGTCACACTTCAAGCCCAGCACTGAAGCTGGGGACCACACACCTGGGTCAGCCCCACATGAGGGGTGCTGAGAAAAATGGACAACAAGACAGTTTTTTTAACTTTCTTTGGAATTCAGTTGCCTGTACCCACCTCCACTATGCTGGATAATGGAGTTCATGAGTGTGCCAACACATCAACCTTTCAGTTCAGTTCAGTTCAGTTGCTCAGTTGTGTTCGACTCTTTGCGACCCCATGGACTGCAGTACGCCAGGCCTCCCTGTCCATCACCAACTCCTGGAATTTACTCACACTCATGTCCATCGAGTCGATGATGCCATCCAACCGTCTCATCCTCTGTAGTCCCCTTCTCCTCCCGCCTTCAGTCTTTCCCAGCATCAGGGTCTTTTCAAATGAATCAGTTGTTCTCATTGGATAATGGAGTCTCATGAGTGTGCCAACATGTTGACCTTAAAGTTATATAAAAGCTCATGTGGCAAAGTATAGGCTAAATATTAAGAATGCTTTCGTATTTTATCCACCCTCGCACATACACGTTTCATCCCAATAACGTTTTAGACCCTACCAATATTTTCCTTTCATCTATTGCTTGAATTGCCCAAGCATTGTGGTCTCTCTTTTTTCTAACACAGAATGAGCACAGAAAAGAGTTAAAACTGCATTTAAAATATACAGTTGAGTCTGATGGGGCTGCCAAGGTCAGCAAGCTCCCTGGCATCCATGTAGGGAGTGTTGTTTGGACAAGTTAGGACCGTGAATGTGGATCAGACCTAATTTGCTAGGATCACAAAGAAGTTGCTGAAGAGGTGCCTTTCTCTGTGAAATACCATGTTATGGTTGTTAAAGCATGGCAGTTGTCATTGCCTTATTAACTTGAGAGTTCTTTGCACAGATCACTCAGAATGTAAATGTCTTCTCTGAAGTCTCTGGAATGGTGATCCATACCCACAGTTCAGGAGTCAACCTAAGTGAGCAGTTATGGTGTCAGTTAAAAAAAATTTTTTTTCACTTATCTATTCATCCCATTGTCAACTGAAAAAAAAAAGGCACAGTGTGAGAGCTGTGTGTTAAGTTTTACTTGGGGCAATTGAAGGCTCTAGGCTGGGAGACAGCAGTTCAGAGAACTCTGAGGAACTGCTCCAAAGAGGTGGGGGGAAAGTCAGTGTTAATATGATTTCAGTGAAGGGGGTACGTGCAGTCAAGCACACATCTTGGTAGAAGCTTGCTGCTAGTCATGAGAAGATGTCTCCATTAATGATTTTAGTCCTTTTCTAGATATGTGAGAGAAAAAACTGGTTTAAAGCTCAACGTTCCAAAAACAAGTATCATGGCATCCGGTCTCATTGATGGGGAAGAAAGTGGAAACAGTGGCAGATTTTATTTTCTTGGGCTCCAAAATCACTGCAGCCACAAAATTAAAAGGCACTTGCTCCTTGGAAGGAAAGCTACAACAAACCTAGATGACATATTAAAAAGCAGAGACATTACTTTGCCAACAAAGGCCTGTATAGTCAAAGCTATGGTTTTTCCAGTAGTCATGTACGGACGTGAGAGCTGGACAATAAAAAAGGCTCAGTGCTGAAGAATTGATGCTTTTGAACTGTGGTGTTGAAGAAGACTCTTGAGAGTGCCGTGGACTGCAAGGAGATCAAACCAGTCAATCCTAAAGGAAATCCATCCTGAATATTCATTGGAAGGACTGATGCTGAAGTTGAAACTCCAATACTTTGGCCACCTGATGCGAACATCTGACTCATTGGGAAAGACCCTGATGCTGGGAAAGATTGAAGGCAGGAGGAGAAGGGGACAGCAGAGGATGAGATGGTTGGATGGCATCACCAACTCAATAGACATGAGTTTGAACAAGCTCAGGGAGATAGTGAAGGACAAGGAAGCCTGGAGTGCTGAGTCCATGGGGTTGCAAAGAGTTAGACATGACTGAGCGACTGAAAAACAACCTATCCATCCATCCATCCATCCATGCACACATCCATCCATCCACTGCCACATTCATATATTCAGTATTTGCTATATGCCAAGCACCAGAGACATAATACTCAAAAGAGGCAAGACCCAGTCTCCGTCGTACTCCAGAGGGAGAAAGGGTCATCCTTCTTGATGGCAGCTGTGACTAGTGCCGTCACTTGGTGGGGCTGTCGAAGGAGATCCAGGCCAGGGAGGCTGTGTTGAGAAGTGGAGATTGGGTCTGAGATTCTCGGGGAGAAGCAGGAGTGTGCCAGCTCCAGGAAGATGCAGGGATCGGGAGCTCTGTGTGGGATGCGGTGGGAAAGGCAGGCTGGGGGCACAGATGACTGCAAACTGAAGTCATCACCGGAGGGTCTTTCCACGAGGGTGACAAGATCAGGCTTTCATGTCTACGCCGTAGTTCTGGCTGCAGCCTGGAGAACAGAGTGCAGGGGCCGGAGTGGGTGGGAGAAGAGTTTGCTGCCCTGGTCCATGAGGGGCGAGGCCAGCAAGTACGAGGCAGCCAGAGGCAGTGGGAGCCTGGAGCCCGGCGGGGCTTGGTCTCACTTTGTACCAGGAGCTCTGCGTGCGACCTGGGTCTGGTCTGGAAACTCTGTGCGGATATTTTTTCATTTGTGTATTGAGGGGCGGGGCGACATCCACTCTGCCTGGCTACTGTGTGAATTAAATGTCATCAGAACTGAAAAGTGCTTAGCGTGGGCTTGGCCTTAGTGAATACTCAGGATGTGGCAGCTGTCCATCTTGGCGATTTTGCTTTATGGTTTTGCTGGTTCCCTTGAAGCCTGGCAGTGCAGAGACTGTGTTTGTTTTCCCCAGCCAGTCTCCTTCCTCTTCTTAAGCATTCCTAGTTGGCTTGAGTGTGCGTCTTTGGAACTACGCCTTAGGAACCCATCTGGATGTGATTGTCTCCAGCTCGGGTGGTGGGGCGGGCCTTCCCTGCATCTTCATCATCTGCTCAGCCCTTTGCTACAGCGAATCAGCCCTCCTCCCCGGTCTCTGCACTCCGTGCCTCTCCCTTTGTTGGCGGGCGGGGTGGGGGGGCAACAGGGCTGCACCGGGGAGGCTGTGGTCTCTATGCTCTGCCCTCCTCAGCTCAAAGGCAGTGACCCCCCCTTCCTTTGGGCTGAGAGCCTTGCATTTAGAACACGCTACCCAGTCCACAAGAGCTCGCCTTTAGATTCTGAGCTGAACCTCCATCCAACACATTTTTTATTCCATCTTGAAGCACAAAAGGACATTGTGCAAGCTCTAATTAATACAGGGCCCTTACAGATCACTTTGTAGAATTTTTCCTGCCCTTGGGCAAATCTCCTCCTGGTGAGTGACTTTAATCTGGTTTAAAAATTGGCTTCTGATGGGCAATCACGGAGATTACAGGTGCTCAGTACAGGTGAAAGAGAGCCAAGACTGGGTCTTTATTTTGAAGGGAGTCTGTGTTCACACTCTGGGGGATGTATTCCTGGTTGCTCTCTTATAAGACACGCAGGTCTTCAAGGTGCCCCAGTGGAGTGAATTTATCATCCTGTCCCCAGACAGTCATGACTTCAGGTAGCCTGAAGGGAAGTCACACACTCTCCTGAGTTGGCCACTGCTCTCAGAGGCAGATCAGTAAAGCCGCTTTGTTCTTTTGTTGCCAGCGCAGAGGGAGCTGTGTTCTGTGCTTCTTGAACAAGCAGACGTCAGTAGGAATGCTTCATTTCTGAATTACATGCCATTAATCTCATTAACTAATAAACGATTTGACCCCCTTCTTAATGAGTGGAACACAATTAAGCATAAAGTGCCTATTAAAAGGAAAATAGGTTCACAAGTACAGAGTTGCTGGTTCTGGAACAATCCATTGAATTTGAGAAATCCTGCTCTGCAGAGGTCATGTCAAGGAATGTTACCTGCAATTCTAGTGGTTTCACCCCTGTCCATCAGCACAAGGCCAGGATTCTCCATGGGCACGTCTGTCCTAGTGACCACTTGGGGGTTGGAGGGATTCATGTAATTTAACCCTCGGAGGAGGCAATGGCACCCCACTCCAGTACTCTTGCCTGGAAAATCCCATGGATGGAGGAGCCTGGTAGGCTGCAGTCCATGGGGTTGCTAAGAGTCGGACATGACTGGGAGACTTCACTTTGACTTTTCACTTTCATGCACTGGAGAAGGACATGGGAACCCACTCCAGTGTTCTTGCCTGGAGAATCCCAGGGATGGGGCAGCCTGGTGGGCTGCCGTCTATGGGGTTGCACAGAGTCGGACACGACTGAAGTGACTTAGCAGCAGCAGCAGCAGCAGCAGCAGCAACCCTCTTTAGTTTTCTCTTCTTTGCTCTTGTGAGCCCTGCTTTTTGTCTCAAAATGCTAATCTCATTGAGATAGTAGCCAACTCTCTCTCGGGTCCATCTGAAATATTTTCAGTGTCATATGTGCAGAGGCATTACTTTACCATTAAGGTCCGTCTAGTCAAAGCTATGGTTTTTCCAGTAGTCATGTATGGACTATCAAGAAAGCTGAGCACTGAAGAAATGATGCTTTTGAACTGTGGTGTTGGAGAAGACTCTTGAGAGTCCCTTGGACTGCAAGGAGGTCCAACCAGTCCATCCTAAAGGAAATCAGTCTTGAATATTCATTGGAAGGACTGATTTTGAAGCTGAAACTCCAATACTTTGGTCACCTGATGTGAAGAACTGACTCATTGGAAAACACCCTGGTGCTGGGCAAGATTGAAGGCAGGAGGAGAAGGGAATGACAGAGGATGAGATGGCTGGATGGCACCACCAACACAATGGCCATGAGTTTGAGTGAGCTCCGGGAGTTGGTGATGGACAGGGAGGCCTGGTGTGCTGCAGTCCATGAGGTCTCAAAGAGTCAGACACGGCTGAGCAGCTGAACCGATACTGAACTGATGTGCAGAGATGGGCATTAAATCAGGATGACTGGTGTAGTGCCACCTGAACACACCTCCTTTGAGGTTGTCATGTGATACCATGTATAATTCACAGGTGAGGGGGTTGGTGAGAGGCTAGAATGGAGTCAGGTAAAGAGCCTCTTGCCTTCTGTCCTAGTTCATTCAGGCTGCTATAAAAATAACATAGACTGGATGGCTTAGCCAATAGACACGTGTTTCTTGTGACTCTGGAGGCTAGAAATCTAATATCAAGGTGCCAGCAGATTTCAAATCTGGTGAGGACCCGTTTCCTAGTTCATAGGTGGATGCCTTCTCTGAGAGTCCTCACATGGCAAACGGGTCAAGGGAACTCTCTGAGGATCTCTTTTCAGTTCATTTTGGTCACTCAGTCATGTCTGACTCTGTGACCCCATGAACCACAGCACGCCAGGCTTCCCTGTCCATCACCAACTGCCGGAGTCTACCCAAACCCATGTCCATTGAGTTGGTGATGCCATCCAACCATCTCATCCTCTGTTGTCCCCTTCTCGTTCTGCCCTCAATCTTTCCCAACATCTCTTTTATAAGGGCAGTAACCCTCATGACTTAATCACCTTCCAAAGACCCTCCTTTCCTAATACCATTGAGAGGGTTAATAGGTAGGAAGGCCAGAGGTCCCCAAGTGGCGGGAGGAAATGAACTGCAAGCGGCAGGCATTTTCCCCCCCTTCTCTGTTGAGGACACCTGGTTCTGCCTGAACTTAACTTTCAAACCTTGAGATAACCAATGCGTTTTTCTTATAGAAGTGTTTTTCTTCAGCTGTGTTAATGAAACTATGTATTTGCTTTAAAATTTGTCTTTCTTCAAACCAGTTCATGTAAGAGGAGCCTTTTTTTTTTTTTCTCAGACCTTGGGCTGATAATGGCTCAGCAAACCAACATTCATGTCAGTTGTTTTATGGCCAGGGATGACACATCTTGTACCATTCTATCTCAGAAACATATAATGTGGGAGAGGGGCTGGGTATAACGCCCTCAGCCTTGGGGGGTCTCTCTTGTCTGAATAACAGCTTGCTAACAGACATAAAACATCTTGCTAAAAACTAGCAAGGAGGCACTCTTTCTGTCCCCTTCTGATGTCTATGTCAGAAGTTTCCCCTATCTCTATTATGCTTTAATAATAAAACGTTGCTACACAAAAGCTCCTTGTAGTCAAGCCTCGTCTCTGGCCCCAGACTGAATTCTCCTTCGGAGGCCACGAATCCCAGTGTAGCACATGGCTTGCAACCTCAACTTTTCACCATCATCTTGGGGATTAGTTTTCAACATATGAATTTTGGGGGACACAAACATTCAGTCTCCCTCCTTAAAAGTTTTTGCTTTTGGAGGCATAGATTGAATTAGAAGATCATGGTCCATCAGATTCAAGCTTAATCCCTCTGTTCTCAGAGTTCTTCTCTGCAAAATGACAGTAATATTCACCTTGCAAGGCTATTGATAGGGTTAAATGAGATAATCCATGTAAAGCACTGATGTTCAGTAAATTTCATCCATTTTCCAAGTATTTTCCCAACTTTTCATTTTGGAAAATTTGAAACCTTAAAAATGTTGAAAGGTAGTAGAATCATATCCAGTATACCCACTGCAGTAGTTTTTTCACAGTGCCATAGAGAAACCCACAGACTGGGTAGCTTCAACCACAGAATTTTGTTTTTTCACAATTCCAGAGGCTGGGATTCCAAGGTTAGGGTGCCAGCAGAGGTGGCTTCTGGTGAGACCTTTCTTCCTGGTTTGCAGATGGCACCTTCCTGCTGTGTCTGCTAAGGCCTGTTTGTATGAGTAACTCCTGGTGTCCCCCTTCTTCTTACAGGGACTTCAGTTCTCCTAGATTAGCGCCCCACTCTTATGACCTCACTTACATTTAATTACCTTCTTAAAGGCCCTATGTCCACATATACAGTCACATTATGGATTAAAACTTCAATATGGATTTTCAGGGGGCACAGTTCAGTCCATAATTGTTGTTTTTGTTCAGTCACTAAGTCGCATCCAACTGTTTGTGACCTCACAGCATGCCAGGCAGGCTTCTCTGTCCTTCACTATCTCCCAGACTGCTCAAACTCCCGTCCATTGTGTTGATGATGCCATCCAACCATCTCATTCTCTGTCATCCCCTTCTCCTGCTTTCAATCTTTCCCAGCATCAGGGTCTTTTCCAGTGAGTCGGCTCTTTGCATCAGGTGGCCAAAGTATTGGAGCTTCAGCTTTAGTATCAGTCCTTCCAATGAATATTCAGGGTTGATTTCCTTTAGGATTCATTGGTTTGATCTCCTTGGTATTTAATGTCCCTATTCACTACTGACCAGCATGGAAAACCTCAAACTGAATGTTTTTGAGATTCTCTGCACTGATTTTTGGAGAAAGTCATGGTTATGGGTGTGGTGGGACGGGGAGGGGCCTCTCTTCATGGGGCGGATGAGCTGCATGAGGATGGTGTGTTACGTCCTTTAGTGGGAGAGGGGTGGGGTGATTCTGCCTGTGCTTTACTCTCTCCTTGCCATCCATCCATGAGAACTGATGAAACATTAAATGTTTTCATTGTTGGCAGCGTCTGGCATGGAGGTTCCAGCTCTGCTTCTGAGGTTGCTGCCAGTTCAGACCCCTGCCTCGTGTCCCCAGAGGTGACTGAGCCGAGAGAGCACCCACAGGCAGCCAGGGGCCCAGAAGATTCTCCACGTCCCAGCGCACCGGAGCCCCAGGAGTGGGAGAGTCCCTCGTCCTTCATTCGCTTTGCTGAGGCCCCCCCGGAAGTTTGCTTGGCAAGCCCAGAAGGGGAACCTGAAGGTTGGCCCCTGGTTCAACACCCTCAGAGGGAACTTTCTCCAAATGGCCCAGGAGAGGCCCNAGAAGGGGCAAGAGGGAGAATGCAGCGGCAGTCAGCCGTCCAGGAGCTCATCTCCTGCAGCAGACACTTCCCAAGACCCTTCTCTTGCAGGTAGCTTGAGCAGAAAGGAATATACCTGTGCTGGGCAGGGGCCAAACGAGTCCCAACAGGAGCTGGTTGATGGGCTGAACACCGGCAGCCAGCATGAAGAAGCATGTCTTGACGCAGGCATTTCAGGAGCAGCTGACGCTTGGCCCCAGCTCCAAGACTTGGGCAAGACAGAGAAGGCAAGTGGAAACACCGTGGGGGCCCCGCCTTGTCGGCCTGACTCAGTAGCTCTCCTGGAGGCAGCTCACAGCCAGCCGGTTCCAGCACCTGCCAGCCCCCGAGCCATACCCGCCCAGGATGCCCCAGCGGGAGAGGCAGGTGAAGAAACCCAGGAGGGCGGGCAGCAACCGGGGTTGGTCCCACAGAAGGAAATGGAGCACCTCACTGCCTCGGATGCAGAGGTCCCGGAGCTTTCTGGAATTTTCCCATCAGCCAAAGATCAAGGTGTGGATGGTGCTGAGATTTGTGGGAAGGCGGATGGAGGAGCCCTGGGGATGTGGCAGGCTCCCGGGGAGCCAGGCTCCCTCCAAATAGAGCAGCACTCCTCCCCTGGGGAGGAAGCCTCTACCTCTGCTCTAGGTGAGCAGCCCTTGGCCAGCTGCCAGGATGCCTGGCCACTACCCAGGGAGCTGGCTGGGAGTCCCAGGAGCATGGCGGATCTTTCTGCAGCGCAGGTTGTCCCCGACCCAAAGAGGCTCCTGTCCTCTGGACCCCTGGAGGAGGCTGCCCCTGGTACTCCTTACCTGCACATCGAGGGTGCTGCCAGGAAAGGACTGGAAGACAGTGTTGTGAAAGCTGTTTCACCCCAAGGCCCCGGAGCCCCTGGGGAAAGCCCTTGTTCCACTCAGGAGCCCCTGATTGCCTCGGAAATAGCCTCCTCCAGGGAGGGCTCTGCTGAGTCCATCTTCTTGCAAGCGGGAGCTGCAGGCGAGGGAATCTCTGCGGTGCCAGCCAGCCCTGGAAGCTCCAAAGCTGCGACCTCGGAGGGTCCTGTGGACTCTGTGCCCTACCTGGACAGGATGCCGTTTCTGGCCAAGGGTAAGCAGACCACAGGGGAGGAGAAATGGTCAGGAGCTCCCTGTGCAAGCGCTGAGCCCGGCGAAATTCCAGCGTGCCCGGTCAGTGAGGAGAGCAAGGCAGGGGGAGCAGCGAGAGAGACCGAGGGCAGCGGGGAGAGGATACCAGAGCCTTCCAAGAACCCCAGGCAGGGAGCATCAGCTGGTGTAGACGCAAGCTGCAGGCAGGCTGGGATGCTTGCTGGGTTGCCTGATTTCAGGGAGCACATCACCAAGATCTTCGAGAAGTCTGTGCTTGGAGCCCTGACTGCCGATAGGCCCCAGAGCACACAGGGAGAAAAGGCGGGAGCCAGGAAGAGGGTAATGGGCAAGGGCCTCATGGTGCCAAGCCCAGAGAAGCTTCCAGATGGGACTCAAGGAGTGGCCGTCACCCCTCTCCCCACCCTTCCCACTGGTCTCTGGGTGGACGCAAAGGAGAGGAAGCAAGAGCTGGCTGTAGAGGCTGAGATTTCTCGTCTGGGTCCCCAGGATCCAGCTCCAGGAAAGCTGCCCGGGTTGGCCTGGCTGGCCGCAGAGCACACCCTGCCGGGCACCAGTGAGGGGAAGGAAATAAGCGACGCCCCACAGATGCTGTCGGACAGCAAGAAGCCGGAAGGGGCCGGGGAAGGCTGGTGGCCAGGACCTGGAGGAGGCCAGGCCCATTCACAGCAGGCAGGTGGCCCACAGGAAGCAGCTTCAGGTCTGTCTTCACAGGTGGCTTCTCCAGAGATTTCCGGGGCTGACTTGCAGGTGGCTCCCCAGAGCCGTGGAGAAGGGGACTCTGGTCCAGATGACAGCATTCCTTCTGGAAAACAGAGCCAGGAAACAGCCCGCCAGGACAGTCAACCCAGAGAAGATGGTCCCCGGGGCTCTTCTCACCCCCGGGCTCTGGGTGACACGCCGGGATCCACCTCTGCCCAGGGAGCATCTCCCCACGGGGACGTCCCACCTCTGCCCAAGGCTGTCGGTGAGCCCTGCACCCCAGACCCACTTGAGGGTGAGAGGAGGCGTGCAGGTGCAGCTGGCATCTCGGAAACACAAGATGCCCTTGGCACCCAGGGCGTCCCGGAGCCCCCAGCTGGGGAAGTGGAAGAGAATCCGCTGGAGCCCGGCTTGGAAGCTGGAGCTGCTGGGGAAGCAGAGGGTGACGTCACTTTGAACACAGCTGGGACCTGGGCATGTGTGTCTGAGGACCTGCCTGAAACAGGTACTACGAGAATGTTCTCTGGTGCGGCTGCTGCCTCGGCTGTGCCAGGAAGCCCTGGGGACCCAGGCTGCTCAGAAGGGGCTCTGAGGATGGATGCTGAAGTCGCCCCATGTCGGGGCCGCCCAGCCAGGCCCCCACAGGCTGAGGAGCAACCCAGGCCCGAGTTCCCTGCTTTTGCGGAGGATGGGAAGATAGGTGTCTCCTCACCCCCAGAACGTGATGAAACTCAGGACCTGAAGCTGCAAAACCTGGATCCAGAAGCACTGGACGCTGAGAGGTACTTAGAATAAATTCACACGCTAATGTGGGGTCAGCCGTAAAAGTGATTCTCATTTTTAAAAGTCAAAGTGATGAGTGGCTTTAAAGAAGCTTCATTTTTCCGTATCTAATTGTCTAAATTTCCCTACTTACAATCTCTGGATGTGCTGAGAGTCTGAAAACATGTGAGAAATGGTTTGGAGGCATCTGTTTGGTTTGGAGGAGCTGTCTGTTTAACACATCTTTTTTCCTTTCCTTGTGTTCTTTAATTCTTCTAACTGAAACTGTAAAGCATGAAATATTTACAGGCCAGCAGTGGACTATGGGGTCATAGGTTATGGTCAGTCAGACTATTTTTCTGGTGTCCAGATACATTTGCTTTTGAATCTGGATTTATTTATGCAGAGAGGCCTAAATGATCCCAAAGCATCTCAAAGCCTTTCACTGCCTGAAGCTAATTTTTTTTTTCTAGAGATTTTCCTAAAGTAGCCACTTAAAGCTTAAACTGGGAAAAGGGCTTTTCAATAGGACATGGAGAGAAATGCCCTTTCTAAGATGTATTGCTTTCTTTACATTATCCCAGAAAGATCCCCAAGGCTGGCCCATCCACGTTACCTTTGGTTCCTGAGAAGGATGCTCCAGACATCTCGGACCAGGTTATTTCAGATGATGCCAGCAGTGCGGGAGGAGCAGAAAGGTCAGTGAAAAGGCATCAGCTTTTGGAGAACCCTGCCTTCCTTTGCAGAGACATGCTGGATGTTTTGCAAAGGATAGCACTGCTAATGCATGCGTCTTAATCTAAGAAAGATGCACCTCGCCGCTCTGATTCTTTACACAGTGCCTGAGATAACTATGATCTCCATTGCTTGTATAAAGGAATTGTTTTCACATCTGAGCTTATCTTTGTTTTTCTTAACATCTTCATTGAGACGTAATTCACATACCATCTCATTTGTTCATTTAAGGTATACAAGTCAGTGGCTTTTAATATATTCACAGAGTTGTGCAGTTCTCAACTCTGTAGTCAATTTTAGAACATTGTCATCCCCTCCAAGAAACCCTGCACCCCTTAGACAACACGCCCCGTATCTCCCAACTCTCCAAGCCTGATACCTCCTAATCTAGTTCATTACCTTTTGAGGTAAACGGGTTCAAGTCTGATTTAATCTTGAGTAGGAATGTCTAATCACCAACAGCAGTCATGCCCCCTAGGGAGAAGGACAAATGACAGATGCAAGAAGGAATCCCAGACCTTCACACTTTGCAGGGTACCTGCCTGTTCTTTCCTAAGTGAAATGCCACCCGTGGCTGGGCACCAGCTGCTGCTGGGAAACGACATCCTTCAGGGGAGAGGGAGGTGCTTTGGGCATAGACACATTCTGAACAAGCTTTGCAGCATCCTTAGCTCTTTGGCTCCTCCAGAGCTCTCTGTGTGTGTGTGTGTGTGTGTATGTGTGTGTGCACACACACACAGGCACATGCTCATGTGATGAGTGAGGCGGGGTTGGATTTTAAATTAGTACCTGTGGATAGCCCAGAGTATCCTACCAAACAGCTGCAGGCATTTTGTAAATGATTTGATGCATATTTTGCACACGCCAAAAGAATGCATGATCACCTGTTTTTCAAGTCTGAGCACTTCTACCCAACTGCCTTGCCTTCCAAACGAGGGCAGCTCTCATAACTCTGGGCCAACAGAGTTGCAAGCCCTGTTGCCAAGACAGATGCGAGTTTAATCTGCACTGGACACTTGTCTCTGCTGCTGACTTAGCATGAAATTCCCCACAGCTCTTGCTCATATGTATTTTTGACATTCCTAGTAAAAGTGTAGGAAAAGATGTCTAACTTGAAAAATCCTCCCCTTCCTCTTCCCACAAATGTTATATTAGCTCTTGCTTAGTCCCCGGATGTTTTATCATCCTTCTTGGAGAACAAGAAGGTCTTAGGACCAGGCATATAATAATCCAATAAATACTTCATGACTCGATATTCTAATCACTTTTAATTTTAAAATTATAATTTCTAAATTAACACTAGATATGTATAAGGTGTAGAAAAGTATAAGGAAAAAGAGAAAAATCCACAGCCCCACCACCTAATGATTGCTGGTATTTATGATGTTAGTGTGTGCACAAACACACATTATGTTAGGGTAGTTTCATCCACTTCTTTTTTTTTCTGTTTAAATTCTCAGGGTCCTTTTTTCCTGCTGCCATCAGAACTCTTTGCAGACATAAATCTTAGTGGCTCAAAGTGTATGACTTATCATAGTCGTAGATATTGACCTCAATATAATGGGTGTTCTGTGCACTTTGCTCTGGTTGAGGATTTGTTGGGCGATAGACTTTCAGATTCTCGAGTTGTGTCGTTCATTTTGGCAGCCCTGGTCACATGTGTTCGGAGATGTGCTGTGAGGGTAAAACGCATCTCAGATGTTGAAGATTTAGTGTTGATAGCTTATGGTGAACGATGTTGGATTCATGATCTCTAAAGAAGATTTAGCTCCGGGACCAGGGACCAGACTTGATCACTCAAGAGCTTTTGTGTAGGAGAGTTTTATTAAAGTATAAAAAGAGACAGAGAAAGTTTCTGACATAGACATCACGAGGGGGACGACGAGTGCTCCACTCGCTAGTCTTACCAAGGCCTTAAATGCTTTTACCAGACCTACTCCCTCAACATACATTTTAAATGAACAAGATTAGAACTAACAATAGAAAGGTCTTACCAGACCCATTCCCACAACCTACATCTTTTGTTTTATTGTTTAATCATTAGCTCTGGGCTTAAAGAAAATAACATCTTATGTGACTAAGACTAAGGAATGTAGGGGAAAAAGTTTGTCCTTTTCTCCTCCTGGACTCCTTCCTCCTTGAGGGCCCCAGACTCCTTATCAACCTACCTAAGGATTGGCTCTCTCAGTGTGAAGCAAAGAATACAGGGAATTTCCTGGTGGTCCAGTGGTTAGGACTCTGCACTTTGAACTAGAATCCCACAAGCTGCAGAGTGCAACCAAAAAAAAAAAATACAAGAAACATCATTAATAATTTTTATATTGTATATTAAAATGGTAATATTTTGGATGTACTAGGTTATAATATGTTATTGAAATTATTTTCATATTTTTTTCTTGTTTTTACTTGGCTACCAACATTTAAAAATTACCTAAGTGGCTTTTGCATTCATGACTTGCCTTTGTGACCCGTGTGGCCTTGCATGCTCAGTTGTGTCTGATTCTTTGAGATCCCATGGACTGTAGTCCGTCAGGCTCCTCTGTCCATGGGATTTTCCAGTCAAGAATACTGGAGAGGGTTGTCATTTCCTCCTCCAGGGGTATCTCTCCAACCCATGGTCTACTTCTATTTAAATCATTTGCTTTGCTCTGGTCCTTGAAGGAAATGAAGATGGAAGAGGGCTCACCTTTCCTGTGCTTGGGGTTCTTAGGAAAAAGGCCTGCTACTCTCCCATTGGCTGAGGATTTCCAGAAAGAATTCCAGGTGGGGTGACCTCTGGCTCCCCTCCCTCGAGGGCAATTACAGGGACAGACACATCTGAGCAAATGGACCACAACAGAGTCTACTTTATACTCAGTAGACAATCGAAGGTCTCCAGAAGGTACAGACCAGCTCTGTCCAATTGAAACAGGACATAAGCTGCAAATATAATCTTAAATTTTCTAGTAGCCATATTCAAAACAAATAGAAATTATTAAACTTTTAATTAAAATTAAATAAATTAAAATTGAAATATTAAAATTAACTTTAATAATACATTTTAAGTAACACAACATGTGGACTTCCCTGGGGCTCAGCAGAGAACTTGCCTGCCAACTCAGGAGACTGAGGTTTGATCCCTGGGTTGGGAAGTTCCCCTGGAGAAGGAAATGGCAACCCACTCCATATTATGGCCCAGGAAATCCCATGGACAGAGGAGCCTGGCAGGTTACTGTCCATGGGATTGCAAAAGAGTCAGGCATGTCTTACCAACTACACAACAACAACAAAACCCAATATATGACAGATATTATCACTTCAACATGCAGTCAATATATAAATTATTAACTTGGTCTTCTGCATTCTTGTTTGCGTATGAAGTCTCTGCCTGCTGGGGTGTATTTCATATACACACCTCCGTTTGGACTGGTCACACATCAAGGCCTCAGCAGTACATATGGTGAGTGGCTGCTGCCTGGGACACCCCCAGCTCCTCCCAGAGCTCTCAGAGTCCTCCAATGATCCACAAGGCCAAGCCTTCCCATGGGGCCCCCAGAGGCCCTCCTCTCTCAGCCCGGCAACTTCATTCCTACTTTAACACCAGTGCTGGGAAGGCTTCTTTGCCTTGGGGGGAAGCTCAGTACCTCTGGTGGACCTTTCACCCCGAGGGAGCCGTGCTGTGTGGATCTGAGCGGGCCTCAGAGAAAGTCCGGCCAAAGTCGGGCGTGTGTGCCCTGGGAATGGCAGGTGCTGCATGTGAAGGTGAATTCGGCAGCAGTCTGGTGGAGGTTGTGTGGTCACACTATGGCAGATGCTACCAGGAGCTGGGTGGTGGTGGAGTTTGGGTTCACACCCAGCTTGTCCCTTACTGGTTTCATGTCTAATCTCAGTTTGTCCATCTGTAGAATGGGGAGGTCACAGCTGTAATTGCCTCCCTGAGTTGCAGTGAGGGCCAGGATAAGTGATCAGATGCAATCGTGGTGTGTTCCAGCCCAGGCAGAGCTTACATTTTCTCGTTTAAATTCTGTGGGACAGGCTTTTCTCCTGCAGTGAACTGAGTGGCCAGTGTTCATCTTCCTGGGTTGAGGTTCCAGCCTGGCCGTCTTTCTTTTCCAGAACTAACTTCTTTGTTAAAATGTCTTCGTGGCAGAGGAGAGGGAATTTACTGCCCACAATGATCTGCTTCAAGTTTAAAAATTTTGAGATTGTATTTTATTGTAAAACTTTGTGTGTTTTTTATTGTGCATTGTATTGTATTTCAACATAAAAATAATACTTTGAGTTGCCATGAGAAGAAGCAAGTCAAAACCAAATTTTCTACTCTGTTGGTTATCGGGTGACACAGTTCTGTTGAATCTACTGAAATTTGGAGATTCTTTTGACTTGGTTAGAGCTGATCCCACAGATCAGACTCAGTACCTACGAAGTGTCTCTTTTCCATCTTGGTGACACGATCATTTGAAACCTCAATCTCATTTCCATGGAGATGCAGGGAGCAGGCATTTTGCTGCTTTATTTCCCATCTTTTGAAGTCAGATTGGGCCTGCTGGTGCATGTGCTGTGGGTATCCTGTGGCTTTGCTCACCTCCATCTAAGGGGTATGTGTACACCCATCTCCAAGAAATAGGCGATGACAGACAGCTTGGCTGTGATTTCTGCATACGTTGTGTGGTCCCTCTCTGTGGAAGATTCTGGAACCCATAGATTTTATTTTTAGAAAGTTCTACAGAAGACCTTGAATGATTTTGACTTTGTATCCATCCAACTGTCTTCAGGGGATGGAAAGTCTATTATTAGAATTTGCCATTGTGCTTTCACGCCACTGATGATCAGATGTGTAGTTCTGAATCCATTGTGGACATCACCAGCTTGCTTTTGCTGAATATTTATTTCAAGGGGTCTCTGTTTTCTTCCATTTGAGGAAATGGCTGGAAAGGTATCATTTTCAATTACTAGTGCTTTGAGAGAATTAAATTATTCCCAGATGCTTCAGGTCTTTGAGTACACCTAGGCTCCACCACAAGGGGCAGTTGGTTGAGGAGAAAGGGAGGGACCAGCAAGGTCCAGCCGGCCTCTTGCCCAGGACGCCCAGGCTGGACCTGAAGGCGGGGCTGGAGTGGGCTGCCACCCTTCCTCCTACTCTGTCTGCTTCTTCCTTCTCTCTCCTCTTCTTTCTAAAATTAGCAGCTGTGACACTATGTTTTCAAGTTTAAGAATAAGGTTTTGAAGAGGGCTGTAGTCATATAAATTAAGGAAAAGAAAAGAAGCTAGCAAGCCTAGCAGATAAAGCCAGGACAACAGAGCCATCCCGTCCCCACCCTATTTTAAACTTTCTTTTGAGAAGTTTTGGGCTGTTACAGGGCTATTACAGAGCTACAAGTCTGACACTTCATTCCCTTGGAGCAGTTTTCTTCCCAAATAGGAGATGATAGAGTAAGACAGAGGGTTCATATCCCAGCAACCTCTTCCTGGCTGTGTGATGCCTGGAGAAGCTGCTTGACTTTTCAGTCCTCAGTTTCCAAATCTATAAAATGGGAAAATTCCACCCTTCCCCATTAGGCTTTGAATTAAGATTAAAACGGAATGTTTCCAAGCGATCTAGTATAATGCCTGCTATATGGTAAGTGTAAAATACAGATGGTAACCATTGTTCTCATTTTCAATGTATTTATTAAAAAATACATCTCGAAAATCAAGCAAACAAAGAAAATGCCCGAGGTCTCCAAATGAAATGGGAACAGACCCTGCAGGGAGGAGGGGAGTGTGAGACTGGGTGAGACTGTGCATGCCTCAGCTTCTGTGTGTCTCTGTCATATGGGAGCCCAACTAATGCTGCCCGGCTCACGGGGGCTTGTTAATGGTTCAAAGTGACCGCAGAACTAATGACTCTACAAATGATGTGGACTTATATTACGATCAGCAGCTTCAATCATTGTGAACCATCGTATTATAAAAGTCAAAGGACCTTTTAAAATTCTGCCTTTATGTTCTGAAGGTTTTGTGTTCCGTAATTATAGCGATTTTTTAAAGAGGTGAACCCATCCTTTGGAAAAACGCCAAGTCGCTGTGGCAAGCTGGGTTAGGAGACACCTGCACGGAAGGCAGCAGCCTCTTTAGAGGCCAGGGGCTGACTCTGCCTCCGGGTGCCTCTGATGGGACCCAACGCCTTGGCTTCCCGCCCTTCTGGGTTTCTGGGCCTCTCTGCCCTGAGGCCTGTGTTATGTGGATCTGAGTTGGGGAAGAGCCACTTGAGATTCCGGGCCAATTTCAGGGCAAGGTGGTGATTTTCCAAATGAATGTGCCCAGACTGACCCTTTTTTCTTCCTGGAACCTCTCATTACCGCCACTCTGTTAGACAGGGATTCAGGTTTGTTTCAGCAGCCGTGTTTGAGAAATGGATATTTCAGACTCTAGCTGGCTATCTGGAAGGAAATTTGGGTGCATTCTTGTTGAGACTGGGAATAGGGAAGGGAGCACCTAACAGAATCTGACCTCCGATGGCAGGCTTCCCCGCAGATAGCTGAGCTGACCCAAGGACCTGCCGTAGGGCGGGGGGGGCTGTTCTCAGCAACTCCACCGCAAACCTGCTTCTAGGCTTTAGAGACAAGGCTGTAGAATTGAGTTCTATGGTGTGAGACCAGCTTCTGCCTTGAGGTTTACAAATAAGTTACTGCTCAAGTTCCAGTTCTGTGACTGGAGGCCTCACCTTTGATGACCCTGTTTACTTACCTATAAAATGGGGGCATATAGAACCTAGGATTCGATGAGCCACTTTACTTAGAGTGCCCAACACAAAATAAGTACTGCCCAGTGTAAGTTCTTTTTTACTTATTCCTCCCTCTGAGCCAAAGTACTTCTACATCCAGCATCTTATTTCATCCTCACCTGGAGCCTTAGTAGGTACCATTTGTGCCCTTCTTCTGTAGAGGAGGAAGTGGATGCTGGGACAGGTGACATGGCTTGTCCAAGGTCAGTGGGCTAATGAGAGTTAGAGTCAGGACTGGAATCTCTCTTCTGGAGAGGTCTTCAGATATCAAATCCATTTTTGGATCTCTGATCAATAATATTAGCCAGAAGGAATCTTGGGGATGTTACTCTGAAAAATGCTGTCCACTGGAACTTTCTATGATGATGGAAGTGTTCTGTGTCTCCAGTATCCGGTAAGGCAGCCACTAGTCACATGTGGCTATTACACACCTAAAGTGAGGCCACTTGAAAACCTGGGGTCCGTTTCAGGGTGACATGGCTTCAGGGTCACGGAGGAATGGAAACTGTGGATTTTAATTAACTGTGACTAATTTTTTATTGATTTTTTTTAATGTGGACTATTTTTAAAATCTTTATTGACTTCATTACAATATTTCTTCTGTTTTGATTTTCACCCCCGCATTGGAAGGTGAAGTCTTAGCCACTGGACTGCCAGGGAAGTCCCAACTTTCATTAATTAAAACTGAAATTGAAATAGCCATGTGGGACTCTGCGTGGCACAGCCCAACCTGAAGACATAGTTTCATCTTGTGTACATAAGAGATGAGTCATCCCCGCCAACAGTGTGGATTTTGAGAGTTTCTGGGTGAAGCGCTTACAAGGCTCAGATCCCTGGCAGTGTCCAGTGAGTGCTGGGTTCCTCCTCACTGCCTCCCCCCGGCTCTGCCAGTGGGAAAGTCAGGCTGCTGTGTCTTCAGAGTGGAGACGGGGTGTCTTCTTCGGACATGTGCCCGACAACACGAATCAGCGGGAGGCGTCTCCCTGGCTCCTGAACCACGGAGGTTCACCACTGGGCTGACCAGAGGCCTTGGGCTTAGCCAGTGCAACCTCACACCCAGGCCTGGTAAGGGGGCTCAGGTAATCCAATCAACTGGTTTCAAACACTTAGTCTAGAGCTCTCTGTGCTCACCCATCCCCACTGGCTGCACCTACAGGCGTGGCCTGCCAGGCTGGTAGGGAGCTGACATGGGTCCACTGCAGACGGATTGCCAGTTGCCATCTGTCCCTAGAAACTGGCAGCGTGGAAAAGAGGCTTCCTGTGGGGTGTGCAGGGCCGGTGGCCCCAGCTAACTGCATCTCAGCCTCCCTTTCTTCTCAGGCCTGTTAAGTCATCCAGCATTAAATATTTTAGCAGCCTGCTGACTCCGAGGTGCGCAAGTGTTTCTCTGTTTCCAGGGAAGGCTCTGGAACAGGTTTGATTACTGAGACTTGTAATGCCTTTTCCTTTCGTAAGGCGGTCAGAGGGTGTTTGGGAAGCAAACCCTCAGGGGAGGGGGGACGTCTGTGTCCTGGAGTGGGCGGGCTAGGCGAGAGAGGACCACAGTGCGCAGGGGACACGGTCAGCGCTGAGTCCTCAGGCAGGGAGCACCTGTAAGTGGAGGGAGGCTGGGTCCCCGAGAGCTGAGTGTGGAGGGCGAAGGAAGAGGGACCAGAGGCCGAGAGAGGGAAGCCTTAGGTCCTGAGTTGAAATCCCTCCCCCATCTTGGACTGTGTTGGGTGATTAGGTCATTGTACCAGTCTCAGCTGCTTCTTGGGTCAGCAGGCCACTGATGTCTCC
>SJYQ01037843.1:0-18354 GCA_006410935.1 Redunca redunca
GTGCTAAATTCCTTAACATGGGATATCTGATTTTCTTTAGTTTACAAAAAAAAAAAACAAACCTTTTGACATTCTGGCTACCTGCCCTTTGTTACAAAATTTCTATATACCTGCTCCTCCCACCAACCCACCCACTCACCCCACCTCCTGGGAGCAGTTCTCTCAGGATTACTTGAGATGCTACATCCTGGGTTTAAATTCTAAGATTCCACGAAATAAAACATAACTCTCAACTTTTAGGTTGCGTGTACTTTTTTCAGTCGACATAGCCCACCGTACCTAGTACAGGGCTCGTGACTGTGACTGCTANCAGGGCTCGTGACTGTGACTGCTAGAGGAAAGGCTGGCTGAAAGGAAGGATGGATGGAAGAACAGACAGAAGGAAGGAAAGAAGGAAGGCGGTCTGATTCTAAGAAAAGCCGAACAAGAACCGGAACACAGAGAAATTTCTCAGGACTCTAGGGACCCAAAATGAAATTGTCTCAACATCAATACATAAAAGTTTTCATTGTCTACATATAAGGCATTCAGTGCAAAAAAAAAAAAGTTAATGTTTGTACCCCCAAAAATAAAAACTATGGGGAAACGAGAACAGCATGAATTGCGAGAGGAACATGATAATTTTGTTAGAAGGAGCGTGTGAGACTTCCGGGTTGCTGCTTTCATTGGATGAACCATTTCAGCGCCAGGATGTCCTGACCTCTGTGTGTGAGCCTGAAGCTGCCACGGCAAAGGGCAAGCAGGCCTAGGATCGCGTCAAGGAGGGGCAGGGGCGAGGCAGGTGTGAGACCATGAGGTCAGTCTGCCGCAATCAGGCAGTCTTGACAGGCAGTGTACTTGGCCCCTGTGAGGGACTATCTCAGGAGCTAGGAATCTGAGCGTCATGTTTGAACCTGACAGTGTGTGCTGGCTCCTTGAACCTGACAGTGTGTGCTGGCTCCTGTTACGGAGAGTCTCCCTGCTCTTGTTGCCATTTCAGCTGCTAAGAGCACTAATACTGAATCAGTTAAACAGCAGCAAGTTTAGAACAAGTGACCTGTAATCTCCTGGGGATAAGTCCACATATAAACCGCTCAGGGATGGTGCTTAATTCTCTTCCTAACTTAGAGGATTAGACAGGTATGTGCTTTACGTTTCCTTTCTTGTATTTTCTGCCTCTCATTCCCTTTCTGAGACATCGAATCTTTTCTTCTGCTTTCTTGTTGAAACTCTCTTCCCTTGGATACTATGATGATGCCATACTGCCAGGCTCCTCTTGGCTTCTCACCTCTTCCCTTACCCCATTCAACTCTTTGTGGGATCCTCTCCTCGCCCCAACTCTAAGTGTTGGTGCTTCTCAAGTCTCAGTCCTGAGCCTCCATGCCTCTTACAAGAGAACTCTAGAACTCTCATCCAGGCCAAGGACTTCAATAACCACAACAGGCGTGGATGTACCAAGATACTTCCCTGGCCCAGAATTCATTCTCAATTTAAATCCTCATGCCCAGCCATCCACTTTACATTGTCAACTGGTTGTCTCAAAAGCTCTTTACACAGAACATATAAAAACCAAATTTATAAATAATACTGCAATGAATTTTGGGGTGCATGTGTCTTTTTGAATTATGGCTTTCTTAGGGTATATGCCCAATAGTGGGACTGCTGGGTCATATGGTAGCTTTATTTTTAGTTTTTAAAGGAACTTCCATATTGTTCTCCATAGGAAGCAATCTAAATGTCCATTGACAGATGAATAAAGAAGATGTGGTACATATATACAAGGGAATATTACTCAGCCATAAAAGGAATGATATCAGGTCATTTTTAGAGACAAAGATGGGCCTAGAGTCTGTCATACAGAGTGAAGTAAGTCAGAAAAACAAATATCGTATATTCACACATATATGCGGAATCTAGAAAAACGGTACCTCTTTGCAGGGCAGGAATAGAGATGCAGACGTAGGGAATGGACATGTGGACTGGGTGGAGGGGACGGGAGGATGGGATGAGTTGGGAGAGTGTGACTGACATATATGCACTATCGTGTATAAAACAGACAGCTAACGGGAACCTGCTGTGTCGCACGGGGAGCTCAGCTCAGTGCGCTGTGATGACCTAGAGGGGTGGGGTGGGAGGGCAGTGAGAGGAAGGTCCAAGAGGGAGGGGATATATGTATACATACACATAGATGATTCATTTGTTTGTACAGCAGAAACCAACACAACATTGTGAAGCAACTATACCACAATAAAAAAAATTATATATAAAAAAAAACAACCACCAAACTTTTGTCATCCCTTCAAGTCAGAAAGCTGAGAGCTATCCTTATAGGGTCTCCATCTTTTTCATTTGCCTATATTCTATTCAATGGCTCTAAACAGCTCAAGCCCATCCAAGTCTATCTCCACTACAGCCACGCAAGACCAAATCCCAGCTGTCTCTTGTCTCTTGGCATAGCTTCCTAACTGAATCCTCTGCAACTTCTCTTGCCTCCCTCCACTCAGTATAGTCAGAAAAGCTGTTTCAAATACAAATTTTACCAATGTCTCCCTGTGAGACATTTACCAATATCTCTCCTCTATAATGCCGTTTAAAAAATTTTTAGATAAAGACCAGAACTCCTAAACATTGCTTACAAAGACTTCCACTGTCTAATCCTATCTCCTTTTCCAGCCTAATTTCATCTCTCTCCCATTCATTTCACTTATATTTCATTTTACATTTTTACTTCCTCTGCTTCTTAATATTCTTGCTTTAGAGGAAAAGCATCATAGTGGGCAGACATGAGTTGGGGCTATTAATCCCAACAACCCTCCTCCCTTTTGTTTGTTCAAAGAAATTACGCTAAAAATTCAATCTTAATTTATTATTATTTAGATATCATCCCCTTCCTCTGAGTCAAAGAACTGGCCTCACGTACTGACAACTCTTTTCTGCTCAAAGACAGCAATCATCACCTCTTGGAAGTCAGCTGTAATGAGGCTCTTCATCAAGAAGTCCAAATATAAATAAATAGAAAATGATGAATAAAAGTAAAGGTGAGAATAGTATATACTCACTTTAAAAAGCTGGTAAATGCCTATTTTTAGAACAGAAACAATTGAAGCGGGTGTCCTTTAAGTAGCAATCTATTATAAAGTATTTTTTAAATTATTTTTACAAATACTCCAATTGCACATTACTTATGAAGTCTGAAGCAAGAAAAACCTGACACATCTATCGGTTTGGTATCAAGGGCATTGGAAGCTATCATCCTATTTGCAAAACTTGAAAGTCTCCATGTCTGTGATACTCAAGATGATAAGATGAGCATTTTTATTAGAATTTTTAAAAAGATGATGATGAAAATGCTCATATTTTCCAGTTTTAAAATCTTCTACATGAGATTTTTCTTTCCAAGATTTCATTTGTTTCTCAGCTTGGGTAAATACTTTAAAGCAAAATCTGAACACTTCATAATTTACTTATTTATTTTTAAATATTTATTTATTCGGGTGCATTGAGTCTTAGTTGCACCACACGTGATCTGCGTTGTGCCACGTGGGATCTTTCAGGACGCTGTGCGGACTCCCCTCTAGTTGTGAAATGAGAGCTCCAGAATCAGTAGTTGCTACGCGACGGGCTTAGGTGTCGTGAGGCATGTGGGATCTTAGTTCCCCGACCAGGGTTGGAACCCACGTCCCCTGCATTGGCAGGTGAATTCTTAACCTCTGGATCATCAAGGAAGTCTCCATTTCATCCTTTAAAGTGATCTTGAATTTTACGGTTTTATGTATGACTGCTTCTAGTTTTAGCTTCTTCAGGTATGTCGCAATACGTTTTCTAATTAGAATAAGAAAACTGAAAAGGCACTTCCCTCTGTAAGAGCTTTTTAACTGAACTCAGTTCTCTGCCTCACCTTTTTCACAGCTTCCTTTTATGCCAACGCAGCTAGAACCACCGGTGCTGTAACCTGCCTGATCATTTGTTTTCCAGGACATGTAAATGCCCAAGCAGTACATGTAAGCCTGCAACGTGAAGTGCTCTGAGAGGACCAACAGCAGCCAGCGTTCTAATCCCATGGAAAACTTTGAATGACAGAGTACAGACAAATCTTTTCAATTCTAAGTGGTCTAGTCGTTGAGAGCCAATGAAACTGTTTACCACGTTTTCCTTTTCAATGATTAGGGCTTACAAGGAGTCACCTACTTTCATCACAAGCTCATAGCACATTGTATTGTAATCTAGACTTAGAAATGGCACAGGTGAATATGGATGACTCAGCCAGGGAGGACTAGACCAGGGAGACGACTTTCCTAACACCCCACCAGGATCCTAGTAGACAATGCGGACAGGGAAAGAGGTCTCAGTGAATAGGAAGGTTGGGGAGGCCAATTTCTGTCTGACTAGCAAAGCTGAGAGGGAAGAGAAGGTTAGGATGCAAAGGATACAGAAGAGGCCCCTTCTCTTACACATGGTAGCTTTAAGGGCTTGACTCCAAGACAATAGGAGTCAGCTACAGGGTGTGATCAGCAGTGATCACAGTGAGGATTCTATCTGAAAGTTCATCACCCTCTTGTTACTCTACAACCTTCTGACCACAGAATTTGCTGGGAAAGTGAGCATCAGTTGCTCAGTCATGTCTGACTCTTTTCGACCCCATGGACTGTAGCCCACCAGGCTCCTCTGTCCATGGAATTCTCCAGGCAAGAATACTGGAGTGGGTAGCCATTCCCTTCTCCAGGGGATCTTCCTAACCCAGGAATCGAACCCAGGTGTCCTGCATCACAGGCAGATTCTTTACTATCTGAGCCAGTTGCTGCAGGAATGTCTATTTTTCGTGAGAACATCAAAGAAAAGCATCCCAATACAGAAAGCATATCTGATTGTTACTTAAAGAGCATAGTGTTCTTTCAGCACTTGCTACATGGCCCAGCAAAAGGTGTCATCTGCCCCTTTAAGAAATGGCTGAACTAAAGGACATTAGAGAGTCCACGATAGCTAGAGGTGACCCCTGAAGCGATGAGGACTAAAAGGAAAGAAATCATGTATGAGGACTCTGAATAAAGAAAAGTTTAAAAGGAAATTCCGATTTGCACCAAAATGCTTTATGGAGTATACATTAAATGTGGTTTTTCTCTTGCTTACATTTGTGTTTTTTTTGCCCCTTAAAAAAAGTTACCTAATGATTCTTGTTCTTTAAACCTTTCGTTGCTTTCATGAACAAGATCTTTTTGTACAAGGAGATTAGCCACAGATTTTTTTGCTATCACTACATTCCTTCACAAAGATACACACATTTAGGTATGTGCATGCTTACCAGGCAGGCACCATTTGAATTCTTAGTTTTGCCAAAAGAACATGGTAATTTGTGTACATTGTTGTTGTTCAGTCACTAAAGTCATGTCTGACTCTTTGCAACCCCATGGGCTACAACATTCCAGGCTTCCCTGTCCTTCACTATCTCTCAGAGCTTGCTCAAATTCATGTCTATTGAGTAAGTGATGCTATCTGACCATCTTATTCATGTACATTACAATGTCGGAAAAGGTATGGAATGCATTTTATAGCACTTTCCTTCAAAATTCATTGCTGGTAAAAAAAAAATCCACTGGAAAATAGTAAATTAAAATTGTGGTGCTTAAAGTGAGAACAGTGAATTAAATGGTCTTTTAGGAACCCAATCATTCTGATGTATCCACAAAGAGAGGTAACAGTTATTGTAAGAAGAATTTGGACCGTGAAACCTCCAGCAGAAGGTAGGATCGACGTGTCCTACATCCCAGCTCTTAGCAAAGGAAGTGCCTTTCTAGTCTCTTACTCTAGTTAGAAAATGAAGAAGCTAAAACTAGAAGCAGCCACACAGAAAACCGTAAAATTCAAGATCACTTTAAAGGATGAAATGGGGACTTCCTTGGCGGTCCAGCGGTTAAGACCTTCCTACAAGGAAGATCCTTCCCTGTAGATGGTCCTACAAGCTCCGGAGCCCTCATGCCACAACTAGAGAGAAGCCCACACAGATCCAGTGGAATCTTCAAGGAAGATCCTTCCCTGTAGGTGGCCCTACAAGTTCTGGAGCCCTCATGCCACAACTAGAGAGAAGCCCGCACGATGCCCACATGACACAGTGAAGTTCCCACGTGCTGCGATTAAGACGCAATGCAGCCAAATAAATAAATACATAAAAATAAATAAATGATGTTACTTGCCATCCCTGGTCAGCTGTGGCTTGCCCTCTGTCCCTGAGGATCTCAGCCTGTGAAGATCCCCTCCTACCATATCCTACATACAAGCCCTTGGGAGAGACAAGAGCCACTGGGCTCACAAAGTAACCCAGCCTATTGAGATGAGAAATGATCTTTAAACATTAGAAATCCCCTTTAACCAACAGCAAAATGAGTAGTGACTTGAAAGAACAATAAGTATGTATAAAGCTTAGCGGTCAATGTTCTAGCCATGAAACAGACAGAATCCCGGAAAACTTCAAAACGTATTCTAATAATCTCCAGCCAGGGAGAGAAAAATAGCCTCTGGACACAACGACGCTTTAATAGATTCCAAACATTGAGAAGTAGGATTTCCCTGATGGTCTGGTGGTTAAGATTCTTGAGCCACTTGGTCAATTACAAGCTATGTGATAAAATAAAAACAAACAGAAGAGGAAACTTGGTGATCTGAAATTTGCTCTCTTGTCAGTTCTCCTAGAAACTGGAGTTTGTGCTTGATTTTACCCTGTTGTTCACTGCCATTTTTAAAGGAAAGGCTACTCTAAGGACTCACATACACAGAGCTCTGAAAAGCCAGGACACAAGATGTCCCAGCTCGAACTGTAAGGGATGTTGTTATAATAGATCAAGAGTCCATCAACTCTGAAAATTGATTTAAAAGAAAATCCTCAAAAAGAATGAGAAATAAGCCATGGAGGTATCTTGTTAACGAACATTAAACTAGCAACTAAAATCCGGTCCTGTTACTAACTGCCTGGCTCTGGTCAAGGCAATCACTTTCCTGTGCCTCAATTTTCCAATCTATAAATGAGGGTCACATGTCCTGGAGCCCAGCTCTGCTCTAGCCAGTGATGAGGATTTGGACAGTCACTTTGCCTCCCTGAGTGTCGTTTACCTTAACTTTAAAGGAGAGGCTCTGGTAGAGAACCCTTAAGAGTCATTCTCATTTAGGTCCATGATGCTGTTAATAAAAGAAGAAAGTGGTGAAATGTGCAAACCTTTTCATAACAAATGCCCAGTATAGGTACAGCTGAAGATCTGATCATTTTTCCAGTGTTTAAGTTAGTGTGGGAAATGATCTAGCTGCAATTTTATTTTTTCTAGGATGTGAAGATCCATATCCACACAATGAAAGAAAATAAAATCTGGAAAAGAAACAGTCAGGTTTCTGTAAAAAGGTCAACAAAACTGAAGAAGTCCAGGATACAAACATGTTTGCCCAATTGATCTCCACCTTCTTCTGACAGAGAGGAAGTCCTCACATTGATAAGTGCTGGAAAAAGAGCCATTCTTTTCTTCTTTTATGACATAAGGAAGCCCATGTTTGTTGGGGAGGCATGTATACAGACATACAGTCACCCACAGACACAAAAAAAGACTCAGCTTCTGGCTTTGGGTGTGGCTCAAATATTACATCATATACCTGGGAATTATATTAGAACACAGCTCAGTATGATTCAGTAATCTATTTGGTCTAATTTGTGACTAGAGTATTCTAGAATCTATGGTGTTATTTCTACACTGGTCTATAATAGACTGTTAAATCTTGTCGTGGCAAATTTCTCTAGGAGACAAAAAGAAGTCAAAATAGTTCAGCCACTAAGAACTTAAACGGGAAAAAATGTTCCCAGGATGGCCTCAACATCTTGATTTCATGCTCCTGACTTTCCCATAAACACTGATCACAAATCAACATTCTTCCTCAGCTTCTTGGGTCAGTGGAGCTAAACCAGTGGCTCTCCCAGCTCGGGACACTCAGAATTTAAACCTACATGGGAATTTTCAGCTTACATTCCAGCGCATTTCTATATGCCCATTTATTATACATACTTGAATATAAGATGAATATAAGGCCACATTTAAGTCTCTTCAAAATCTCTGTTACACAGCACTTTCTCAATTATTTTATTTCTAAAATTATTATTTGGGGAAGACATGTTAACCTGAAATGACCTCACCAATGTTTCAGATAATTTTTAAATATGAGGCTAAGCTATCAAACAATTCTCCTGATAGTTCATCATCCCACAATTGTGAGTGCTTGAAAGTTATCCTAAGGAAGCCTTTTGAGATGATTATGCCCTGATGATCACAACAAGTGCTTCGGGATAGGTTTTAAATCTTTTTCATGTCTTCTGAAAATGGCGTACTTTTCAGTGACAGCAGCAAAAGATAAGACAAACAGAGCCATGTCTCAATTCATCTGATCCCAAATAGAGAAGAACTGCATTAAACTGGCTTTAGGAAGGTTAAAAATGGAATTTGAGAAGTGACAGGTCATCTCATGTGGGGGTCATCTTATACCTGGGCATATTCCAGAAAGTAACATATGCTGAACCTGTATATGATGAAGTATGATGGTTGACAAAATGTCAGAAGAAATGATATGAAACTGAATCCTGAAATTCCAATCTGCTTTGGGTTCCTTGTGAGGAATTCTGTTTGTTTCACTGGGTAAAATTTAGAGTTCATTTCAGCCTGAGCCAGAGGACTCCTCATCACCTTTCCTGAACTAATGAAAGGAGCCTCTTCCAAAACTTTACCACTTAAAACTCAGAAGGCATGATACTGACATTTGGTACTGGCAGAGCAATTAGTTGTATAATAGTAATACTGAACACTGTGAGTGTTTACTAGGCATTGTGCAAAATGCTGTACATGCAATAATCACAGCAATTCATTATCTTCACCTTAGAGATGAGGAAACCCAGTAACATGGGGGGCAGTTTGCATCACTCCCTTAAGTGGTAAACGATGCAGCTAGGATTTGAACCTCACTCTGTGAAGCTTCCCAGGTGATGCAATGGTAAAGAATCCACCTGCCAAGGCAGGATACGCAAGAGATACAGGTTCGATCGCTGGGTCAGAAAGATCCCCTGGAGGAAGAAATGGCAACCCACTCCATGAAAAATTCTTGCTTGGAAAATTCCGTGGACAGAGGAGCCTGGTGGGCTATAGTCCATGGTGTCACAAAGAGCTGGACGTGACTGAGGACACACACACACGTAAACACAGTCTTACTACAGAGCCTGTACCTCTCTGCAGGATGCTATACCTTTCCAACAAGTTGTGTGTGCTCGGCCACGGTTGTGTCCAGCTCTTTGCAACCCTATGGACCGTAGCCTGCCAGGCTCCTCTGTCCACAGGATTTTCCAAGCAAGAATGCTGGAGTGCGTTTCCATTTCCTTCTCCGGGGGATCTTTCCAACCCAGGGATCCAACCCGCATCTTCTGCATCACCTGCACAGGCAAGTGGAATCTTTACCACTGAGCCACCTGGGAAGCCCACCACTCCACAGGTTAAATAACAGAATCCACGAGAGTGTAAGTCTTTCCAGGGGCCCTTTCCACTAATCACAACACAATCCTAAGTACCTCTTTTCCAGCATCAGGCTATGGGAGAAACTAAATTAGTGATCTGAATAATCTTGGATGCTGAGTTCACCATTCTAGAACAAGAGATTCACAACTGACCTAGTGGCTGAATCCTATGGTATCATCTTAGCTTTCATCCTTTGTGTATTCATATTTCTATCTCTGAGTAGAAATTATGACTCCTAAAGTAGAAATTTATGACTCTTACATTTTTTAATTGAAGTATAGTTGAATTACAATGTTGTGTTAATTACTGCTGTACAACAAATTGACTCTATTAAACAAATATATCTATGTATATTCTTTTTCAAGTTCTTTTCCATTATGGTTTATCACAGGATATTGAATATAGTTCCTTATGCTATACAGTAGGACCTTGTTTATCCATTCTATGTACAATAGTGTGCATCTGTTAACCCCAAACTCCTGATCCAACCCTCTCCCACCACCTTGCCCTTGGCAATCTTCAGTCTATTCTCTATGTCCCTGATTCTGTTTCTGTTTCATAGATAGCTTCATTTGTGTATGACTCCGATATTGCTGAAACTCTTCCTTGCTCTAACAAAACTCTCCACTTTCTTGATTTTCCCTAGCCTTGATTCCCCTTCCTCCCATTCCTTCACTATTCTCCCATCTCCTTGTTAAGTATTGAGGTTTCTTTTACCTCTTTCTCCCAGGTAGTCTTTTTCCAGTGGTCATGTATGGATGTGAGAGTTGGACTATAAAGAAAGCTGAGCACTGAAGAATTGATGCTTTTGAACTGTGGTGCTGGAGAAGACTCTTGAGAGTCCCTTGGACTGCAAGAAGATCCAACCAGTCCATCCTAAAGGAGATCAGTCCTGAGTGTTCATTGGAAGGATTGATGTTGAAGCTGAAACTCCAATACTTTGTCCACCTGATGCCAAGAGCAGACTCATTTGAAAAGACCCTGATGCTAAGATTGAAGGCAGGAGGAGAAGGGGACGACAGAGGATGAGATGGTTAGATGGAATCACCAACTTAATGGACATGAGTTTGGGTGGACTCCGGGAATTGGTGATGGACAGGAAGGCCTGGTGTGCTGTGGTTCATGGGGTTGCAAAGAGTCGGACACGATTGAGCAACTGAACTGAACCCAGATAGTCTCATCTATTTTCAAGGCTTTGTTGGACTCCCAGCTTTATATTGTTTTAATTTCTTCTAAATTTCAAAATTATAGTTCCAGCTGTGCACTGGACATGTCCACTTGCAACTCAAACTCAACATATCCCCATGGAAGCTCACCTCCCTCTCTTCATTACAGCCGACCTTGCTCTCAAACCTGACCCTTTTGTTAAAGTCCTCATTTCCTTTAATGGCATCACTGCCTAACCAATTACCTGAAGTTGAAGCCTTGGACCCATCTTGGCCTCTTCCTTATTTCTCACAGTTTCCCCTTACTATTATCCCTAATGCATATACTCATTGAATCACCAAATTCTTCCAATTTCACTTTCTAAATATCTCTGTGATCTGTTTCCTCTTTGCTGTTCCATGACCATGATGAAAACCCTCATCAAGTCTCATTTGGATTATTTCAATGGCCATTTATTTGCCTCTCCTAGCTCAATTCCATCCTTCAAGCCCTTAAATGAGTGACCTTTCCCACGTCCACTCTTCTTAGAAACCACCTGCAACCTGGAGACAGTGCTTTGGAAAATCAAGCGTTCCTTACTTGCTGCAAATTATAAATCCTTCCTTCTCTGGGGGTGGGGGGGAAACAACAACCTTCTGCAACCCTTCTTTGCCACAGGGCACTAACCTAACTGCATATCCTGATCCTGGCACGTAAGGCTCTTCAGCACCAGATTCTTGGCTACATTTCTAGTGGCATTCCAACCTCCCTTCTCCAGTCACACCTCCTCAAGGGAACTATGATGCAGACCATTGGAGCTACAGCCACATTCACATCAACTGTGAGCTCCTGACAGGGAATCTTTATCTTTCTTAATGATCTCTAGGCATCCAAGTTCACTACACTTGCACTGTTGGCATCAGACATCTTAAAGAAATGTAGTTCTAGGCATTTTAAGGTTCTTCACAATAACATCGCTTCCTTTCAACAGCCCTGCAAGGTTACACAGCACTATTGCCTCCATTTATCAGCAAAGAGCCGACTCCGGGCGGCTGAGGTGCCTGAATGGTTACTACTAAGGAACTAGTAAACAAAGCAGTCAAAAATTTAAAGCCAGGTCAGGCTGACTCTAAAACATGTGCTTTAGCTGAGACCAACTCTGATTACATCTAACACTATAATTTCACCTGCAAGGTAGCACCCGGGAAGCAATGTCCTTACTTTAGGCTCTCAGAGGTTCACAGATGCAGGTCACTTTGGGAGATGGCAAGCACCATACTTTCAGTCCAACTCCCACAAGATCCCAGGCATCCCATAAATAGAAAAGCATGGGTGCTCTAGCCTAACACAAACTTTTCACCCTCTCATTGAACCCCAAATAAAGCCCTTTGAGGAGGCAGCCTAATATTTTTAAATGGCCTATCTGAAAATGGGGAAAGTCTGGAAATGAGCCTAAACACTGCTTCTGACTTAACAATTCATTAAGTCCTTCTGACTTACTGGACACTCTGAGTTTCTCCATCCTTGAGGAGTTAGAGTCTAAACTCTTTCCTCCTGACTCTAATTTTATTAAACAATTGATGTTGTTGTTGGTTAGCCACTAAGTCGTGTCCAACTCTTTTGAGACCCTGTGAACTGTAGCCTGCCAGGCTCCTCTGTCCATGGGATGTCCTAGGCAAGAATACTAGACTGAGTGAGTTGCCATTTCCTTCTCCAGGGGATCTTCCCAGACCAAGGATAGAACTTATGGCTCCCAAATTGCAGGTGGATTCTTTACCACTGAGCTACAGAAGGAGCACAAAAAAATTGATATTTCCCTACATATTTGTTTCTTTTATCTAATGCTAACACACACACACAGACACTCAACTATAGCCCAAAGGGAAAGTGCTTCAACAATTACTCATTATGCAAAACATATGTACCTGTTCCCTTATTACTTTTATAATAAGGTCCCTGAAGTTCCAGTCTAAGAACCCATGGATCAAATTTCAGATGTGTCTCTGCCAGTAGCTGCTTCTGTAGCTTTGCACAAATCCATTTCCATATTTTCATTTATTAAGTCAAGGGATTCTAAGAGTCGATCCATAAGCAGTCTCTCTGGATTCTGATACTCAAAGACTATTCTTACTTTTAGGATATTTCTCACCAGGTGAAAGCTATTTATTCTAAGGGAATCTAACCTACATGATCATTTTCATAAGTGATTTTTAAATGGTAGTCAAGGATGATGACCTGGAAGTTAATTTCAAGATTATCTTAGACAAAAAAGACTGAATCAAATGCATTCAAATACACGCTAAAACATTTGTGCCACTCAAATACCATTCAGGCTAGCATCACTCAGACTGCAAAGTAATAAATGGAGTATCTAAGATAATTCCACGTACCCATGAACTTGGTCTCATGTTCACACATGTTCACATGTGTGAAAACGGATATTGGATGTGTTGAGATAATTATCCAAGTGCCATTAGATACAAGAAGCAAAAATAAACCCCAAAATTTGAGGTAATTAGGCAAATATCATTGGTAAAATTCAGTGACTACTAAGTAAAACTTAAGAAAAACACCCGTTATGTGTTGTCATGGCTGATGCATGCATACAGTATACCATTGCTAGGTGCCCAGGAAGTTTTGTTTATAGGAGCTGAACTTCTCGCAACGTGACAGCCACTGGGTGCCCTAGATAAGATCAAGTGGTCTCTGACATAGGTGCCCAGTAAATGCCTGTTGAATAAATATTATGAGAAAATACTATAAAAAGTAACACTATGCAAAAGGAAAAGCATTGTTAAGACTCTTAAGGCTCATTTTCCATCCCAAAGAAACAGGAATTCCAGAGGGATGATTAAAGAGGTGCCTTTTCAACCTTCACGGGGTTCAAGGTCACAGAAAACATTCCCACCAAAATTCCATCAATAAAAACATACTGTGGGAAAAGAATTTATATACCCACATGTTACTGATTAAACCAGAGCCCCTTGATCAATAAATAAATAAATAAACACTCAAGAAGGCACTTTTTAAAGGGAAGAAAACCCTGGTTTGGCACAATCCATTGGCTTCACGTTTTAAAATCAGACAGCTTTACATAGTATTGGTAAATAGTATATATAGTATATTGTGAACCACCCTCTGGAGGAGCCCCACAGGACGGAGCAGGAGGGAGCTCTAAAGAGGTTCTTGCAAAGTGGGGAGCCTTCTTGCAAACTGCGTGCAGCCATCACGCTCTGCAGGGCAAGGCCAGTTCCCGGCCCAGGGCTGCGCTGTTTCCTCCGGGAAGGGACTCACCTGGCGTCCTGGAGTTGGCTCGGGCTGCAGGCAGGAGGAGCGAGAGGCAGAGGCAGCCGCTGAGCCAGAGCGCAGGCATGGCCAGGCCGGGCCGCGCTGTCCGCCGCTGCAGGGGAGCTGCCCCGGCGCCTCGCCGCTAGGAGCTTTCACTCTGCGCTCCGCTGTGCCTTCCTTTTCCTTGATCAGGTGGTTTTATCAACTCTTCTACCTGACTCAGTCCTGACAGGAAGAGAGCCTGTGTTTCAGGGTGTGACTCACCTGTGAATAAGGAGGACCCAGCCCTCGGGAGGCAGACAAACACACAGCACACAGGGAGCTGTAAAAGCGCTCACCCCTGCTGCCGGGGCCCCCCCTCCCCGCAAGGAGGGCGCACACCTGGCCTAGGCCGAGGGCGTGGTGCAGAGGCTGCGGCCAGGGCTCTTGTGGGAGGAATGTGCCAGGTCCCCCAGAGCCCTCCTTTTCTCTCAGGGTGGTCCAGAGCAGCATGGGGAGGTAGCTAGCAGCCCGCCCCTTCCTCCAACTGGGAGGCCCAGTCTCCTGTGCGGCAAACTCAAATAAGTCAGCAGCTCTGATCAGCTCTGGGCTAAAAATCAACAAGGAAACCAGCCCAGTCCAACAGTCACAACAGGGTCCCCTCCACCCTCTGGCCTAGGCTCAACCTCCCTCTGAAATACAGTAACCCTACCCCAGCCTACCCACTCTGCTGACACCTGGTTCCTTCCCTCACCATCATCTGGCTGGACCAGGGTTCCTCTCCTGGGTCCCCAGAATGCCCTGATCACTAAGTCATCTGTTGACTGATGGGCTTCCCTTATGCAGGATAGGTACCCCTCTGTATCCATAACAACTGGTATGGTATCTAGCACATAGTTGGTGCTCAACAAATGTTCTGTTGGACTGAATAAGAGGATCCAGATTTCATATTCCTTTTACATCATATAACATATTTCTCATGCCACTCTCTATAGGCCTTTTAGAAAATGTTTGTTGAGTCCAACTTTGAGTATCACCCAAGTTCAAAGTCCTAGGTGAGTGAGTGGTGTCTAGAAACTGCAAGTCGTATATCTCACATTGTCACTTTCCCCAGGGAGGCTGAAGTCCATAATTCAAGGAATTGGCTGTCAAGGAGAAGGTGTTGGTTCCTACTAGAGATTTTTTAATTGTCAGAGGTAGATAGATAGATAGTTCCATAAATGATTAACAACATAAGGCAACTAATAATGCAAGATTGTATCAAAGGGTGTAAAGATTTCAGTTTATGCAGGTAATCAAGACCAGAGTGGGCTGCCTGGACAGCTAGGGATGACTTTGTACAGACCATGGAGTATGAACCAGGTGTTCATGGATACCTGGGTTCTGAATACAGCACCAAGGAACCATAGGAGCGAGTTAGATTACTGCATCTACTCTAAAATCTCCAGCAACAAAAAAGGAGGACTAGAAATGAAGCTCCAATTTTCTTATCCCAAGCTTGATTTTCTTTTACTCTGTCCAGGATTCAAAGAAATAAAGTTAAAGATTCTTCTCTCCCCAAACTCATTGTATCTGATCACTGTTAAAGTTTCAGGTCACAGAGATCAGGTATCTAGAATTTTCCCTTCTAGTATTTGGTACGTTGCAGTGGCTGAAATCATGTCCCTGAATTGTCTATTCCCTGTGCATCTATTCATCAGTAATAAGTAATGTTCTGCAGGAACAAGGAACAGAGCCCTGCAAAATAGACTCTTGAAGGTAATTTCATTTTAGTACAGATTACTATAGCTTATTATATCTCAGAGTGAGTGAGTGAGTGAAGTTGCTCAGTCGTGTCCGATTCTTTGCGACCCCATGGACTGTAGCCTACCAGGCTCGTCTGTCCATGGGATTTTCCAGGCAGTAGTACTGAAGTGGATTGCCATTTCCTTCTCCAGGGGATCTTCCCGACCCAGGGATCGAACCCGGGTCTCCCGCATTGTAGACAGACGCTTTACCGTCTGAGCCACCAGGGCAGTCCATTATATCTCAGAAGTTCATAATATCTCAGCAGCAGATATTTCCACCTATCATAATTTTCAGATAGTAATAATAGCTAAAAAAAATACAGTACCTGTTTGTCATCGCTGCTGTAAATACTTTATACATAACCCTTCAGTCTTCAAAACAATGCTATAAAACAGATGTATTATTAATTTCCCATTTCACAGATGAGAAAACAGAGGCATGGAAAGGTCAAGTAACATGCCCAAAGTCCCACTGCTTATAAATGGCAAAACCAAGATTCAAAATCAGGCAATCTAGTTCCAAGTCCACAACCCTTTGTTAGATCAGATTAAAAAGCATCATAGAAAAAGACAAGTTCACAATATTGAATGAATTCAATGTGCAGGTCATGGTAATTTATCAACGTCTCCATTATAAGCCAACCAGACTGTGGACTCTTGGCCTACATCAATAAAGCCAAGTCACAATAAACTCTGAACAAATACTTCTGATTTTCCTAACATGTTAGCTCTGAAAGGACCCCCAGGGGTCACCTGGACCTGGGGTAGAAAATGGGGAGCAGGCTCTCGGGTACCAGGCCAATAGTACCCCCTTGGATGTGGACAGAATACTGCAGTGTCTCCCAGTTCCTCCCTCTTCTCCTTGCCTTATTCTGGGTCTCCTCATACATCTAAACAACCAGTCTGCTCTGGCTTTATTTCAAATCTTGCTCAGGGACCATACCAACTCCCTTTGCCAATTTGAATATTTCTGTAATACATTGCTGCAGTTCAGAGTGCTCTAGAGGTCAAAGGTCAAAGCTCTGGAGCCAGTAGATTCCCAGGGCCAAATCCTGGCTGCTTCATCTAGGTAGGTTACTTAGTTTTCTCTAAGTTTCCGTTTTGTTCACTTTTGTAAAATGGCAATAATAATAGAGTACTTACCTAGTAAGTTTGTTGGGAAAATTGAGTTAACCACCTATATGGGCTTCCCAGGTGACACTAGTGGTAAATAACCCACCTATCAATGCAGGGGATATAACAGAGGCGTGGTTTTGATCCCTGGTTGGGGACGATCCCCTGGAGAAGTAAGTGGCAACCCAGTCCAATATTGTTGCCTGGAGAATCCCATGGACAGAGGAGCCTGGAGGGCTACAGTCCATAGGGTCTCAGAGTCGGACAAGACTGAAGTGAGGGATCACAATCATCTTCATAGTGCTTAGTGCCGCACCAGGCATATAATATGCACTACACAAGTAAGCCATGATAATAATAATAATTGTTGTTGCTGTTATTGTCGCTAAGCACCATCCGTTTTTGCTTGTTATAATTAGTAACAAAGAACATATGAGGAGATGTCCCTGATGGTCTGGGCTACCCTGCTGGTTCAGACAGTAAAGAATCTGCCTGCAATGCAGGAGACCTGGGTTCGATCCCTAGGTCGGGAAGATCCCCTGGTGAAGGGAATGGCAACCCACTCCAGTATTCTTGCCTGGAGAATCCCATGGACAGAGGAGCCTGGTGGGCTAAAGTCCACGGGGTCGCACAGAGTCAGACACGACTGAGCTACTAAGCACACACACTTTGACGGTTCAGTGGTTGACTTCTTCCAGTGCAGGGTGTGTGGGTTGGATCCTGAGTTAGGCAGCTAAGATCCCACATGACTTAAGGCCAATGAAACAAAACATAAAACAAAAACAGTATTGTAACAAATTCAATAAAGACTTTAAAAACGGTCCACATCAAAAAAAATCTTAAAAAATATGTGAGAAAGGTAGGAGGGTTTCTTTTGTTTGTTTTTTGCTTTAATCCTTCTACTAATTGATTATTCCATCATAATTTCAAACTTCTGTGAAATGCTTGGTCTAATCCAGGTTCACGTGCTGATTACACTTACTTGGAAGTTGTTAATTTGTATTTTTGCTGCATCTCTGGAAATCTCCTTCACATTCATATTCACCTGGCTAATGTTTCAAAAATTTTGCATTTGAATATATATCCTTACGATTAACTTCAATTAACACGTGTTTCAAAAAAGTAACAAAAATCTATTTGCTTTTCCATGTGACCCAAATAAATATTTTTTCAACTTCAGACAATAATCAGAAAGGACATTTTAGGTTCTATTTTAACAAAAAATGTAAAAAAATAATCTTGGTACTACTCAGCAATAAAAAGGAATGATCTACTGATACTTACAAACATGGATAAATTTCAAAGCATTGTTCTAAGTGAAAGAAGCCAGGCACAAAAGACCAGATTCTATGTGACTCCATCTATATGAAATTCTAGAAAAAGTATAACTACAATAAAAGAAAACAGATCAGTAGTTACCGGTAGGGGTAGGGAATTGACTGCAATGATATATAAGGATAATTTGGGGGGATGTAGAGATCCAACCAATCCATTCTGAAGGAGATCAACCCTGGGATTTCTTTGGAAGGAATGAT
>SJYQ01037861.1:0-11860 GCA_006410935.1 Redunca redunca
GAGACATTACTTTGCCGACAAAGGTCCGTCTAGTCAAGGCTATGGTTTTTCCTGTGGTCATGTATGGATGTGAGAGTTGCACTATAAAGAAAGCTGAGCATAGAAGAATTGATGCTTTTGAACTGTGGTTTGGAGAAGACTCTTGAGAGTCCCTTGGACTGCAAGGAGATTCAACCAGTCTATCCTAAAGGAGATCAGTCCTGAGTGTCCATTGGAGGGACTGATGTTGAAGCCGAAACTGCAATACTTTGGCCACCTGATGAGAAGAGCTGACTCATTTGAAAAGGCCCTGATGCTGGGAAAGATTGAGGGCAGGAGGAGAGGGGGATGACGGAGGATGAGATGGTTGGATGGCATCACTGACACAATGGACATGGGTTTGGGTGCACTCCGGGAGCTGGTGATGGACAGGGAGGCCTGGCATCCTGCGGTTCATGGGGTCACAAAGAGCCAGACACAACTGAGCGACTGAACTGAACAATTCCTGATGTGCAGCACGTTTTCATAGGCTTTGACTTTAACCAGTGTGTGTGAAATTGATTGTGGAAATTTTCTTCTTCACAGTCTTCCCAGTTTTTATTTATTTTCAGTTAGTTACCCATGGAAAATTTTAAAGTGCTGGTATCATTTAGAGCCCAGCTGCTGCTGCTGCTAAGTCGCTTCAGTTGTGTCTGACTCTGTGCGACCCCATAGATGGCAGCCTGCCAGACTCCCTTGTCCCTGGGATTCTCCAGGCAAGAGAGTGGGTTGCCATTTCCTTCTCCAAATGCATGAAAGTGAAAAGTGAAAGCGAAGTCACTCAGTCGTGTCCGACTCCTAGCAACCCCATGGACTGCAGCCCACCAGGCTCCTCCATCCATGTTAGAGCCCAGCAGTCCTTGTGAATATGAAATGCTTATAACTGTTGCAGTGAAATAAATATTTTTCTTCTCTTTTGAATCTTTGTCTACTTTAACTGTTCCTGATCTACAGTCTGCACTAAGTTTCCTTCTTTTCAAAAGACTAACCCATTATGTAAGCTATATCCTGCACCCGTGTGTGTGTGTGTGTGTGTGTGTGTGTGTGTTAGTCGCTCAGTCGTGTCTGACTCTTTGTGATCCCATGGACTGTAACTCACCAGGCTCCTCTGTCCATGAAGTTCTCCAGGCAAGACTAGTGGAGTGGGTTTGCTGTGACCTTCTCCAGAGATATGCATCCCATGCCTATCGCCCTCTAACTGTGCATGAACCATACTTTGCCTCTATTACTTTTTAATTTCATGCTAGTCACATCCTTAAGTTAAGTGATGGTTAGTTTTACGTTACTCTCTCTACAAACTTTCCCTTGTCATTTGTTTGTCCCTCTTTTTGCCTTATGGAAAGAAAGCCGCAGTGCAGTCCACAAAAGGCAAACGGACCCAACTCCTGGGACCACCTGCTGGACCCAAGATACTGGGCTCCCTGACACCAGCCTGTTGACTGTTTTGAAACAATGCAAAAAGAAAGAATACAGGATCCTTACATATTTGCTCTTTATCTCCAGCCTCTGAATGAGGCCCAACTGTGTGATCTCCTTGATTCCCCATCGGGGGAGATACAGTTCTTGAGGCACAAGCCTAGTGTGTTCTCTCCTCTGCCAGCTTGGGGATTAAAGCCATCTTTATATTTCCTCCCCCAAACATTTATTTCCACAAAGGTATAAGGTTCCTATATTCTTGTTCCTTCCAGCATTGTTTCAAAACAGTCAATTGGTTAATCTTCTGAAAAGAAGGAAACTTAGTTATCAATGCAGACTGTAGATCAGGAACAGCTAAAGTAGAGAAGGAATCAAAAGACCCAAGAGAAAAAAGGTTTTCCTATTTTACTGCAGCATAAGCAATAGCTTTAAAGTTTCTGTTGTGCGGAATGGCCACAAGGAGACAGGATTTCTTCATGCTCTACTCCTGTTACTATAGTAACCAGAACTTTAGGGTTACTCCTAGTCCGTGGTTTCTTCTGAGACATGCCAGAAACCTGTGTCTCATTAATCATTGTTTTTTATTTTTTTTAAACTTAACGTTTACTTCTTTTGGAGGATAGCTGACTTACAATATTGAGTTTGTAGGTGGAGAGATTCTTCATCAATTATCTCCATACACATATTGATTCATCTTTTTTTTTCACATACACATTATTATGGGTGTGTAGCACACCACCCTTTCTAAAGTACGTCCGTGTTGATCCTATATTCTATATGTATTTCTGAGTATACTTTAATCCCAACCTCCCAATTTATCCCTTCCACCCATAACTCCCCTTTGGTAACCATGCTTGTTTCCTAAGACTGTGCATGTATTTCACTTTTATAAAGTAGCTCATTGATATCAGTTCCTCCTTCTGAAGTACTTCACTTACCGTGAGTGTTCTAGATTAATCTATGATAGTTGTAGATTATCCCTGAAAATGGCATTCTATTTTTTCATGGCTGAATCATAATCCACTCTATGTATATATGACTTCTTTATTCACTCATCTGTCCATGCACATTTTGGTTATCTCCGGGTCTCAGCTGTTGTTAATGCTGCTGCAGTGCATGCTTGTGGGCGTTCTTGTTCAGTCATTACTTCTATCTTGCAAAACTGAGACAGTCCCCATGAGACACTCAGTCCCCTTTCCCCTCCCTCAGCCCCTGACACCCAGCATCCTGCTTTCTGTGAATATGGAGCTGACTGCTGTAGGGACCTTGTGTGAGTGGACTCAAGCGTCGTTTGTTCTTCGTGCTTGGCTTATGTCACTGAGCATAACGCCCTCAGGGTTCATCCACGCTGTAGCATGTGTCAGCACTGCCTTCCTTTCAGGCTGGACAACATTCATTGCGTGGATGGACCATGGTCTGCTTGTCCATTCCTCTGTTGAGGGACACATGGACTATCTTCATTCATCTCTCACGTCTTTAATATTTGCGGAATAACTTCAGAAAGTCCCATGAACCAAAAGTCATTCACCGTTAACTACTTTATAAGCCTTTTATTTTGAAAACTATCAAAGCTCAGAAGAAGGGAAGAATGCATGTGAGCTTCACTTGTGTTTATAGGAAGGCACGCTTTAGGGTATTCATTTTATTACCCCGTGTGTGCTATGCCTGTGTGTGCGCACGTGTGCTGTTTGTGTGCGCGGTGTAGGTGCTCAGCGCATATGTGTGTGGCGTGTGCACGGTGTAGGTGCTCAGCGCATATGTGTGTGGCGTGTGTGTGTGGTAATGGGTCACAGGCTGGGGGTTTGGGGCCTGAGGTGGGCAGGCAGGCACAGGTGGGGCTCCCCGTGGGTTCTCTGCTCTGAGGCGTCTATGCCCCACCTCTGCCTCAATTCTCTACTTGGATTCGGTGCGGTGCCCTGTGGGCGTCAACCCCTGCATGAAGTCACTTGACCGGGAGTCTAGGAGGCGTCAGGCCCCACGACTCTGTGGGGGAACAGGACCTGAACGTGCTCCACCCCTAACTGACCATCAGGATGGACGGACCCGCTGTCTCGGCCAGACCCTGCAGGACAGTCCTGCCTGGGCGACTGGGCAGCGCCTCCTGCTGGAAGCCTGGGACGCTGCAGCCGGGCCACTTCCGGTCTGTCCTTGCCGGACCCTGGGCTGCGCTCCAGGAGGTTCCTGGCTCTCCCCTGGGCCCTGACCACCACGTGTCCGCAGAACCTGGTTACAGTTTTGTTTTACCCGATGAAATGTTTAGTGACAAAGCTTTTGTTCCATTTCCTGATGTGGGTGAAGTGTGGAGCCAGTGATGATTTCTTCAAGAAAGGTCCTGATTCCCACACGCAGGTGAGCCCCCTGTCCAACGATGAGAGACCCCAGGTGTGTGACCTGTGCCTCCTGGGAGTGCAGCCCTAAGCTACTGACCAAGTTCTGTCTACACGGTAGATTCAGACCTCTCCAAGTCCTGTCTACACTGAGTATGTTTAGATGAGACCGTGCTTCTACAGCGAGAACATGGACACCTGACTGGGCGCTCTGTGCAGTAGGACATGGAGCCTGGGTGGAGCCCCGGCCTGGCCTCTGTCCTGGGAAACTCTGTGCCTGTGTCTGAACGTCAGTGCTCAGATGTCTGGGGTCTGGAGCTGGGTAACCGTGGGGTTCCATGGCCCTCCCCGGGGTCAGTGCTGAGGCAGGGCTCCTAGTCTTTCCCTCTGGCAAGCTCACCTCCCCTGGGGCTCATCGAGACACCTCAGGTGGGCCACCTGGCTGGTGTTCTTCAGTCTCTAAGTCATGTCCAACTGTTTGTGACCACATGACCGCAGCCCATCAGGCTTCCCTGTCCTCCACCATCTCCTGGTGTTTGCTCTAACTCATATCCATTGAGTCAATGATGCCATCCAGCAGCTCATCCTCTGTCATCCCCTTCTCCTCCTGCCTTCAATCTTTCCCAGCATCAGGGTCTTTTCCAATGAGGCAGCTTTTCCCATCAGGTGGTCAAAGTATTGGAGCTTTAGCTTCAGCATCTGTCCGTCCAATGAATATTCACCGTGGATTTCCTTTAGGATGGACTGGTTGGATCTCCTTGCTGTCCAAGGGACTCTTAACAGTCTTCTCCAGCACCACAGTTTGAAAGCATCAGTTCTTTGGTGCTCAGCCTTCTTTATGGTCCATCTCTCACATTGACCATAGCCATGGTGTCCTGACCAAGGGAACGTGTGACTCCAGTTGGGGAGGGGTCTAGGAACTGTGTGAGTCTCACCCCATCTGCATGGGTCAGAATCATGTAAAGAGGGAGACCATTCACTCAAAGCTAAGAAAGAGGGAAGAATACATGTGAGTTTCACTTGACTCGTGTTTAGGAATTAATGCTTTACAGTATCATTTTATACAGGCCTGTGCCTATTCCATTTGCCCCTGTGAGCTGCCCCATCCCTGGGGCTCCTGGAGACTCCTCAGGTGAGCTACCTGGTCATTATTCCAATTCATCAGCACGAGCATGGCAAGAAGGAAGCAGGTTTACTTTTGCAACTGATTGCAAGGCACATGAATCAGGCAAAAAGCCAGTGAGCAGCAGGGGAGGTTGCTGCTGTGATCTCCTTCCAGTAGACCGTCCATACTCAGCAGAGACCAGACCTGCCCCTCATTTTCCAGCCCCGTGTCTGGTGTGTTTTTGTAGCACCTCAGCAGACAACAAAAGACCGAGACTGCCGGCACCAAGGCAGTGTGTTCAGCATTACCATGACAGCTGGGAGAACAGCTAAGATCACAGAGAACCGAAGGGAAAAGAGGAGGACTTCTCTGGAACAAGTGTGGCGGAAGGAGACCGACCCAACACTTCTATCTACCAGGCCAGGAGGTTATAGGAACTCACTCATTTCCACCATAGGGGCCTAACCAGGAGAGACCTGGTATCCTAACCAAGGGTCTTGCCACCCCAGGTGCAGGGTCTGGGAAGGGGGGTCACCCTGGAGACTGTGGACCTGTGACCCCAGGTACAGGGTATGGGAGGTGTGTTACCCTGAGACTGTGGACATGTGACCTCAGGTACAGGGTCTGGGGGGTCACCCTGGAGACTGTGGATGTGTGACCCCAGGTACAGGGTCTGGGGATTATATGGGTCTTACCCCATCCACGTGGGTCTGGATCCTGTATGCAGAGACCCCATATGTGCTCTTTACCTCAGTGTGTCTATTCCACTCTGAGATTTCCATCATCTGAATTGAGGGTGTTGCCCTGATTAACCTGTGGTCCTTTCTCTTTTCTTTAAATTGTCACATTCGCATGAGGTCAGGCACCTTTGAGTGAGTTGCTGCTCTGCATTCTGCTGAGTGAGAAAACCTTTGGTGGTGTCATGTTAATATCATAGCATACCACATATCTAATTCATAGAGTCACCACTGTCTGATTTCCTGTAGACCAAGTTTGTGTAATTTAATGTGTAATTTATTGTTATCTTATATTGGGGGTAGAGTTGATTTCTGATGTTTTGTTTGTTTTAGATGTACGTGAATTTGATTCAGTTATACATAGATGTGAAGAAGGCTGAGCGCCGAAGAATTGATGCGTTTGAAGTGTGGTGTTGGAGAAGACTCTTGAGAGTCCCTTGGACTGCAAGGAGATCCAACCAGTCCATTCTGGAGATCAATCCTGGGATTTCTTTGGAAGGAATGATGCTGAAGCTGAAACTCCAGTACTTTGGACACCTGATGCGAAGAGTTGATTCACTGGAAAAGACTCTGATGCTGGGAGGGATTGGGGGCAGGAGGAGAAGGGGACGACCCAGGATGAGATGGCTGGATGGCGTCAGGGACTCGATGGACATGAGTCTGAGTCAACTCCGGGAGATAGTGATGGACAGGGAGGCCTGGTGTGCTGCGATTCATGGGGTTGCAAAGAGTCGGACACGACTGAGCGACTGAACTGAACTGATACATAGATGTATATCTGTTCTTTTTCTGTTTTTTTTTTTTTTCTCATGTAAGTTATTACAGTTTGTTCAGTGGAGTCCTTAGTTCTATTCAGTAGCTCCTTTTTCATTATCAACTTGATGTATATTTTCAACTTGATGTATATTTTCATCCCAAACTCTTAATTTATCTGTCCTTTCTAACTTTCCTTTGATAGTCATAATTTGATTTTCTCCATCTATGAGTCTGTTTCTATCCTGTAAATTAGTTCATTGGTATGAACTTATAGATTTCACCTGTCGTGATATCTTAGGATATTTGTCCTTTTCTCTCTGAAAAGTATGTATAGTATGATAATTTCTTGGTATATCCAGGCTGCTGCCAATATCATTATCTCGTTCTATTTCATGGCTGAGCAGCATTCCAGTGTCTAGATGTACCATGTGGTCTTCATTTTTCTGTCAATGGACATTTTGGTGGATTCTGTGTCTTGACTACTGTAAATAGTGCTGCCCTGAAAATCAAGGTGCACGTGTCATTTTGAGTGGTGATTTTCTCTGGACCTAAGTTGAGGAATGGGATTGCAGAATCATATGATACCTCTATGTTTAGTTTTAAGGAAACTCCATGCTGTTTTCCGTCGTGGCTCGCCATTTACATCCCACCAAGACTGTGGGAGGATTTTATTTTTCTGTACATTCTCTGCAGTGACTGTCCTTTGCAGATCTTTTCGATGATGGCCATTGGAGGTGATACCTCGTAGTTTTGTTTGGCATTGATCTAATAATTACTGATGTGGACTATCTTTCCATGTGCTTTTATTATGATTTTACATCTTATAAGAACAGTTTACCTCTTCAGTCTGGCTCCTTCAAAGTTGGCCCTGTTTAGAATTTTTTTCCAGTGGTTTACCCCAGGACATTTCTTGAGGGCAGGTGTCATTTACAGCCCTCTTGGACTTGTGACTATTATGAGACCTTTAGCATCTCTTTTAAGGTATATCTATTGTTCTGGACCAGCTAATTACTCCCTGTCCCTCTGCCTTTCTTTTTTGGTAACCAAGAGTTTCTCTTCTAAGTCTGTGAGGCTGTTTCTCTTTTGTAAAGAAGTTTATTTGTATCCATGTATAGATTCTACAGGAAGTAGTATCCTATACTTGTCTTTCTCTTTCACTTACTTTTCTTAGTATGATTATCTCTAGCTTCTTCCCGGTAACTGGAAATGGCATTATTTCATTCTTGTTTACATCTGAGTAGTATTGGCATTGTGCACATGTACCCCATTTTCTGTCTTCATTTATCTATCCTTGTACACTTAAGTTGCTTCTATGTCTTGGTTATTGTACCTAGTGCCTCCGTGATCATTGGGTGCAGGTGTCTTTTTAAATTTGGTTTTCTCTGGATCTATGCTTAGGTATGGGACTGCTGGGTCACTGGGTACGTCTATGTTTAGTTTTTAAGAACCTCCACAATGTTCTCCCTAGTGGGTGTACTAACTTACGTTCTACCAACAGTGTAGGAGGGGTCCCTTTTCTCCACACCCTCTGCAGACTTCATTGTTGTAGGGTTTTCAATATGGCCATTCTGATCAACGTGAGGTGATACCTCATTGTACATTTGTTTGCCTTTCTCTAAGAACTAGTGAAGAAAGCTGAGCCCTGAAGAACTGATGCTTTTGAACTGTGGTGTTGGAGAAAACTCGAGAGTCCCTTGGACTGCAAGGAGATCCAACCAGTCCATTCTGAAGGAGATCAGTCCTGGGTGTTCTTTGGAAGGACTGATGCTAAAGCTGAAANAAGGAGATCAATCCTGGGATTTCTTTGGAAGGAATGATACTGAAGCTGAAACTCCAGTACTTTGGACACCTGATGCGAAGAGTTGATTCACTGGAAAAGACTCTGATGCTGGGAGGGATTGGGGGCAGGAGGAGAAGGGGATGACCCAGGATGAGATGGCTGGATGGTGTCAGGGACTCGATGGACATGAGTCTGAGTCAACTCCAGGAGATGGTGATGGACAGGGAGGCCTGGCGTGCTGCGATTCATGGGGTCGCAGAGTTGGACACGACTGAGCGACTGAACTGAACTGATACATAGATGTATATCTGTTCTTTTTCTGTTTTTTTTTTTTTTTCTCATGTAATTTATTACAGTTTGTTCAGTGGAGTCCTTTGTTCTATTCAGTAGCTCCTTTTTCATTATCAACTTGATGTATATTTTCATCCCAAACTCTTAATTTATCTGTCCTTTCTAACTTTCCTTTGATAGTCATAATTTGATTTTCTCCATCTATGAGTCTGTTTCTATCCTGTAAATTAGTTCATTGGTATGAACTTATAGATTTCACCTGTCATGATATCTTAGGATATTTGTCCTTTTCTCTCTGAAAAGTATGTATAGTATGATAATTTCTTGGTATATCCAGGCTGCTGCCAATATCATTATCTCGTTCTATTTCATGGCTGAGCAGCATTCCAGTGTCTAGATGTACCATGTGGTCTTCATTTTTCTGTCAATGGACATTTTGGTGGATTCTGTGTCTTGACTACTGTAAATAGTGCTGCCCTGAAAATCAAGGTGCATGTGTCATTTTGAGTGGTGATTTTCTCTGGACCTAAGTTGAGGAATGGGATTGCAGGATCATATGATACCTCTATGTTTAGTTTTTCAAGGAAACTCCATGCTGTTTTCCGTCGTGGCTCACCATTTACATCCCACCAAGACTGTGGGAGGATTTTATTTTTCTGTACATTCTCTGCAGTGATTGTCCTTTGCAGATCTTTTCGATGATGGCCATTGGAGGTGATACCTCATAGTTTTGTTTGGCATTGATCTAATAATTACTGATGTGGACTATCTTTCCATGTGCTTTTATTATTATTTTACATCTTGTAAGAACAGTTTACCTCTTCAATCTGGCTCCTTCAAAGTTGGCCCTGTTTAGAATTTTTTTCCAGTGGTTTACCCCAGGACATTTCTTGAGGGCAGGTGTCATTTACAGCCCCCTTGGACTTGTGACTATTATGAGACCTTTAGCATCTCTTTTAAGGTATATCTATTGTTCTGGACCAGCTAATTACTCCCTGTCCCTCTGCCTTTCTTTTTTGGTAACCATGAGTTTCTCTTCTAAGTCTGTGAGGCTGTTTCTCTTTTGTAAAGAAGTTTATTTGTATCCATGTGTAGATTCTACAGGAAGTAGTATCCTATACTTGTCTTTCTCTTTCACTTACTTTTCTTAGTATGATTATCTCTAGCTTCTTCCCGGTAACTGGAATGGCATTATTTCATTCTTGTTTACATCTGAGTAATATTGGCATTGTGCACATGTACCCCATTTTCTGTCTTCATTTATCTATCCTTGTACACTTAAGTTGCTTCTATGTCTTGGTTATTGTACTTAGTGCCTCCATGATCGTTGGGTGCAGGTGTCTTTTTAAATTTTGGTTTTCTCTGGATTTATGCTTAGGTATGGGACTGCTGGGTCACTGGGTACGTCTATGTTTAGTTTTTTAAGAACCTCCATAATGTTCTCCCTAGTGGGTGTACTAACTTACGTTCTACCAACAGTGTAGGAGGGGTCCCTTTTCTCCACACCCTCTGCAGGCTTCATTGTTGTAGGGTTTTCAATATGGCCATTCTGATCAACGTGAGGTGATACCTCGTTGTACATTTGTTTGCCTTTCTCTAAGAACTAGTGAAGAAAGCTGAGCCCTGAAGAATTGATGATTTTGAACTGTGGTGTTGGAGAAAACTCTTGAGAGTCCCTTGGACTGCAAGGAGATCCAACCAGTCCATTCTAAAGGAGATCAGTCCTGGGTGTTCTTTGGAAGGACTGATGCTAAAGCTGAAACTCCAATACTTTGGCCACCTCATGTGAAGAGTTGACTCATTGGAAAAGACCCTGATGCTGGGAGGGATTGGGGGCAGGAGGAGAAGGGGATGACAGAGGATGAGATGGCTGGATGGCATCACTGACTTGATGGATATGAGTTTGAGTGAACTCTGGGAGTTGGTGATGGACAGGGAGGCCTGGTGTGCTGCAATTCATGGGGTCACAAAGAATCGGACGTGACTGAGCGACTGACCTGAACTGAAGAACAAGTGATGCTGAGCATCGTTTCATGTGCTTCATGGCCATTTCTATGACTTCTTTGGAGAAATGTGCATTTATTCTTTGGCCGATTTTTTATTGGGTTGTTTGTTTTTTTGATATTGAGCTGTACTAATGGTTTGTAGCCTTCCCTGGTGGCTCAGAGGTTAAAGCGTCTGCCTGCAATGGCAACCCGCTCCAGTATTCTTGCCTGGAGAATCCCATGGACGGAGGAGCTTGGTGGGCTACAGTCTGTGGGGTTGCAAAGAGTCGGACACGACTTCACTTTCACTTTCACTTTCACTTTCAATGGTTTGTATGTGTTGAAGAGAAATTCCCTATAGGTATCTTTGTTTGCAAGAATTTTTTTTTTCCATCCTGAGGGTTGTCTTTTTCTTTCACTGATGGTTTCCTTTGCTGTGCAGATTCTTTTAATGTTTATTAGGTCCCATTTGTGTATTTTTGTTTTATTTTCATGATTCTATGAGGTGGATCAAAAAAGAACTTGCTGCATTTTATGCCAAGGCATGTGCTTTTTTCCTCAAGAGTTTCAATATCTGTCCTTTTGTTTAGATCTTTAATCTGTTTGGAGTTTATTTTTGTGTATGGTGTTAGGGAGCATTCTAATTTCATTCTCATTTTCATTGCTAAGGAACCTGCCCGATGTTCTCCACAGTGGCTGCTTCCAATTTCCATCCCCAGCGTCAGTGTAGGAGGGTTCCCTTTGCTCTACACCCTCTCCAGCTTTTATTGCTTGTAGAGTTTCCATCTGTGGCCATTCTGACTGTTACCAGGTGATACCTTCTTGAAGTTTTGATTTGCATTTCTCTCATATTTAGCGATATTGACATTTTTACATGTGATTTTTTTAAACAGTGTGAGTTAAACTTATTCAAATTGGCTTCTTGAACGCCTGCTCTGTCTTTAATATTTTTCTGTTGACGTCCCCGAGGGCACTTTTTGAGGGCAGGTGTTTTTTACTTGCAGCCTTCGGGCCTAGTGTGGCCTAGTGGCACCCCAGTGCCGGTGAGCAAAGGATTTAAAGTTGTTGTTATGGGAAATGGCCACCAGGTGGCAACATGTCTTATGCCCCTACCCTGGTTACTGGGGGAACCAGAGCCTTAGGGAAAGTCCTGTTTCTGGATTGTCAATTAGAGTGGAATGTGCAGAAGAAATACCCAAAGCTTGTGCCCCATTCCTTCTTTCTTCCTTACCCCTATCCCCTGGACACATCCCACTTCCTGCAACACCACTCTGTGGAGGGTGCTTTAATCATAGGTGGGGTGACCCCAAGGAAGGAAGCTGGAGGTGGGAACCCCATCGCCTGGAAACATGGAGCCCAGGGGGCTTTTCAAAGCCCAGAGGCTCCACATCCTTTGGGTGCAGACCTGCCAGGATCTGGTGGTTGTTGGCCGGTGCGTAGGGGAC
>SJYQ01037935.1:0-16878 GCA_006410935.1 Redunca redunca
GGCACTCAGGGCGGGGGTGGGGGGTGGGGAGAGCCCTTTGGCTCCTCTTTTTATGTTTTTTTCTTCCTCCTGGGCCTGCCCTATGCAAATTGGGCTTAGTCTGGTGTGCTGTTCTACCCGAAGTCCTCACTCCAGTCCTGGGACCTTTCTTTGACCTTCCTCTGTTCTATTTTTGCAGGCTTTTCCCTTCCTTGTCTTTTAGCCACCACTATTTTGGACTCCTTTTCCCTATTCTAACTACCTAACACTTCCAATGAATATTCAGGACGGATTTCCTTTAAGATTGACTGGTTTGATCTCCTTGCAGTCCAAGGGACTCTCAAGAGTCTTCTCCAACACTACAGTTCAAACTTATGTGGTCCAAATAGCAAAGTGTGGTAGTGAGAGTATGGGGGGGAGATGGGATCTCTCATGTGGTGGGTGATATGTTAATTTCCGCTTGTAATTTTGCCACTTTTCCCTTATCTTCTTTTGCTTTTGCTTAATTTAAGGGTATATCAGTTCAAGACTTTCATATTATCCAAGTAAAGTGTTTCTTTTTGTCATTAATGTGCGCTGTTCTTTCTCCTTTATTAATTCTCATTGCCTTGAAGTCCATTTTGTCTTATACTATAACCACTTTAATTTAGTTAGTCCTTGCTAAGCGTTACAGACATTTTGAGTAGGTTGGCTGCTTTCTCAGAGGTAGTCTCCCCTTCCTTGTTAGGAGCTAAGTGCTTAGGTAAAGCAAATGCCCTTTCAGACACACACTTGACTCATGGTTGGGCTAAGTCAATTTTACTCATCTTATTCCCTTCTCATAGAATTGGCTTAGAGATGACCATTTTATCCAGTTCTAAGCTTCTAGAAAATACTTTTTTCCCCCTCCTTGTATAGAGACACAATGAGAAATCCCTTGTAAGAGAATCCCTTACATTTTGGGGGATGTAATCAGTTGGGATATGTTGATGGGAGATACTGCAGCCGTTTTGTAACCATGAAAGCCAACACCTCAGAAACACTGAAAGTGAGGTCACTCAGTCGTGCTTGACTCTTTGCAGCCCCGTGGACTGTAGCCCACCAGGCTCCTCTGTCCATGGGATTCTCCAGGCAAGAATACTGGAGTGGGTTGCCATTTCCTTCTCCAGGGGATCTTCCTGACCCAGGGATTGAACCTAGGTCTCCCACNTTTAACCTCTGAGCCACACTGAGAATGGCAAACTGGAGAGAGAGAAAGAGTCCAGATCCTTAACGGCATAATTGAGGTACAGAATCAGCCCTAGAACCACCTACCTCCAGATTTCTTACTGAGTCAGTAAATGTCCTTGTTGTTAAAACTTCTTTTAGTTTTATATTCAGTTGCCTACAACTGAAAACATCACCTAGTCTTGGCAGAGGCAGTTCTCTGCAGGCGCAGATGAACTTCCAGTGAGGGATACAGCTGTGACCTGTCAGCAGCAGATGTTTCTAGCAACTGAGAGAAAGGTTAGTCGTTCCTAAAATGGTGTCTGATAGACACCCGTGTATCCTCTTCAAGATATTGATAGTTAGGGCAATATGATAATTGAGACCTGGGTCAGACAGTCTTGGGTTAAAGACTTATTCTGTATTTTACCAGCTATGTGACCTTGGACAAATTAATAAAAATCTACAAATCTTGGTTTTCTCATCTTTAAAAAATAAATTTAATAGTACTTGCCAGTAAAATTTATTTTTAGGGTTATATAAGATAAAAAGATGAATATATAACCAGTATCACATACTGTCTGACTTCATATGTTTAAATTATGCTGTTATATAGTAGAAAGAAAGGCCTATTAATTTATTGATATTTTCAAAGAACTGGCTTACTGATTTATTGATTTTTTTTCCTTCTACTCTTTCTATATTTTTTATTGCATTGATTTCTTCTTTTATCTCTATTTTTGTCTTCCTTTGGTTTGTTTAAAGAGCAAGGTTTAACTTGCTCTTTCTCTAGTTTCTTAAGACAGAAATTTATACCATTAACTTGAGATCCTTCTTTTTTTATTGTAAGCATTAATGTTATGATGCTATAATTTTCCCACTAAGCACTGCTTGAGCTACATCCCATCCTTTGTTTGATGCAGAAGATAGGGAGAGGGTGATGAGGAGAGATGAGGTGAAGCTTCCTTCTGGGGCTCCCTAGAAAATACACTGGCTGGTCCAGTGTGTACCCTGATGGTCCAGTGGTTGACACTTGTTGATTTCACCACTGGACCTGGGTTCAATCCATGGTTAGAGAACTAAGATCCCACAAGCCACAAAGTGTGGCTGGAAAAAAAAAAAAAAACAGAAGAAGAAGAAAGAAAGAAAGAAGAAAATGCACTGGAAATAATGGTTACCAGCTCTTGCTTCAAGATTGTATCAGTTTTATATGCAAATGGCTAATAGTAGATTTTAGCCCTTAAAATTCTATCCTTTATCTTCTTTATAAATCACAAAGTGTTCATTCACTTAACTTTATGAGTAAATATGGCTACTTCTGGCTTTAAATAAGGAAAGCATGTGATTGAGTACTGCAATTTACAGGTGTAGACCATTAGACAGAAGTAAGCATTAGTACTGTCAGTCATGTCTGACTCTTTGCAACCCATGGACTATAGCCTGCCAGGCTCATCTGTCCACGGAATTCACCAGGCAAGAGTACTGGACTGGGTTGCCATTTCCTTCCCTGGTGGCTCAGTAAAGAATCTGCCTGCAACGCAGGAGACTGGGGTTCCTCTGGCAAAGGGGATGGCAACCCACTCCAGTATTCTTGTCTGGAGAATTTCATGGACAGAGGAGCCTGACCAGTCCATGGGGTCACAAACAGACAAAACTGAGCAACTAACACACACACACACACACACACACACACACACACACACACACCCCTAATTGGGTACGACATTTTGAAGCATCTTGTCATTCCATTGAATGAAGGCAGATCAGCAACTGAGAACAAGAGCCATCTGCTCAATGCATTGTCTTTCATAGCCCAAGTAGAGGGCCTTCTGAAGAAATCAGGGGTGTTCTTCCTCCTTGGAGTATCAAATTCAAGGTATTTGGATATTACATTATCATTGGTCTGAAAGTACAGTCTTGTGAGTTAGTCAACATACAGGAAGGTGTGTATGTTAAAACCCTTACATTCTAGAAGTCTTTGTTCCATGGAAGAGGTTTGGTAAATTTTTTATTTCCATTAGTCAGTCATACACTTGAATTAAAGTAAATTAAAAATCTCTATCTTCCATATCCATCTTCCCTAACTGACATAACCAGTGAAATCAAGGCACGAATGTAAAAAAATTTCAGTCTGTATTACTGTCTTGGGAATTACCTGGTGGTCCAGAGGTTAGGACTCAGCACTTTCACTTCTGAGTGCCCAGGTTCAACCCCTAGTCAGGGAACTAAGATCCCACAAGCTGTGCAGTGTGGCTACAAAATTATTCTATTTTTATATTCAGCAATGAACCTAACTTTTAAAAATTCTTGGCACAGTGAGTGCTGAGTACATTATTCTAGTTAACTTTTGCTGTTTGATAACCCTCCCCAAAATATAGTGATATAAAACAATGACGATCACTTGTTACAATCATCTCGCAATATTCTGGACTCAGGCAGACAGTCTTCATCAAGGTCTCTCATACGATTGTGGTCTGACTGTGGGTGAGGCTGGAGTCATCTCAAACGCTGTTTTATTCACACAGGTCTGGTGCCTAGGCTGGGACAACTAAAAAAACTGAGGCTCCTCTGGCATCACCATGAATGCGTGGTCTCATTATGTGGTCTCTCCAGCCTGGCAGCTTCAGGATCACTGGACTTCTAACGTGGCAGTTTAGCTGCTAAGGCATGTGGACAGGGACAAGGAGGGAAAGAGAAAGAGAGAAGAGAGAGACCAGTGTTATACCAATTTTTATGACTTAGCCCTCAAGTTATGCAGTGTCTCCTCTCCAACATTCTATTTATTAGAAGCAAGTCAAAGTGAGTCTCTAAAAGCCATCTCACATTCAAGGAAAGGAGAAATAGACTCTACTCCCTTATAGGAGGAGTATTTATAAGAACTTGCCAACGTATTTTAAAGCCACTGCATACACCAAACCTTCTCCTGAGCTGAAAAGCAATTGATCTTCCTTTCTTTCTTTCTTAGCTGGTATTGTATCCTGCCCAAGAGATCCTCTTTCCATGCACATTCCAGAAACTTACAAGGAAAATGACAATAATCAGCGTTTAGTTGGGCTTCCCAGGTGGCTCACTGGTAAAGAATCTGTCTGCCAGTGAAGGAGATGTGGGTTCAATACTTGGGTGGATAAGAGCCCCTGGAGGAGGAGATGGTAACCCACTCCAGTACTTTTACCTGGAAAATCCCGTACAGAGGAGCCTGGTGGGCTACAGTCCATAGGATCGCCAAGAGGTGGACATGTCTGAAGTAACTTAAACCACAGCACATACATAATTTGGTATTATTCCTTTAATGTATGTATTCCTTTAATGTATTCCTTTGGTGTATGATTTAACCAAATGTCTTCTATTTCCTGCATCATATTTATATCTTCAGTGTATCACTAGAGTATATATGTTGTTTTGATATATCACAAATAGTTTCTATATTTCAGCACTGTTGGGATCTTCGCTGCTTTTGGTATTTTAATATCATAAAACAAACATTGTATATGTCTACTTTTGTTTTTTTATTAAACATTGTTTCCTCAGGATAAATTCCATTACTTAATGGGATGGGGGGCTGGAACATATTTATGATTTTTTCAATAAAGTGCCATTTTACCCTTCAGAAAGACTGGCTTTCTTTACATTGCTGTCATTAATGCATATCTGCTTTCCTCAAGCCTTGCAGGCTTTGAGTTTTATCACTTTTCAGAAGTTTTTCTTGTTCTATTTTTAGGTACAAAATGAAACTTCACAGTAGGTGCATTTTACAGCTATTTTACCAACAAAGTTGGCTGCGTAGTTTTAAAATCATGATTTAAGGTCATGTTTCTTCTTGTATGATTGAATTTTAATCATTTGTTTGATGGGCAGTTAGTATTTTTGCCCATTTATATGCATTCTTTATACTTTTCAGTTATTGAACTTCTGTGTTTATGTGCAAACATTTTCTCCATTTCTCTGGATTTTTAAGATCTTAGCTTTATTGATGTTCATTCCATCAAAGCTAAAACTATCTAAGTAATGAACCTGTCCATGTTTTTTTCATTTCTATTCCATCAAAAGTCAAAAAGTGATTTCCCCTAGTGCTAGTCTGTTTACATTCATGAGAGTGTATTTGCTTTGACTTTTGAGTATTTAACTTTCATTCCACCTGGAATTTTCTGGAGAGTATTGGGGAAAGTGTGAGTCTTTTTAATACTCATTATTGATATTTTCTTATACCAGGAGTGTCAAATTGGTTGCTGATAGATTTCAATGTCTGCTAGGACAAATTCTTCTCGTAAGTCCTTTTGAATCTAGAATACTCTTTGATATTCTTTTCCATTTATATTTCAACATAAAGCCAAAATTACATTAATTCTATGAAGCATTTTGCTTCTAATCAGTGGCTGGTCACCCGAATCCAATAATGTCCTATGCTGAGTTGAGATTGAGTTACGCCCTGGTAAGGCTCAGTCTACCTCAGTTTTGCTCCTGTCTTTTCAGGATTTTCAGCAGAAATCTCCCTGGTGAGTCCAGAATTCTAATCCTTGTCTCACAAGATTTTGAAAGACTCTGTTCTGCTTCAGAGGCTTTCTGCTTCTGTTTTTATAAGCTCTTGACTCGTGCATCCCCAGAATTTAGCAGCTGCCCTAAAGAAACCCCCCAGATCTCCCATAGCTCTTCTGGTCTGTTTCCCAGAAGTGGTCTTCCCTGGATGTGAGACATGGAATTATCAGCCTCGGGCCCATGCCCAGAATCAGCAACTAACACCTGGGTGAAGTGGCTGCAAAATTCAGCCCTCCCTCTTCAAAATTCTCCCTTTCTGGAGTCAGCCTCTCCACTTCTTCTTGATTTAGCAGCTCTCTTTTACCTTAAAACAAACGATTTCTCTACTGTGTTTCAATTTTCTGTTTGTTTTAGGTATGAGTGCTGGCTGTCACTGGCTAATACATCTCACTTGAAAAAAAGTTCATTTCACCTTAAACATTTTCATTGTTTTTTCTTATATTTTATTTATTTATTTTTGGCTGTGCCATGCAGCATGTGGTGTCTTAGTTACCCAATCAAACCCATATTGATTACCCAATCAAATTTGCCTTAAAAACACAGATTCTTAACCACTGGATTGCCAGGGAAGTCCCCCTTCTTCTTATATTTCAAAACCAAAAAAAAAATTTAATTGAGATATAATCGACCAACAACATTGTATAAAGTTTAAGGTATACAGTGTTTTATTTGCTTGGCTTGATACATTTATATACCATGTATTTATATTGTATACATATACACACACACACTTATATATGTCTATTATATACATTTGTATATATACTGTAGGAGCTTTGGGCTTCCCTAGTGGCTCACATGGTAAAGAATCTACCTGTAATGCAGGAGACCTGAGTTTGATCCCGAGGTCAGGAAGATCCCCTGGAGAAGGGAATGTCAACCCACTCCAGTATTCTTGCCTGGAGAATGCTATGGACTGAGGAGACTGGCAGGCTATAGTCCATGGGGTTGCAGAGTCGGACATGACTGAGCAACTAAGCTTACAAGTATGCACAGGAGCTTTAGCTAACACCTTTAAGATTTACTTATTTGACATATTTCTATTAGAGGAGGAAAAATCTCTTCCTCTACCCATCTGATGTTCTCTGCCTGGAGCCCTGTAAATAGGACTGATTAAATATAGATTAACAAGAGAAAAGCAAACAGAAGTTTATTAACATGTGCATCACACACGTAACACATGGGAGTACCCAGAGATGAGAATTTCAAAGATTTGGTTAGAACTTGAACTTATACAGCATCTTAGCAAAAGAACAATAAATTTTTAGAGGAGTGATAAGGAGTGATAAGTTAAAGGAAAAGGACCTTGAGTCTCTATGGGCAGCAAATCATGGGAGGGCAAATGCATGGGAAAATTAGTGGTAGACAAAGACCAGTTAGTAGAATTTATTATGAGATTTTTCCAGTGCCATCTCTAGGCTGCTATGGGTCTAAAGTTGTCTCCAGTGATTAAGCTTTGTTCTTCCTGGTAGACAGGGGAGGAGAGATACCATTTTAAATTTATGTCCTGAAAACCATGCTTCTCCTGAGCAAGTCTCAATGTTATCTGAGGGGTTGTATTCTGGGCTACATTCCACAGTTTGGCTCAAATAAAACTCTTTTCTATTCCTATTATAGATTGTTTATTGATTATTTTGTGGATAGAGGTATCTATCAGATTCTTATGTGTATCCCTTGAGGAGGAATCAAGACCCTGACCATCACTGCACAACTGTTTCTTGACCTCCTTTCCTTTGTTTCTGCATCCCCTCACTCTAATTAGCAGCTGTCTGACCCTTCCCTTTGGAACACAGGGAAGATCTGGGAGGCTGAAATGTTCTTGATTGTTCTACAAACAAGAAATGGGGGACATGAAAATGCTTTTGTACCCAAGAGAACCCTACGTTGTTCTGCTCAGTTTTGTGGTGCACCTAGCAAGGGCATGGAAGTTCCATGACCTTTCCCCGTATGCATCTCTTCCATCACCGACACAATGGACCTAAGTTTGAACAAACTCTAGGAGATAGTGAAGGACAGAGGAGCCTGGAGTGCTGCAGTCCTTGGGGTCGCAAAGAATTGGACGTGACTAAGCGAATGAACAACAAAATCTCTTCCATCTGGCTGTTCCTGAGTTATATCATTTTATAGTAAACAGTAATCTAGTGAGTAACCTGGATTCCTGACTTCAGTGAGCTGCTCTAGCAAATTAATTGAGCCCAAGGAAGGGGTCGTGGGAACCTCTGATTTTATAGCCATTTAGTCAGAAGCACAGGAACAATCTAACTTGTAATTGGCTCCTGAAATGGAGGACAGTTTGGTGAGACTGGGCCCTTACCTGTGGAATCTGACGCTATCTCCAGATAGTGTCAGATTTGAGTTGAATTGAAGGACACTCAGCTGGTGTTGGAGTGGGGAAAATCCCACACACTGAAATTGTGCAGAAACTGTCTTTAGGGAAACATCAAATATCTCAATATTACTCATAATTCTTTTTTTTTCCTTTGGAGACAAAGGTGTTTTGATTTGCCAGTGCCTGGTGAGCCATCTCGGAGAAGGCAATGGCACCCCACCCCAGTACTTTTGCCTGGAAAATCCCATGGACGGAGGAGCCTGGTAGGCTGCTGTCCTTGGGGTCGCTAGAGTCGGACACAACTGAGCGACTTCACTTTCACTTTCATGCATTGGAGAAGGAAATGGCAACCCACTCTGGGGTTCTTGCCTGGAGAATCCCAGGGACGGGGGAGCCTGGTAGGCTGCTGTCTATGGGGTTGCAGAGTCGGACACAACTGAAGCAACTTAGCAGCAGCAGCAGCAGCAGCAGTGGGCCATCTGGGTAATGCAGTTTTAATGCTGGAAAGGTGAAACGATAACTGTTGGAGCAAGGATGGACAAGTGTACTCTGATAGGTTACTACGTATGCTTTCTTAGGAGAGAAGACGTGAAACCTGCAGCCGACTTTTACTTTTGTAGTAATCTGTGTGTTAAGGAGGAAAAATAATAAGAAATGTGAATTTTACAGCTGAACAAGGCAGCAGTGGAGTTAAGAGTAGTTAAGTCTATTGTGATACTACTTAGCAACAGCTACATGCAAAACTGGGCTTCCCAGGTGGCTCAGTGGGTAAAGAGACTGCCTGCAATGCAGGAGACACAGGAGAAATGGGCTCAAGTCCTGGGTTGCCAAGATTGCCTGGAGGAAGGCATGGCAACCCGCTCCAGTATTGTCCGGAGAATCCCATGGACAGAGGAGCCGGGCGGGCTACAATCCATAGGTCACAAAGAGTCGAACGTGACTGAAGCAACTGAACACACACACACAAAACCAGGCAAAGGCATCTGCCCAAGTGGCATGCTGCATATTGACTGTATTGCAGGAAACACCCAGAATCTCAACCTTAGGAAAAAGAAAACGGAAATGGAAAAGAACACAGGCAATATATTCCTAAAATGGAAATTACTTTATTTATAGCAGATATTGATAATAATACCTTCCACAGAGCAAAAGCAGTAATCCAAAGGCTCGACAACCACTCACACTATGAAACTTGCACACACGTTGCAATCAAGGATCCAGATCTTAGCGGGAACCAAACTTTTCTTTTTTGAAGCAAATTTAGCTAAAGCATCCATAGACACAAAACAACTAATTATAACTCTAAGACTTTAATGAATCACCAGAAACTAAACGTCTAATCTGATTTGAAAAATATATATATACCATTTACCTTAAATTTCCTCAACTCTCTGAACAAAGAAAAAAAATTCTGGAGTTTAAAATTTTTCAAATAGGACTTCCTCAGAAGAAATCTACTTTGAGTACTGTGCAGGAATCCATTTCTAAGAGAAGCTCAGAATAATGGGAACTCCTCAGCCTTCTCCATGGAGAAGACCCCTGTCGGGGACAGTACAACTCTGGGCACAAAAGCCCTGGAATCACCCTAACTTCTTCCAATTACAGCACCACTACTTATTATGGGACCTTTGTCAAGTTACTTACCCTCTCTGCACATCAGCTTTCTCAGTTATAAAATGGGGATACTAATAGTATCAATAGTCCAGATACAAAGTTCTTATAAAGGGGACAAAATAAATACATAATATCAACTATTACTGTCTGACCAACAAAACTGTATGCATGTGTTTTTAAGAAAACAGCATCTCATTCATCATTTTGGGAAAAAGACTGGAACATGGATAATGAGATAGTTTGCTATTAAAACTTGTGAGTTGGAAAACCATTTAGAAGTAAATTTTGGCATGTTGACATTCCTTACAGTAGGCGCAACTTGAGCCTTTTCTCTGTCCAGTCATTCTGAGGGAGAAATAATTTAAGGGAGAAAGCATGACATGGTGGGACTTAGCAAAAGGAAGAAGAAAGTGCTGTGGGGGCTACAGTTACTGAGAAAATGATAGTCTACGGACATTTTTGTGATTTATCTGTTAAAACTCAAAATGGGGTATGCATAAAAGTACAATAATATCCAGAGAGAAAAAATGCCCAGAGATGTGTAGCATTACTATGGCAGGGGAAGTGCACACCATTTGGCAGATTAGAAGGATCAGCAGGGAGCAAGGACAAAGTTTGACCAGTCAGAGTTCAGAGGCCATGAGTTCTGGAGTAACAGACTCATTTTCCCCAATAAGTGGTGAGGACTCCAGAAATGGCTTCCAAAGCCAATGGCTTCCAAGAGCTCTGCCAAAGATTTAGGGAATATATATTTCTCTGCTGGGTTATTAGCAACTTGAGTCAGGCAGCAAAAATTTAGTAAGCATCAACTATACTCCAGGTTCTGTGTCCCAAACACGGGTGGCTCAGATGGTAAATCTGCCTGCAGTGCAGGAGATCCAGGCTTGATCCCTGGGTCAGGAAGATCCCCTGGAGAAGGAAATGGCAACCCACTCCAGTATTCTTGCCTGGAAAATCCCATGAGCAGAGGAGCCTGGAGGGCTACAGTCCATGGGGTTGCAAAGAGGTGGACATGACTGAGCAACTTAAAGAGAGAGATTCCATTTATTACCAAAAGTTGCTCAATTTCTGTCCTGAACACCTTTCTGGCCATGGGATAGGGAGAGGAATGTGGTTCTCTAATTTTTCACAACCAAAGCCTTCCTCCCCTCCCCTGCCTTCATTCAGACTAGGATTTTACTCTTAGGATAGAGTTTAAAGGGCAAACAAACCAAACTAAAGGACTATCGCAGAGATAGCAATAAAAGGAGGATCAATTGGCATCGAGTACTTCAGGTGAACAACACAGAAGGTGATTTCAAATTCACAGCACTCCACCCCTGGAACCCCAACAATGAATGTGAATGTGAATGAGGTGCAATACCTCTGCAGCAAAATTGCAAAGATCTCTGGGGCTTTTTTCATCCATAAAATGTAACACTCCAGAAATGACAACCTTGCATATACAAACCACTTCTTGAGATGAAAAAATGTTTAAGGTGTTTTTACACAAGGATTTAGATTAGAATTTACTTCTTCAACTGCGTCTTTTGGAAGCTTGGCTAGAGACATCCTTTTAATACAGTCTTTTTACTCAATTCCTTTATCTTTCAGCTCTTGTTTGACACGTTTCAGATAGTGAGGATCAGGGTAACCATACCTGCAGAAGAAAAGATGCCCTTAGTTTCACCACAGATGTTTTTTTAAAAAATCTGTACAGTAGGTCCTTGACATTAACATTCAGAGTTGCAGATATTTACAAACCATCCTGAAGGCTGATGACTGATAATCATTTGTAAGTGTGCTGAGGTGAATCATTTAGCTGGTGAATACGTCTAGCTACCTGCCCAGGATCTGCCTTCTAACAAGACTTTAATTTCAGCTCATGGTTAAGCAATGATTCTCATAAAGTTATAATATACTGTATTTCTATGGAGGGTAATCATTTTGCTATAGGAAGATTTTCAAATTTGGGAAATTAAGTCAGGATACATTCCCTTTTGAATATTAAGGGTCTGAAGTATTCTATCTGAATTTCATAAAGAGCAATTGGATTGCCCATGATACAACTTCCATCACCATTAACTAAGACTTTTCTAGAGTTCTGTTAGTCAAGTCAATTTAGGATCTCTACTGGACTCATGGGAGAGGAGGGCAGAAGAAAGGGTGATCTTAAAAAAAGGCAAAGTGACATTCCTAGGATCTACCCTTCAAATAGATGTGGAGTATTAAAATTATACCAAATTAAATCACCTTAGATACCATTTATCTGCATTCTGAAGATCCACTGCCCTTTGATGCAAAATTTATGAACTGCATGATACTTTGTGGTTGGAAGGTAGAAGGTCATAGGAACCAATCTTTCTGTCTTTGAGATTATCATCCCTGATTACCATCTGTCAAAATACTGCATCCAGTCTCTCTGATATAAACTGTCTCCTTACAGTCACATCTTCAAATTGCCATGTTTTATGACCTCTAAATTCTTTTTAGCAGCCATTCTGTTTCAAAAGGTTCTCACCTTTGTGGTCCCCCAGTCCGGGACGTTTTGTGGTGGATATCATTCCATGTAATGACACCTGAGACTCCCAATGTTCGAGACTCCCCCACTGTGAAAATCAGTTTTTGGTCAAAGGCCCTATGAAGCAGAGCCAAAACCTCTCTTCCTTCCTTGTTATCAGGCAAGTATGCAGTTCGCTCTATTCCAGAAAATCTCGCCCCTGGGTTTGGGTGCTCTTTCTGTATGAAGGCAAGAAAATGTCACATGAAAACATCTGCATCTAAATTTCACTACATGTGTAGATGTGTTCATATGCAGATAGAGCAAACAAAAGACAAGAGCACTGAAGGTCTGCTCAGATTCCCCTTATAATTCATATTTCTCCTCTCCCCAAATGCATTCTGGGAATACAATCCTCCTTCCAACGCACAATCACCACCCACCCCTTCTCTGCCTTAACAGACAAGAAAGATACCTATTATAAGTAAACAAAGTACTTTTTACTACTCACAAAGTTCACTTTATAAGCATTTAAAATCCTTTCATATGACCATGGCGATAACTGTCTGGGAAATCTACTGCCAATTGGTAATAGAACAGTCCCTGTTGCTCTGATTATCTCAGTTCACTGGAAAGAAATCCATGGAACTCAGAAACACTTACTGTTTGTATGCCTCCTTCAATATTATAAGTAATTACAATGGTGCCATAGGTTTCATAACCTGGAAGTGAATCTCTTACAACAAAGACGCTCATTCTTCCATCTGGCTGATTCCCTTTCTGCACACCATAGGAGGTCTGGCACACAGGACAGACTGGCTTATATGAGAGGGCTTCCTGGATACAAGGGCTGCAGAATTTATGCTTGCACTTTGAGAGCACTTGTTCGTCGCTAATGGTGTTCAAACAGATGACACACGTGTCCTGTTCCTCATTCACTTCTGACACCGCAGAACTGGTGGGGTGCTGCAATGTTGGTGAAGCTGCTTTAGAATTATGACTGTCAGTGTCCATGAGTGTTTCATTCCATTTCTCTGTAGCTGATGGAGACACCCCACATCTGTTTAAGATATACTGTTTTGCCTTTGTAAGATGATTTGGCAACCCAATCAAAGTCATTGACTCTCGATGTAGCACAAAGTGTATATCTGGATACCTTTTCCTAAAATCATCAGAGAACTTTGCCCCATGTAAGTGCTTTCTCTCCTTGCCCAAAAGTTTCAGCAAAAGAACTTCTCTCGTAATCTGACAAGAGACATGTTGATAGGTGTCAATGAAACTTGAATAAGCATGTGTGGATAGATCCAACTTCTTGGTTTTGGGTTCAAATCGAATGCAGGTTTTCTGATTTATCCCCAAAATGTTACTTTGAGTGTCGTACTTTTTTTCTATCTTTGATATCTCCTGGGATAATTCTGCTTCTAAAAGCTTATAGTGAGTGGTATCAACCTCAATTCCTTTCATCATGTCCTTAGGAGTCAATATTTTCACAGGTGGCTTGACAAGACTTTCAAAATTCTTTGAGGCAAGAAAATGTTTGGCAGCTGAAATGTCATCTGCGGGCCCAAGGAGAGTTAATTCTCCTCCTTTCTCCTTTATGAGGAGCTTCGCAAACTGGTGATTTAATTCCTCTTTGATTTTGGTTGCCTGCTTACTGTCTGCTAGGGCAACACATTCCTGCGTCAGAGTGTCTACACACTTCTGAAATTCTTCGACAAAATTCTTGAGAGCTGCTTCGACGTCACCTGATTCACTGGAGGTGAAGTCTAAAGAGACTGTATTTGGAGAACTCGCCTGACTGTTTATTGTTGTACCAAATCTTTTCTCTATGAAGGCTATTTTATCAGGCCAGGAATATGTGAAGTATTCAAAGCAAGCCAAGGGAACTTCAAAATGGTTGCTTTTTTCTTCTGACCTGCTTTCTGGTTCGAAGGGAGAAACACAGCTCTTCCTGTCTTGCTGACTGAGTGGCTCCCTCTCTGATGTCAAAGGGTAAGATTCATGTTTCTGCTCCCTTTCCAGGAGCTGGTCACTTAAGAAGCCATGTACTTTTTCAATATCGCTGAAGTAACCACAGATTTTCTCAGTTCCATCATTGTCCTTCACTCGTTCAACGTTGGGGCAGCGAACAGTGATGAGATCCCTTTGCTCTTTAGAGAACAGCTGACAGTTCAGTTCCGCCGTGACAGTAAGGAAGATCTGAAATTTTAAAAGGGAACAAATGAAATATATTAAACATCCAGGTCTATGTTCTCCTCTCAGTAGAATGTCTAGAGATGAGAGAAATAACCACAACGACTTCTTTCAATTCCTTTCTGCAGAGCAGGCGCTGTACTGCAGCCTAGAGGCATTCTTGCCCTGATGAAACAGCCAACCCTGTTTGCACACTGGAATCGCCCGGGGAGAAAAAAAAGCTGAGGCCCAGGCCCATCTTCAGAGATTGTGATGCAAATGTAGAATCTGGGCATTAACATTTTTAAAACTTCCAAGGACAAAAAGTCTGGATTCTAGAGCTGCCACTGTTGGTGTGATCTTGGTGAGTCAGGTGGAGGTTAGGCACTTCATTTTCTTGGTGAATTGCTATGTTTCTGACTAAAGGGTGTGAGCCTGGGAGGGGGCCATACATGTGAGGATGAAGTTTTTTCCTATTATTTTCTCTCCTATGTTCCTTCTTTAAAAACAAAACAAAACAAAAAACTAACCCCCTAACTTCGTGCAATGTTGCTAGTCCCTCTAAACCGTGGCCTTTAGAAACCTAGATTAGGCAAAAAAAAAAAAAAAAGGACAGCGGCAAATTGAACATAATTAAACATAATATAAAAGCAAGATTTCTAATGTTTTGTTCTCCCTCAAAATCTTTGACCTTCCACTTCCACATTTTCCTAGACTCAGTCCTCCACACAGCAGCCAGAGGGGTCCTTGAGAAATGTGAATCAGCTCACTCTACCCCTCTGCTCAAAACTACCTAAGGATTCTCCTAATATCTAAGTTGAAATCCGAAGTCCTGACCTTCATCCCTCAAAGACCAGACTTCTGCTACCCTTCACGGTCCTCTCTCACTCTCTTGCTCTCTGCCCTCCAGCCACAGTGGCCTCCCTCCTTGAAGCTTCTGTTTGCCTGGGTGTGTTGGGGGTGGCTGTGTCAGCTTTACACTTGTTATTTTCCCTCTGCCTAAAAGCTTTTTCCCCTAGAAATCCACTTAGCTAGCTCCCTTTATTCGTGTCTCTACTCAGAAGTCACCTCATTTGAGGGGTTTTTTCCCGATATCCTATTTAAAATAGTAGTCCTTTACTATCATTTATCCTGCTTTATGGGCTTCCCTGGAGGCTCAGTGGTAAAGAATCCGCCTGCCAGTGCAGGAGATGCAGGTTCAATCCCTGGGTCTGGAAGATCCCCTGGAGGAGGGCATGGCAACACACTCCAGTATTGTTGCTGGGAAAATCCCATGGACAGAGGAGCATAGCAGGGTACAGACCATGGGGTTGCAAAGAGTCGGACATGACTGAGTGACTAAACAACAAAAAATTCTGCTTTGTTCTTCTTCCTAGCAGATATTTATCACTGGCAGATATTTTATTCCCTATCTATATGATTACTATTATTATCTGGTTCCCTAGAAGGTAAGGTCCCTGAGGGCAGGGTCTGCTTGTTCCTGGCTATACCTTTGGCTCCTGTGACAGTGCCTGGCACATAGCAGGCAGTTGATTCTGATTTGTCAAATGTCTCTGCATGGCTGGTCCCTTCACATCATTCAATTCTCAAGCCAAATATCATCTCCTCAGTGACTTCTGGTCAGAAATAACACAAACTCCTTCTCTTTCCTTGCCCCAGCCCTGTCACTCTCTAAGGCTAAAACCCCATTATATTTCCTTCTTAGCACCTATCACGCTCTGAAATGACTTCAGTTCTTTTGTATACTTGCTCATTGTCAATGTACTTCTCCATCCCCAGCAGGGACCTGTCTGTTGTGTTCACCTCTGTGTACCTCTCAGCTTCCCTGGTGGCTCAGATGGTACAGAATCTACCTGTAATGTGGGAGACCTGGGTTCGATCCCTGGGTTGGGAAGATCCCCTGGAGGAGGGCATGGCCACCCACTACAGTATTCTTGCCTGGAGAATCCCCACAGAGGAGCCTGGCAGAGTACAATCCATAGGGTCACAAACAGTCAGATACGACTAAGCAACTAAGCACAGCTGTCTCCCAATGTCTACAACAGTGCCAGGCTCATAATAAATCCTCAGCAAATGGTCCTTGGACTGGAGAGGAAGTTGCAGGGACATACATAGCTCCCTTCAATACCCACCTTCTGGAGACAGGAATCCACATCATTATGAATGTCCTTTACATTTGGAGGCTTCTCACCGTGCCTTGCCCCTTTTTGTGACTGTGTCGAAGAAGACATTTTGGTCTTCTTCTCTTCTGCATTTTCATTGGGTTCCAGGAAAATAGTCACAGATTGGTTGTCAACCACAATTTGGTGCTCTCCTTTTTTCAACACGCCATCCTTACCTTCAGTGGAGACATTAAATATACACATACACATAGAAATGAGAGCAATTTCAAATAACCCTCTTACTCATGCATCTGTACCTTGCCCCAGCACCCTCACAGTAAGGGCTGCTCCCTGTATCCTGGAATGGTGGGTTAACCAGAAGGCGAGGGGCCTATTCAAAACTCTAAAAAAAAGAAAGTTACTCAGTTGTGTCCTACTCTTTGCCAGCCCATGGACCATACAGTTCGTGGAATTCTCCAGGCCAG
>SJYQ01037997.1:0-24809 GCA_006410935.1 Redunca redunca
TCCCAGGGACGGGGGAGCCTGGTGGGCTGCCGTCTATGGGATCGCACAGAGTTGGACATAACTGAAGCGACTTAGCAGCAGCAGCAGCAACAGTAGACTAATTGGGTGTGATTTACCTTTACAGAAATCATGTGTAAGTGCTCCATGATTTTTTCCACCCTTTAATTCATCTGTCTTGTGTTTTCTTATTATACTATTTAGTTGCACTTACAAGATACTGAATATACTTGCTTTACACATCATCTGTTAGAGTTTAGATTTATCTATTTCAGTTCACTCTTACACATATTTTTCTTTTTTAAAATGCATCCTATGCCATATGCCAAGCACAGCGATAGATGCGCCAGGTAAAAAATAAATGATTATTTGTCTTTGAGGAGCTTAGACTCTAATGAGAAGGCAGACTAAAAATATATATATTTTTTTTTTTTCAAGAGCTAAGATAGTATTCAGTGGTGGTGAACAGTATGCACTCTAGAGTCAGACAGACCTAGTGGGCCTGTGACACAAGTCAGTGAATCAGCATCTATTCTGGAAATTTCTATGATGTTATCCTAGGAGATTTTTAAAAAATCTATTTCTCTGGAATTTTGACCTTAAGGGACAATGTAAATTATCTTCCTTAGCTATGAGGAGAAAGACATGAGCAATAGGAGAGAATGGAGACCACAAGCAGAAAGAAGCAGAGAAACTGAGAAAGTCCTGACATCATTTGAACTCCTGGGCATAGCTTGCCCTAAACCAATCCAGTCCTAGTCTTTCAGTTTTTATGAACTGCTAAGTTGCACTAACTCTCCTTTTTTCATCCTAAACTGGTTGGAGGTGGATAAAAACAGTACATTTCTGTCTCTTGCAATTGAATGTTCTGTTCTTCCTGCCCGTGCTCCCTCCATCAATGTGTCACCGCATCCACCTGGTCACCTATGGCTAAAACCCAGATCCTTCCTTTTCTAACTGTGTATGCCATATTCTGTTACTCCGATCTGAAACTTCATTTTTCCACCAAATGTAAGCATCCACCACAGCCCCTCCCTTGGCTCATCTTTCTAGAAATAGAATATAGAAGCTGAGTTTTATAATCATGAAGAAAAGGAAAATTCTGTTTCCTCCTATGTTTTGCAATAAGGATACTGTTCCCCGTTTCCAAGCATTGTTCTGAATCTTCTGGAGTCTGAAAAATGAAGAGGAATGAAACACATATGTCAAAGTGCCCCTGACAGTGATCTTGAACGATGTGAAAGATATCTTGCCTATGCCAGGAGGAAAGAAATATTCTCATCACCAGAGACAGTAATCAAGAATGAGGGAAATTTACACAAACATATCTTGTTAACCTTTATCTTCCTATTCACTTCTCCACTGTTAACTGCTCTGGTCCAAGCCCTTTTGTCTTGTCAGTTTCAACAATTTATTACTCTTTGTACAACACAAAGCTTAGTGTATAAACATTTAGCTCTAACTGCTTCTTTGGGTCTTAGCTTTCCTGTAGATCAGTCACCTAGAGCCAGACATCCTGGAATGTGAAGTCAAGTGGGCCTTAGAAAGCATCACTATGAACAAAGCTAGTGGAGGTGATGGAATTCCAGTTGAGCTATTTCAAAACCTGAAAGATGATGCTGTGAAAGTGCTGCACTCAATATGCCAGCAAATTTGGAAAACTCAGCAGTGGCCACAGGACTGGAAAAGGTCAGTTTTCATTCCAATCCCAAAGAAAGGCAATGCCAGAGAATGCTCAAACTACCACACAATTGCACTCATCTCACCCACTAGCAAAGTACTGGTCAAAATTCAAGCCAGGCTTCAACAGTATGTGAACCGTAAACTTCCAGATGTTCAATCAGGTTTTAGAAAAGGCAGAGGAACCAGAGATCAAATTGCCAACATCCGCTGGATCATCAAAAAAACAAGAGAGTTCCAGAGAAACATCTATTTCTGCTTTATTGACTATGCCAAAGCCTTTGACTGTGTGGATCACAATAAACTATGGAAAATTCTGAAAGAGATAGGAATACCAGACCACCTAACCTGCCTCTTGAGAAACCTGTATGCAGGTCAGGAAGCAACAGTTAGAACTGGACATGGAACAACAGACTGGTTCCAAATAGGAAAAGGAGTACATCAAGGCTGTATATTGTCACCCTGCTTATTTAACTTATTGTATGCAGAGTACATCATGAAAAACACTGGGCTGGATGAAGCACAAGCTGGAATCAAGAGTGCTGTGAGAAATATCAGTAACCTCAGATGTGCAGATGACACCACCCTTATGGCAGAAAGCAAAGAAGAGCTAAGGAGCCTCTTGACAAAAGTGAAAGAGGAGAGTGAAAAAGTTGGCTTAAAACTTAACATTCAGAAAGCTAAGATCATGGCATCTGGTCCCATCACTTCATGGTAAATAGATGGGGAAACAGTGGAAACAGTGTCAGACTTTATTTTTTTGGGCTCCAAAATCACTGCAGATGGTGACTGCAGCCGTGAAATTAAAAGACGCTTATTCCTTGGAAGGAAAGTTATAACCAACCTATATAGCATATTCAAAAGTAGAGACATTACTTTGCCAACAAAGGTCCGTCTAGTCCAGGCTATGGTTTTTCCAGTGGTCATGTATGGATGTGAAAGTTGGACTATAAAGAAAGCTGAGCACTGAAGAATTGATGCTTTTGAACTATGGCGTTGGAGAAGACTCTTGAGAGTTCCTTGGACTGCAAGGAGATCCAACCAGTCCATCCTCAAGGAAATCAGTCTTGAATATTCATTGGAAGGACTGATGTTGAAGCTGAAACTCCAATACTTTGGCCACCTGATGCGAAGAGCTGACTCATTTGAAAAGACCCTGATGCTGGGAAAGATTGAAGGCTGGAGGAGAAGGGGACAACAGAGGATGAGATGGTTGGGTGGCATCACCGACTCAAGAGGCATGAGTTTGAGTAAACTCTGGGAGTTGGTAATGGACAGGGAGGCCTGGCGTGCTGCGGTCCATGGGGTGGCAAAGAGTCGGACATGACTGAGCGACTAAACTGAACTGAACTGAGAGGTTCCCATGCACATGTAAAAATCTGTATGCCTTTCCTTGTTAATCTGTGTGTGTCAACTTACTTCTCAGTCTCTGTCAGAGACCTTAAGAGGGTAGAAGTAAGGTTTTGCCCCCCTCTACACATAGATTCAACTACATTTAAAACATGAGCTTCAGTTCATCAGAATACACAGTAAGGAGAGTGAAAAGACAAGTCACACATTGGTAAAAAATATTTGTGAAGTAATTTTCAAAAAACCTGAATAAATGAAGAAATCAAAATAAAACAAATTAAAAGGTGCTCAACCGGGTTAATATAATGGAAGTATACAATAAGATAATAATACTGGCTAATCACATTGGTTAAAATTTTTTTTTTTAAGTGACAAGTCCAAGTGTTGATGAAGATGTGGGTTATTAGGAACTCACTATACTACTGGTGGTGCTTCCCTGGTGTCTCAGTGGTATAGTACCTGTTTGCCAATGCAGGAGACACAGATTTCATCCCTGGTCGGGAAGATTCCCCTGAAGAAGGAAATTCGGCTAACCACTCCAGTATTCTTGCCTGGGAAATTCTATGGACAGAAGGAGCCTGGCGACAGTTCATGGAGTCACAGGTTGACTTAGAAACTAAAGAACAACAACAAGTACTATTGGTGAGAGTAGAAATAGGAAGAACCATTTGGGAAAGCAGTTTGATATTACCTAGGAAAGAAGAAAATTGGCTTGTCCTGCATCCAGCAAAAATCCACTACTGGTTATATAGAGAGACTTATGCCCATGTGCGCCAGGAGATAGGAACAAAAAGGTTCATAGCAGCATTGTTTATATCAGTCAACGGATAAGTACCCAAATATCAATAATATAATGGATAAAAACTGTGATATATTCATGCTTTCACTGAATTTGAGCTATGAAAAACATTGATCTTAAAAACACAAAAGTAACATACAAGGTAATTCCATGTATTGTATTTTTTCCTTTCTAAGACACAGTTTGTTTGTTTTTTTACATTTTTAAAGGAATGCTGAAATTTGTTGTGTTACAGTTGGTGACCTCTTAATACTGGGTCATGGTTTAGTTAATAGATTTTTTTTCTTTCTTAGTGAGACATCAAATAATGACATCTTAAATTCTATAAAATACAAAAACATGCAAAGCTAAACCATTTGCTTTACAGATATATAAACCCTAAACTATATAGAAAAGTAAGTATAAAATATCATTTAAAGTGTTTAAGATACTAAGGATGGTGATATCATCCTAAGTATTTAAGATGCTATGGAATGTTCTAGAGGTCTAATTGGCAAGGGTACCAGCCAATCCTTGATCTTTTGGAAGGATCTGTTTCCTCCACAAATCCTAGAGATGGAATTCAACCCAGTTTACTCAGCATCCTTCTTCAAAACACATTCTTACACACTGTCATGGTTCCTCAATCATTTGCTCCTTCCTTTTTTTCTCATAATTTCTCACTTTCCCAATCAAGGAGTTTGGGTGAGATTGAGCCAACATTTTACACCTGGTTGCCTGATTTGATTAAGATTTTCAGCAGATGCCCAGATGCCACTCCCTTGGCTTAAGAGATCCATTCAGGGGAAAATATGTAACCTCTCAAGAGCCAGGATGTGACTAAGACTTCTGGAAAAGAAAATATCTCCTGCAGAAGATGCTGGAAGACTCTCCTCTTCTATCAAACACGATTGAACCTGAATGTAGCCCCAGAAGCTCTTGGCAACCATCCTGCTAGCAGAGGGGAGCCTGACTTATGGTACAGCTAACTTGTGCCCCAAGGAAAAACGAGTCCCTGGTGACACCATTAGAGATGTTTAAATAAGCTTCCTCTGAAATCAACTACTTCTGGCCTTTCCACTTACGTGACCCAATCAATTTCATTTATTATTATGTTTTCTGTAACACTGAATGAGGAACATTTATCCAGGTGGTTCAGTGGTAAAGAATCCAACTGCCAATGCAGGAGATGTGGGTTCTATCTCTGGGTCAGGAAGATCCCCTGGAGAAGAAAATGCCATCCCACTCTAGTATTTTTGCCTGGGAAGTCCCATGAACAGAGAAGCCTGGTGGGCTACAGTCCAGGGGTTTGCAAAAGAGTAGGACATAGCTACTAAACAACAATCTTAACCTGTATGTATATATATGTATATATATTTATATACACATACAGGTTAATACATATATACATACTTCCTCATTTAAACTCTACATCAGCATTCTAAGAGAAGTATTATTATACTTATTATTATACTTACTTTATTTGAATAAAGCTCCACAGCTAGTAAAGGATAGTACTGAGGTTTGATCTTTGATCTATTGGCCCCAACTGCCCATCTCTCTTCACTCCAGTATAAAAGAAATCCATTGAAGAATATCTGGATACAGATATATCTGCAAATACCTTGTAGTTTAGGAGAGGAAAAGGAATTTCAGATTTAAAAATGAAAAAATGATATAAGAAAACTAAAACTGTTTTCATCGCCTACAATTTTTTGAAGAAACACTCTATTAAAAAAGAAAAGAACAGATTTGAAAGAGTAAATCTGGAACATCAAGATTATCTTGTGAACTGCAGAAGGGCAATTCATTCTCAGGATACTTTGAAATAATGGATGGCCACTTTTACTGGATCTCATATTAGCAATGTGTGTTCAATTCAGGAGTGTGATACTGATGGTACCAGTTGCATAACTCTGACTGTTTTCCCAACCTTTGCAACTCTCTGCTGTTGCTGCCTTCTTGAATTTCTTTCTTTGAGGTCATGCAACTGTAAAGATAGACATAAATAGACCCAGAGAGAGTCACTGCATTCCTCAAAGAACTTTGGGCCTTGAACAGAAATTAAAAGTGTTTTCTAGAGAGGAGAGAACTTAAGATGTTTGAGCCTGAGGTACCACAGTCTTAACACATTATACAACTTTCTAGAACTCTAATACCAGTTTATTTAGAGCATGAACTCATAAAAATCACATTAAAAAGAAGCAAGTGGGTGAGTGTGCCTTTCTTTTTCATTGTATGTACAGAGCTCAAAACACCTGATCTCTAGGCTATAGTTCTAATTTATGCCCTTTATATAACTGTAGCAGGAAGGTTCTGCATTATAGGTCACTGAGAATATATTGAATCTGGGGTCCATTAAGCCCTTTATTGAAAATTGGAGAGCTTTGAGTTAACAGTGCTAGTCTTATGTAACTTGGAAATATTAAAGGAGCTACTGCTATTTGTACCTGCAATTTGAGAAGCTGAAAGTGCCACCTCCAGGGGTACAGGTGGGCGGCAGGAGCTTAATTGTGTTGTGGCTGAATTTAGAGTCAGATTTACTGACATTGTCAAAAGTAATTTATGGGTTTTTATCACAGAGAAAGACCTAAAATGTTTGATTCTCACATCAGTGGCACACCAGTCTAAACTTCTCATGATTTGGATTAGTTCAACCAAGCTTGTCTCTCACAGAGCTCTTAGTTTACTTCAGCATTTTTGATATCTTTTTAAAATTTAAGGGCAGGGAAAACTTGAGGGAAAAAAAGACTTGACTAACAGAGTCTTTGTTAAGACCCTTTGGGTTGCAAGTGATAGAAATCCAGTTTTGACTCATTGAAGTCAAAAGCAGGATCTGTCATTAAGAAAATAAAAAGTGGCCCAGAATTCAAGGACAGAAAGTACCAGAGCTTCAGAACAGTGAGAAGCAGGGATCTGAACGTGGTCAGGATGTTCCTTCCATCGCTTATCTCTGCTTCACTCAACAGCTTGGCTTCATTATTGATTCGCCATGGAAGGGCTTTCTCTGTGGGTAGAAAAAAACATGGCTCCCAAGTTAGACCACTCATCTTATAAAAGAAACAGTTTCAGACTCCTGATCCCAGGTGCAACATCCCAGGAGTGGGATGATTTGGCCTGTTCAGTTTAGTTCAGTTCAGTTCAGTCGCTCAGTTATGTCCAACTCTTTGCGACCCCATGGACTGTAGCATGCCAGGCTTCCCTGCCCATCACCAACTCCTGGAGCTTGCTCAAACTCACGTCCATCGAGTCAGTGATGCCATCCAACCATCTCATCCTCTGTCGTCCCCTTCTCCTCCTGCCCCCAATCTATCCCAGCATCAGGGTCTTTCCAAAGTGCCAGTTCTTCGATCAGGTGGCCAAAGTATGGGAGTTTCAGCTTCTGCATCAGTCCTGTCAATGAATATTCAGGACTGATTTCCTTTAGGATTGTCTGATTGGATCTCCTTGCTCTCCAAGTGACTCTCAAGAGTCTTCTCCAGCACCACAGTCCAAAAGCATCAATTCTTTGGCACTCAGCTTTCTTTATGGTCCAACTCTCACATCCATACATGACTACTGGAAAAACCATAGCCTTGACTAGATGGACCTTTGTCAGCAAAGTAACATCTCTGATTTTTAACGTGCTGTCCAGGTTGGTCATAGCTTTTCTTCCAAGGAGTAAGCGTCTTTTAATTTCATGGCTGCAGTCACCATCTGCAGTGATTTTGGAGCCCCCCAGAATAAAGTCTGTCACTGTTTCCATTGTTTCCCCATCTATTTGCCATGAAGTGATGGGTCCAGATGCCATGATCTTAGTTTTCTGAATGTTGAGTGTTAAGCCAACTTTTTCACTCTCCTCTTTCACTTTCATCAAGAGGTTCTTTGGTTCCTCTTCACTTTCTGCTGTAAGGGTGGTGTTACCTGTATATCTGAGGTTATTTAATATTTCTCCTGGCAATCTTGATTCTAGCTTGTATTTCATCCAGCCAAGCATCTCACAAGATGTATTCTGCATATAAGTTAAATAAGCAGGGTGAAAATATACAGCCTTGACATACTCCTTTCCCAATTTGGAACCAGCCATTGTTCCATGTCCAGTTCTAACTGTTGCTTCTTGACCTGCATACAGATTTCTCAGTAGGCAGGTCAGTTGGTCTGGTATTCCCACCTCTTGAAGAATTTTCCACAGTTTGTTGTGATCCATATAATCAAAGGCTTCAGTCTAGTCAATGAAGCAGAAGTAAATGTTTTTCTGGAATTCTCTTGTTTTTTCTATGATCCAATGGATGTTGGCAATTTGCTCTTTGGTTCCTCTGCCTTTTCTGTATCCAACTTGAACATCTGGAAGTTCTTGGTTCATGTACCATTGAAGACTAGCTTGGAGGATTTTGAGCATGACCTTGCTAGCATGTGAAATGAGTGAATTCTGCAGTAGTTTGAACATTATTTGGCATTGCCCTTCTTTGGGATTGGAATGAAAACTAACCTTTTCCAGTGCTTTGGCCACTGCTGAGTTTTCCAGATTTGCTGGCATATTGAGTGCAGCACTTATACAGCATCATCTTTTAGGATTTGAAATAGCTCAACTGGAATTCCATCTCCTCCAGTAGCTTTGTTTGTAGTGATGCTTCCTAAGGCCCACTTGACTTTGCACTCCAGGATGTCTGGCTCTAGGTGAGTGATCACACCATCGTGGTTATCCAGGTCATTAAGATCTTTTTTGTGTAGTTCTTCTGTGTATTCTTGTTACCTCTTCTTAATATCTTCTGCTTCTATTAGGTCCATACTGTTTCTGTCCTTTATTGTGACTATCTTTGCATGAAATATTCCCTTGGTATCTTTAATATTCTTGATGAGATCTCTAGTCTTTCCCATTCTATTTTTTTCCCTCTATTTCTTTGCATTGTTCACTTAGGAAGGCTTTCTTATTTCTTCTTGCTATTCTCTGCATTCAGATGGGTATATCTTTCCTTTTCTTTTGTTTCTGTTCTTTACTCAGCTATTTGTAAGGCCTCCTCTGACAACTATTTGCATTTATTTTTCTTGTGGATGGTTTTGATCACTACCTCTTATACAATATTACGAATCACCTTCCATAGTTCTTTTGGGACTCTGTCTATCAGATCTAATCCCTTGAATCTGTTTGTCATTTCCATTGTATAATCATAAGGGATTTTATTTATGTCATACCTGAATGGTCTAGTGGTTTTCCCTACTTTCTTCAATTTAAGTCTGAATTTTTCAATAAGGAATTCATGATCCTAGCCACAATCAGCCCCTGGTCTTGTTTTTGCTGATTGTTTAGAGCTTCTCCATCTTCTGCTGCAAAGAATATAATCAATCTGATTTCAATATTGATCATCTGGTGATGTCCATGTGTAGTTGTCTCTTGTGCTGTTAGAAGAGGGTGTTTTGCTGTGATGAGTGTGTTCTCTTGGCAAAACTCTGTTAGCCTTTGCCCTGCATCTCTTTGTAGTCCAAGGCCAAATTGCTGGTTACTCCCATTATCGCTTGACTTCCTTCTTTTGCATTCCAATCCCTTATCTTTTGTGAGAGGTGTTAGTTCTAGAAGATCTTGTATGACTTCATAGAATCGTTCAACTTCAGCTTCTTCAGCGTTACTGGTTGGGGCATATACTTGGATTACTGTGATACTGAATGGTTTGCCTTGGAAATAAACAGAGATCATTCCGTCGTTTTGAGATTGCATGCAAGTAATGCATTGTGGACTCTTTTGATGACTATGATGGCTACTCCATTTCTTCTGTGGGATTCTTGCCCACAGTACTATTTATAATGGTCATCTAAATTAAATTCTTCCATTTAAAATCCCATCCATTTTAGTTCACTGATTCCTAAAATGTCGATGTTCACTTTCCTGTTTGACCACTTCCAATTTACCTTGATTCATGGACCTAACATTCCAGGTTCCTATGCAGTATTGTTCTTTCTAGCATCGGACTTTACTTTCACCACCAGACACAGCCACAACTGGGTGTTGTTTCTTCTTTGGCTTAGCCTTTTCATTCCTTCAGAGATATTTATCTGCTCTTCTCCAGTAGCATATTGGGTACCTACTGACCTGGGGAGTTCGACTTTCAGTGTCATATCTTTTTGCCTTTTTATACTGTTCATGGGGTTCTCAAAACAAGAATGCTGAAGTGGCAAAGTGAAATTTTTCATTTCCTTCTCCAATGGTGGCTCAGAGGTTAAAGCGTCTGCCTCCAATGTGGGAGACCCGGGTTCGATCCCTGGGTCAGAAAGATCCCCTGGAGAAGGAAATGGTAACCCACTCCAGTATTCTTGCCTGGAGAATCCCATGGATGGAGAAGGCTGGTAGGCTACAGTCCATGGGGTCACAAAGAGTTGGACACAACTGAGCGACTTAACCCTAAAACCCTCACCCACCCCTCTCCAATGGACCACGTTTTGTCAGAACTCTCCAACATGACCCATCAGACTTAGGTGGCCCTACAGGGTATGGCTCATAGTTTCATTGAGTTAGACAAGTCTGTGATCCATGAGATCAGTATAGTTAGTCTTCTGGGATTGTGGTTTTCATTCTGTCTCCCCTCTGATGGGTGAGGATAAGAGGCTTGTGGAAGTTTCCTGGTGGGAGGGATTGGCTGTGGGTAAAACTGGGTCTTGCTCTGGTGGACAAGGCCATGCTCAGTAAATCTTTAATCCAATTTTCTGCTGATGGATGGGGCCGTGTTTCCTTCCTGTAGTTTGAAAGTGAAAGTGAAGTTGCTCAGTTGTGTCAGACTCTTTGTGACCCCATGGACTGTAGCCTACCAGGCTTCTCCATCCCAGGCAAGAGTATTGGAGTGGGTTGCTGTTTCCTTCTCCAGGAGATTTTCCTGACCCAGGGATTGAACACGGGTCTCCCACATTGTAGGCAGCTGCTTTACTGTCTGAGCCACCAGGGAAATCCTGAGGCCAAACTATGGTAGGGGTAATGATGCTCTTCCAAAAGGACTTATACCAGCATGCTGCAGCTCCCAGGACAGTTGTAGTCAGTGCCCCTGGCCCCACGGCAGGTCACCGTCAACCTGTGCCTCTGCTGGAAACTCCAGGACACTCACAGGGAAGTCTGGCTCAGTCTTTTATGGGGTCACTCTTCCTTTCTCCTGGGTCCTGATGCTCACAAGCTTTTGTTTGTGCCCTTCAAGAGTCTCTGTTTCCCCAGTCCTGTGGAAGTTCTGTAATCAAATCGTACTGGCCTTCAAAGTCAAATTCCCTGGGGGTTTGTGGTCTCTTAGCTGGATCCCCAGGTTTCGAAATCTGTTGTTCGCCCTAGAAGTTTCACAACAGTGTGAGAATTTCTTCGGTATAATTGTTCTCCAGTTTGTGAGTTGCCTGCTCAGCAATTTTATTGTGGGGCTTCCGGGGTGGCACTAGTGGTAAAGAACCTGCCTGGCAATGCTCAGCTCAGTTCAGTCGCTCAGTCGTGTCTGACTCTTTGTGACCTCATGGACTTCAGTACGCCAGGCCTCCCTGTCCATCACCAACTCCTGGAGTTTACTCAAACTTACGTCCATTTAATCAAACTCCTGCCTGCCAATGCAGGAGACATTAAGTGACACATGTTCGACCTCTGCATCAGGAAGATCTCTTGGAGAAGGGAATGGCAACCCACTCCAGTATTCTTGCCTGGAGAATCCCATGGACAGAGGAGCCTGTCTGGCTGCAGTCCATGGGGTCCCAAAGAGTAGGACGCGACGGAAGCGACTTAGCAGGCATGCATATGGTGGGGCTAATTACGACCTCCTCCAAGAGGACTTATGCCACATGCTGCACCTCCCAGTTCTGCTGTTGCCAGAGCCTCCGTGCCCACTGTTGACTCATTCTTCCACAGGAGACACTCAAACACTCAAAGGCATGTCTGGCTCAGTCTCTTGTGCGGGAATCATTGCTCCTTTCCCTGGGTTTTGTTTGCGCACGAGGTTTTGCTTGGACCTTCGAGTTTCTCTGACGGGTATGAGGTTTGATTTTAAACACGATTGTGCCCCTCCTACCATCCTGTTGCAGCTTCTCCTTTGCCCTTGGAGGTGGGGTATCCTTTTTTGGTGGGATCTCCTGTTGATGGTTATTCAGCAGCTAGTTATGATTTTGGTGTTCTCTCTCAGGAGATGAGCACACATCCTTCTACTCTGCCATCTTGAGAATGGCCAGTACAGTCAAATAAATATTAATTAAAAAAAAATGAGTTCTTACAGGATTCATGTAGCCCATGAATTTAGGAGTTCCCTAGACCCTTTTTGAGGCCCCACAATGTCACAGTTATTTTCATTTAAAAAAAACACAATTAAACAAAAATTCTTTTCCTAATAACACTAAGATATTTGACTTTTTTACTCATTCTCAGAAGAATGTATGGTGGAATTTTCCAGAGACTGTATAACATGGGACATCACAATAGGTTGACCATAAAAGCAGATGTGAATCTGGGTAGTTTATTTCTAATTTTTTTTTTCAGGTAGTCTAATCTTCTATTATGAGCTTCCCACATGGTACAATGGTAAAGAATCTTCCTGCCAAAGCAGGAAATGCAGGAGACTCAGGTTTGATCCCTCAGTCAGGAAGATCCCCCGGAGTAAGAATGGCAACCTGTTCCAGTATACTTGCCTGGAAAATTCTGTTAGGTAGTTAGAATAGGGAAAAGGAGTCCAAAATGGTGGTGGCTAAAAGACAAGGAAGGGAAAAGCCCGAGAAAGTAGAACAGAGAAAGGTCAAAGGAAGGTCCGAGGACTGGACTGAGGACTTCAGGTAGAACAGCACTCCTGATTAAGCCCAATTTGCATAGGGCAGGCCCAGGGGGAAGAAAAAAACATACAAAAAGAGGTGCCCCTCTCCTGAGCGCTGGGGCACCTTTCTCTTCACGTCTTTGGATCAACGTGCCCTCACGCCTCGAAGATGGATTTTTCTGCTAACTTCTAAATAAAATAGAGCTGTAACACTGATTTGTCTAAGGGCTATAACACGGTCCGTTCAAGATCTGAGAGCTATAACACGGTCTGTCCAAGACCCGAGAGCTGTGACATGCAGTGGGGCGTTTAATGTCCATCACTCTAAATTTTTGTTGTGATGAGACAAAGAACCGAGGCGCATACACTCGCCTGACAATTCCATGCACCAAGGAACCTGGCAGGCTACAGTCATGGGGTTGCAAAGAGTCGGCAACAACTGAGTAACTGAACATACACACAGCACAATTTTATATTAAATCTGACAGTAAAGAGATACAAAAATGTAAAACAATACCACTCATCTCACTGTTTAAAAATACATATATTTATATTTCATTTAAATGTTATTTATGTGAGTACATCAAGGGTTTGTTACTTCTATTTTTCAGTGAATTAATAAATAAATATTTTAAGTATTTAAGTGTTTCTAGTGTCAGACTTTATTTTTTGGGGCTCCAAAATCACTGCAGATGGTGACTGCAGCCATGAAATTAAAAGACGCTTACCCCTTGGAAGGAAAGTTATGACCAACCTAGATAGCATATTCAAAAGCAGAGATATTACTTTGCCAACAAAGGTTCATCTAGTCAAGGCTATGGCTTTTCCAGTGGTCATGTATGGATATGAGAGTGGGACTGTGAAGAAAGCTGAGGGCCAAAGAATTGATGATTTTGAACTGTGGTGTTGGAGAAGACTCTTGAGAGTCCCTTGGACTGCACGGAGATCCAACTAGTCCATCCTAAAGGAGATCAGTCCTGGGTGTTCATCGGAGGAACTGATGCTGAAGCTGAAACTCCAATACTTTGGCCACCTGATGCGAAAAATTGACTCACTGGAAAAGACCCTGATGCTGGGAGGGAATGGGGGCAGGAGGAGAAGGGGACAACAGAGGATGAGATGGCTGGATGGCATCACAGACTTGATGGACGTTAGTTTGAGTGAACTCTGGGAGTTGGTGATGGACAGGGAGGCCTGGCCTGCTGTGATTCATGGGGCCGCAGAGTCAGACATGACTGAGCGATTGAACTTAACTGAACATAGTATAACCTACATAAACAAAAGCTCTTTGGAGCTTAATCTCTAAGGAGTTCCTGAGATTAAAAAATTTTCTGATCCACTAGTATAACTATGAGCAATTTGCTTAAATTTTCCTTGCCTCAGTTTCTTCATCTGTAAATGAGTATAATAACAATGCCTACCTTATAGGGGTATAGGAAGATTAAGAGAGTTAATACTTTGTGTAGTGTTTAGAGGAAGTTCCAGGCACATAATAGGTGCTTTATAAAGGTTAAATGCTACAATTGCTACTAATTATAATATCGATAATAACAACTACTACCATCATTACTTTATGAGGGAGAGGCAGTTCCCAGAAAAGAAAGGTTCACAGACTATGCCAGATGTCAACAACATTGGAACCCCAAAATAAAAAATATCAGAGAAAATTGTATGAAAATGTCTAGGATTTTATGCTAAGGCAAGTACTACAGAAGAAGGCTTCCCTAGTGGCTCAGATGGGAAAGAATCTGCCTGCAGTGCTGGAGACCTGGGACTGATTCTTGGGTCAGGAAGTAGGGCATGGCAACCCACTCCAGTATTCTTGCCTGGGAAATCCCATGGAGAGAAGAGCCCGGCTCTTCACAAAATTTGATGCGTTGTGTTCTAATTCAGTTGAAAATCTTTTCTAATTTCCCTTGTGGTTTCTTCTTTGACTAATGGGTCACTCGGAAGTGTATTGTTCAATTCCTAAATATTCTAGGAGTTTTTTCAGATACCCTTTTGGTTTTGATTTCTAATTTAATGCCATTGTTGTTAAAGGATATACCATACCATGTATGAGTTCAATCCTTTCAAACTATTGTGACTTATTTTAGAATACAGAATATATTCTATCTTGGTAAATATTGCATGTATACTTCAAAAAAACGTGTGTTTGGGTATCATTAAATGGAGTGTTCTATAAATGTCAATTACTTCAATATTGATGGTGTTAAGTCTTCCATATCCTTACTGATATTCTGTCTACTTGTTTTATTGAAAACAAGCATTATTGAAAGAGGAGTTTTAAATTCTCAAACTATAATTTTAGATTTGTCTATTTTTTCTTCAAATATGTTGAAGCTTTGTTATTAAGTGCATAAACATTTAGGAATTTAATATTCTGTAATGAGTTGACCCCATAATCATTATCCCTTAGTCTTCATCTGTGTGAAAATTCCTTGCAAGGACATTTACTTTGAGAGTACAGCAACTTCAGCTTTCTGTAATTTACATTTGCATGGTTTATCTTTTCCCACCTTTTCACTTTTGTCTGTCTATACTTTCAAGTGGGTTTCCTTTAGGCAGCATATAGCTGGATCTTTAAAAAAAAATCTAATATGACAACCTTTGCCTTATTGATATGAAAAGTTTATGAATATGAATAATAAAAGATGACCTAGGGTTGAGATATGTCAATTGAAATATATACTCTGTCATCCCAAAACAGTTTCAAATTTTCAAGTTTTTAATTTCAATTTTCCAGATATTCTAAAGGGGACACCAATGCTGTGCTGTGCTAAGTCTCTTCAGCATATCCAACTCTGTGCCATCCTATGGACTGTAGCCCACCAGGCTCCTCTGTCCATGGGATTTTCCAGGTGAGAATCCTGGAGTAGGTTACTATGCCCTCCTCCAGGGGATCTTCCCGACCCAGGGACTGAACCTGCGTCTCTAAGCCTGCACTAGCAGGCAGGCTGTTTACCACTGGGATACATAGACCACCATAATCCTTCTAAAAATTCCCTTTCATTTTTCTTTCTACTTTATTCACATAGTACAAATTTTTTTTTCAGCTCTTCAGAAAATTGCATCCAGTGGTGTCTTGAGCTTCCTGTCTTTTGCCCCTTCTGTTTCCTCCTGATTCTGCATTAGAAGAATTTAAAGGGATAGTTCTGACACCCCCTCTTCCCCCATCTTGAAGGGTGAGGGAGAGAAAAAAAAATACTGAGTAGGCAAAACTCAAGTTCTCTTTGGCCCATAGAGGGAGAGAAATGTCTGGGAACAATTATATATTAGTACCCCTCCTCCAGCTGTGCTCTCCCATAATCTCATGGCTACAAACGGGTGACCAATATTTACAGGTGCCATCATGCATTCATTCCCTCTCCTCACAATCTAGTGCCTCCCTGGTTGTCCGTTTCTACTGTGTTGCAGAGGGTGTTCTCTCCAGAGAGTGTCTTTAGGTGGGAAGGAAAAGAGAGCAGGGAGACATGAGCATTCATTATTCGTGCACTCAACAAATATTTATTGGGTACCTACTGTGTGTGAGGTGCTTCTTGGGGTGATTTGGGGTGAGCAAGTCAGACAAGCCTACTCTTGCAATGCTCACCTCCTAGTGAATGAGACACACAATTACCATGTTCAGATGGTCCTTATGGGCCATACATAACGCAGAGAAGGGGAAAAAGAGGCATGGGAAATGGGTAAGTGGCCGGCTCAGTCACCAAGAAGAATGTAATTTTGTCATTTGCAGCAACATGGATGGATATTATATTGTAATACAATTGTAATGTTCATTGTAATACATTAGCATGCTAAATGACACAACCACAAGCACCATGACACTTCTGAGGCAGGTTCTAAAAGACCAAAAAGTGAATGGTGGTTCACCCAGTTCCTGGAAATCCCTGCCCCTTCTTTGAAATAGTTGGAATAATCCTCCTACTCACTAGCTTATGAAGTTACCCAGTCCATAAAAAGTAACTACAAGGTCTGCTCTCACCTTCAGAGACAGATCTTATTCTGTCTATGGAATGTGTACCTCTGCTTTCACTTTACTATGACTTGTTCTTGAATGCTTTCCTGCCAGAAGCCAAGGACCTGCATTTGGTGGCCCATCCTAGGAACTAGCCCGAGACCTGGGACATGACCATTTTTTCATGTCTCGTGGCTCCTGCAACTTCTTTACAAATATTATTAATAAATTTACTTCTTATAACTCTGCCTCTTGCAGAATTCCTTCTGTGCTGAGACATAAAAAACCTCAGCTTCATTCAGTCCTGAGATGAGTTGTATGGTTTCTGTTGGAGGATTATGGGTTTGAGTCCCATCTGAGATGTGTGGTTATATATTAAGAAAGGATTCCTACAATAAATATAATGAACATCTGTTACCATACACAGTTACAAATTTTTTTCTTGTGATAATTTTTAAGAACTAAAATTTTTTAATGAGATGTTTTTGCACTCTTTTTTTCTTACTAAATGCAATGGACTGAATGTTTACATTCCCTCCACATTCATATGTTGAAGTCCTAATTTCCAAAGTAATGGTATTAAGAGATGTAGCCTCTGGGAGGAGATTAGGTTGAGTAGACCCTAGTGATGGAGAAGGCAATGGCAACCCACTCCAGTACTCTTGCCTGGAAAATCCCATGGACAGAGGAGCTTGGAAGTCTGCAGTCCGTGGGGTTGCTGAGGGTTGGACACGACTGAGTGACTTCACTTTTACTTGTCACTTTCATGAATTGGAAAAGGAAATGGCAATCCACTCCAGTGTTCTTGCCTGGAGAATTCCAGGGACGGGGGAGCCTGGTGGGCTGCTGTCTATGGGGTCACACAGAGTCGGACACGACTGAAGTGACTTAGCAGTAGCTAAGTGACTAGTTGACCCTAGTGATGGGATTACTGTCTTACATAACAAAAGAGAGCACAGACAGCTCTCTTGATCCTTCACCTCTTGTGAAGAGAAGATAGACTAGAGAAAATAGAGGGAAGGACATAAATAATATACAGAAGTAGATCTCCCAGAGGTTAAGAAAGATCCAGGTCTTCAAGTTGAAAAGTCTCACCCACTGCTGATTTGTATGAATGAAGGTAGAACCTTATCTAGCCATAACTTGGAGAAACTTAACAAGTCCAAACACAAAAAGATTCCAAGAAAAAAAAAAAGAGGCTACATCAGGGGGAATAAGAATTATATTGGATCACATGTAGCAGTTACACTAGCTCCTAGACAACAAGGGAATAATGCCTTTAAAATTTCTTTAAAATGCTAGAAAACAAGGAAATAATTTTGAGTCTAGCATTGTATACCCAGTCAAATTAGCAATTAAGTGTGGAGCAAAATATTTCTTTGACTTTTATGGATTGAAGAAACTTATTACTCACAGACCCTTCCTGAAAAAATTGCTTAAGGAATTGAAATAAGAATGAAACAAAAAAATAGGAAGCAAAATGAAATAGGAACCCAAAAAGAGGAAGAAATCAGGTAGTAGAAATGAGCAAATCAAAAGAAACCTAGAATGCTAGTTTCACAATAAGCCTAAAAATGAAATACTGTGAAGAAACTAAATCATCTTAGGGAGTAGGCAAAGGCTTCTTATATTATTAAATTTGAAAATCACAATATACCATTTTTTCTTCAAGAATTTCCACAGTTACATCACCTTCTTTACTGGATCCAAACACTCGATTTGATCCTGCCATGAACAGTTTTAGATACTCATTCTTGATTTTAATTTGGGGAATTAAATTATCGACAATGCATAGAAAATGTGATTAACATTAGAGAACAGAGTATAAACGTTATAAATTCCATCGAGAGAAGTGATGGCATGTAGAGAGTTACAGGTAAGGAGGAATGAAAGATACAGGTAAGTTAAGTCTAGTCATGTTTGCTATGCTTTATTTTGTATAAGTAGTCACTCAGTTGTGTTCGACTCTATGTGATCCCATGAACTGTAGACCACCAGGCTCCTCTGTCCATGGGGATTTCTTCAGGCAAGAATACTGGAGTCGGTTGCCATGCCCTCCTCCAGGGGATCTTCCCAACCCAGGGATTGAACCCAGGTATCCTGCATTGGGATAATCACGATGGTGTGATCACTCACCTAGAGCCAGACATCTTGGAATGTGAGTCAAGTGGGCCTTAGAAAGCATCATTATGAACAAAGCTAGTGGAGGTGATGGAATTCCAGTTGAGCTATTTCAAATCCTGAAATGATGCTGTGAAAGTGCTGCACTCAATATGCCAGCAAATTTGGAAAACTCAGCAGTGGCCGCAGGACTGGAAAAGGGCAGTTTTCATTCCAATCCCAAAGAAAGGCAATGCCAAAGAATGCTCAAACTACTGCACAATTGCACTCATCTCACACGCTAGTAAAGTAATGCTCAAAATTCTGTAAGCCAGGCTTCAGCAGTATGTGAACCATGAACTTCCAGATGTTCAAGCTGGTTTTAGACAAGGCAGAGGAACCAGAGATCAAATTGCCAGCATCTGCTGGATCATACAAAAAACAAGAGTTCCAGAAAAACATCTATTTCTGCTTTACTGACTATGCCAAAGTTTCTGACTGTGTGGACCACAATAAACTGTGGAAAATTCTGAAAGAGATGGGAATACCAGACCACCTAACCTGCCTCTTGAGAAACCTGTATGCAGGTCAGGAAGCAACAGTTAGAACTGGACATGGAACAACAGACTGGTTCCAAATAGGAAAAGGAGTACATCAAGGCTGTATATTGTCACCCTGCTTATTTACTCTGTGCAGAGTACATCATGAGAAACGCTGAAATGGAAGAAGCACAAGCTGGAATCAAGATTGCCGGGAGAAATATCAATAACCTCAGATATGCAGATGACACCACCCTTATGGCAGAAAGTGAAGAGGAACTAAAGAGCCTCTTGATGAAAGTAAAAGAGGAAAGTGAAAAAGTTGGCTTAAAACTTAACATTCAGAAAGCTAAGATCATGGCATCTGGTCCCATCACTTCATGGCAGATAGATGGGGAAACAGTGGAAACAGTGTCAGACTTTATTTTTGGTGGGCTCCAAAATCACTGCAGATGGTGATTGCCGCCATGAAACTAAAAGACGCTTACTCCTTGGAAGGAAAGTTATAACCAACCTAGCTAGCATGTTCAAAAGCAGAGATATTACTTTGCCAACAAAGGTCCGTCTAGTCCAGGCTATGGTTTTTCCAGTGGTCATGTATGGATGTGAGAGTTGGACTGTGAAGAAAGCTGAGCGCCAATGAATTGATGGTTTTGAACTGTGGTGTTGGAGAAGACTCTTGAGAGTCCCCTGGACTGCAAGGAGATCCAACCAGTCCATCCTAAAGATCAGTCCTGGGTGTTCATTGGAGGGACTGATGCTGAAGCTGAAACTCCAATACTTTGGCCACCTCATGTGAAGAGTTGACTCATTGGGAAAGACCCTGATGCTGGGAGGGATTGGGGGCAGGAGGAGAAGGGGACAACAGAGGATGAGATGGCTGGATGGCATCACAGACTCGATGGACGTTAGTTTGAGTGAACTCCGGGACATGGTGATGGACAGGGAGGCCTGGCGTGCTACGATTCATGGGGTCGCAAAGAGTCGGACAAGACTGAGCGACTGAACTGAACTGAACTGAACTGATCCCGCCTTGGAGGCGGATTGTTTACCGTCTGATCCGCAACCAACAGAAATCGAGATACTGTGTGCCGTGGGGTTAGGAAGTTAGGCAGGGCGGGCAGGGGAGAGGGTGGTGTGGCATGGGTAGGAAGCAGGGCCTAGGAGCATAGGGATGGTGCTACGCCAGCAGCGTACGAGGCCTGAGGCAAGGGTTACGTGCGTAAGGTCTGGGCTCAGCAGGGTGCTGAGCGGAAGGGGCGTATCAGGGGCGGGGCTTATCAGGGAGAGGGGAGTAGTGCCCCCCTCCACCTCCTGTGTCCCCAGAACATGCGCAGACGATACTCCTGCCGTGTTGTGAGGCTCGCGAGGTCCGACCTCGCGTTGCCTCGCTTCACCTCACGTCTCCTCACAGCGCTTCGCGTCTACGCCTGGCTTCGCCGCACCGGACGAATCATGCCGCGCATGCCCGTGCTCTGCGTGTTTCCCCGCCGCCGTGTGACCCTGCTGCTCCTGCTGCCTGGCCTGCGCCTGGCCCACTCGGGGCCGCCGCGCCAGCGCCCTATGTCGACCATCGTGAGTTGGGGCCCGTTCTCCCGGGCGGCGAAGGCGGGACGCGGCGGGCGGAAGCGCGTGGCTGAGGCGGGAGCGCCCCGACGGGTGGAGGCAAGGAGGACGCGGCCGCTGCTCGGGTGGGAGGCTTGGGTGGTCCGGAGGGCTCGGAGGCCGCTGGGGAGCTGAGGCGCCGTCGCGGTGAGGGCGCTGGAGTTGGGCCTGAGGCGCCGGGAAGCGGGGACCTCGAGGAGCGCGAGGGCCTCGGAGAACCGGACCTTCGTCGTCGGTACCGTTTTGGGCGCGAAGTCCGAGGAGCAGAGCCGTCTCGTTGCACCTCAGAACATCTCCCACTTTGATAGCGCCGTAAATCGCCGAGACCTAGCATTTCCCCCTAAAACGTAGGAAATCGCGGGCAGTGTCTAGCTTCCAGATTTCAAAGGTCGGGGGGCCCTATGCGGAGGAAAATGAATTTTCCTCAGAAATTTCTACTGGGTCACCTAGGAAGGGAGTTCTGCTTTTTAGGTGTCACCGGGCCCCCAGGGCGAGGACCACAGCCAAACTCCTCAAAACGTTTGAAGCAGTTTTCCACTTCGGAAGCCGCCCTCTTAACAAGCGCTGTTGATCTCCTGTTCCAGGAGGTGGCTGTTGCACTCGTGGTGTTCTTCACCGCCTTCTTAACCCCACGTGGGTACGTGCTGAGCAACCTGGACCAGTTCAGAAGAGAGTAGTGCAAGATGTGGAGCAGCTGTTAACGTCCAGCAACTTTCAGAAAACGCTGTGGCCTCTTTAAATGAGTAAAAGTGCTTTAGTTGAGTTGATGGTGCAACCATTGTGGGTGTTCACTCTCCTGACCATATGCTTATGGTAAATATTTTGCACTTTTTTAGTATGGTGCATTAGAGAAAGAGTATGCCGTCATTTAAAAATGTTAAATAAAACTGAGACACTTGTTTATGCTTGCTATTATGTGTGATCACAGGTTATTTTCTAAACATCGTGAAAGCTGATGAAATCTACTGAATTAAAATACTGTTGACCTTTGAAAGGTGGGAAGGGAAGGGTTGGGGAGAGGCAGAAGTGGAGGGGAGCAGGGGAATTAGAATGCAGATCGTTTATGCATTCGGAATTTCAAAGGTAACTTTACAGTCTGCCCTCCAGTATCAGAGGTTCCACATTCAAGGAGCTGACCAACGTGGGATCCTGTAGTACATAGGATCCTGTATGTAGTACGTATTTACTGGGAAAAAAAGCTTCACATGTTGCACTTTCCATGGTGGTCCAGTGTTTAAGGTTCCTGGAATTCCAATGCAAGGGTGCAGTTTCACCCCTGGTCTCTGAACTAGGATCCCACATGCGGCCAAAAAAAAAACCCATGTAAGTGGACCTGTATTGTTTTGGGGCTAATTGTACAATAATGAGAACCTTAATGAATGATCAGTCTTACTGAACTTTTTTCTTCTCTGACTTGAGGTTTATGGGCTTAAGCTTCTAATATATGCCTCCACATACTCCAAATAATAGCAAAGGACTGGCCTACATATATGCTAGCTGGGAAAGAATATTGAACATAGGAGTCTTTAACATAAAACTGGAGCACTTAATTTTATGAACCACTTACTTCACATGTATTTATTGAGTATTCTCATGGAATAATGCTATAGGAAAATGGTAGCTCCTTTTGGTGAACAGACTGAAATGGTAGCTCATTTTGGTGAATGGGCTATTGCCCTGTCTTGTTAGTTAATTTTACATGCATAAGGTGTCACATTCAAAGTATAGTTGATTCTTGTTACTTGGGTAATTTTATTCTGTAGTCACTGTGAATGCTGAATTAGCAAATACTGAACCACTGCTCCTAGGGGAAATATAGGCTTAGGTTCTTGTGAGCCTCTGGTCACAATATATTAATATTTTGCCACCTGTCAATATATATTGGGCTTCCCAGGTGGCGCGAGGGCTAAAGAACCTGCCCCCCTTGCAGGAGGTGCAAGAGATGTGAGTTCTGTCCCTGGGTAGGACAGATTTCCTAGAGTAGGGAATGGCAACTCACTCTAGTGTTCTTGCCTAGAAAATTACATAGAGGATCCTGGCTGGCTTTGGTCCATGGGGCCGCAAAGAGTGGAGTACAACTGAGCGACTGAACACTTTGTCAGCATATAACCTTATATGTCTTTCTGTTTAAGGATACCTTCATTTTAATCTAATTTTTTTAAATTAATTTTTTTCAAGTATAGTTGATTTATAGTGTGTTCATTGCTGTACAGCAAAGTGCTTCAGTTATATATATATACATTCTTTTTCATGTTTGTTTTCATTGTGGTTTATCACAGTATATTAGTTCTCTGTACTATACAGTGTTCCTGCTCCTGCTAAGTCACTTCATTCATGTCCGACTCTCTGTGACCCCATAGACAGTAGCCCGCTAGGCTCCCCTGTCCCTGGCATTCTCCAGGCAAGAACACTGGAGTGTGTTGCCATTTCCTTCTCCAATGCATGAAAGTGGCAAGTGAAAGTGAAGTTCCTCAGTCATATCCAACTCTTAGCGACCCCATGGACTGCAGGCTACCAGGCTCCTCTGACCATGGGATTTTCCAGACCAGAGTACTGGAGTGTGTTGCCATTGCCTTCTCCCACTATACAGTGTAAAACCTTGTTTATCCAATCTATATATAATAGTTTGCTTGGGGGTCATTTTAAACAGTGAAATTGCCAACAAAAATGTAAAAAATGTGATGCTAGGTAGATCATGGCAAGGATGCTTGTTTACAATAATGAGTCAAGACAGGAAGGCAGAACATAGCCTTGTTTGACCTTAGCATTGAGCAATTCAAATTTTTCACCACTCCTGCCTGTCTGTGAATGTTGTGAAAGTGTTGTGAGTATTGATTTGGGGATTGCAAATCAATTTTAGAAAGTAGGGTTTGCAAATATGGACTCTACAAAAAATGTGAATCAAGTGGAATTTCTTGGAGGAGGTCTTGCTCCTATTTGTGATATGTTTGAGGAATTTTTATTTTGAAATTTTAAGAATTTACAGTATGTTCTTTTGGGAAGGATTAGTTTGTAGAAAAGCTTCCCAGGTGGTGCTAGTGATAAAAAAAACCTTCCTGCCCATGTGGGAGACTTAAGAGATGTGGGTTCAATATCTGGGTTTGGAAGATCCCTTGGAGAAGGAAATGGCAACTCACTCCACAGTTCTTGCCTGGAGAATCCCCTGGACAGAGAAGCCTGGCAGGCTATGATCCATAGGGTTGAAAATAGGCACAACTGAAGTGACTTTGCCTGCACGCACGAAGTGTGTAGAAACTTTTTGTTTCTTCAGATTAAATTTTTGTGGAATAGTTTAAAATGTGAGTTTGGGGAATAAGTGAAGTAGTTCAACTCGATTTAAAAGTGAAATTTGCCAATAAACTAATGATTTTCTTGGTGAGACAGCCAGTTATAACATATTTGACAGTGATATCGTTGAACTTTTATCAATAGAATTTTATCTATATCAATAGAACTTTCACTGTTTCTTAGATGAGTACTTTATTGGCTAACATCGAGTAGGTATAAAGTTCTGGTATTTGATAAAATAGCTAATCATCAGCATATAGATACAATGCCTATCTATTTTATCTCCATAGCCAGGCTTAAAATTTCTCGAGGAAGTGTGAGGTATGACAGTTTTTTAATCCTTAGATGTGGCATAGTGGATAAATAAAAATATTTACTCTTTGATCAAAAGACTTAAATTGGTCCTTCAATACACAAGCATTTGGTGAGCATGTGGTCTGTAGATAGGAAAGCAGTTCTTACTGTTTTTCTAACATTTAGCTCAATGCCTGGCACATGTTCTAAGCTCTTATTTTGTTCTAAATATATCTGTTGAATGGTTAAACTGCTGATAAGACAAATAGGGTTCATCTCTTTTGTCAAATTCAGCCTTTTCTAGTAGTGGCTGTGTGTAATTCTGTGTTGAGGAAGATTATAGAAGAAATGGAATACTTTTAGTCAACAGTATAAGTAAAATGTAGCATTTATATTGACTAAGCTTGTCAGTTTTTCCTTGATAGGTTTTGGCAAATTTATAGAAATTATAAGTTCAGGTCTTTAGACAGAGACTTATAAATCATTTCTAA
>SJYQ01037997.1:25236-78436 GCA_006410935.1 Redunca redunca
CCATTTTTCTGTAGAAAAACCATTTTTCTGCAAAGTTCCATTTATTTTTAAAGTTCTGTTGCTATGGCAAGTTGCTGAATTTGGGTAAATCGTTTTACTTCTGGAAGGCTGTTTCCTTTTCTGTTAAATGAACAGGTTGACCTAGACCAGTGATTTTTAACTTTTTGCCTTATTCAAATCAATATGTCATCATTGAAAGATACTCTGGCCTACTGTGTAAGCAAGGCATAAAAAATTTTTTTTGAACAGTAACCTAAGGTTAGAATTAAACTATATAAATCAAGTATTGATTAAAATTTATCCTGTGTATAATTTATGCACATATGCATAAACATGTACATTTAATACAGTGCTTGAGTAGGCCCATCATGGGGAAAATCACTTCTATAATGTCATACTCATTTAGTCAGCCTACACTTTTCTCAGCTTTCTTACTTCATTGTTCTCACACTTTTACTTGGCCTCATTTGGACTTCTACTCCATTCTCTTCTGTGAGGAACCTGCTGTTTTTCCTTTTTTACTTATCCAGCCTTTCCACCTTACCCACTCTGATTTAAGTGTTCTGTTGCCAGTACCTTTAACTTTGCCCTTCTATCTTTTTTGTTCTTTTGCCCTCCGAAATACAAATCCTATATCAGTCTTAGTTCCCCGATTTTGGCTTGGGCAAGAGCTGCAAGGCATCAAAGAATTGCATTATTACTGCTATTAGAAATTCACTGTCTCCAGCTTATAAGCCTGTAGTGCTTCTTAAAATTCATTTCTCTTTTTCTTTACTTTTTATGATAGTGGCCATTTTTAAACTTCAAGTTGGTGAGATGCTATACCACCTACTTCCCTGGTGGTCTAGTAGCTGAGACTCCACCCTCCCAGTGCAGGGGGCCCAGGTTCCATCCCTGGTCAGGGAACTAGATCCCACAAGCCAAGAGTTTGCATGCTACAACTAAAGATCTCACATGCTGCAATTGAGACTAGGTACAGCCTAAATAAATGTGTATCCTTTAAAAAATTAAATCTCATATTATCTGCATTTAGGACATTAGCTTCCTACTTAATCTCAGTGGACTACCTCATCTCCTGCTTCACAGAGAAAGTTGAAATGAATCCTTAATTTTTGCCTGAAAGTGAAAGTGTAGTCGCTCAATCCTGTCTGATTCTTTGTGATCTCATGGGCTGTAGACCACCAGCTCCTCTGTCCATAGAATTCTCTAGGCAAGAAAACTGAAGTGGATTGCCATTCCCTTCACCAGGGGATTTTCCCAATCTAGGGACTGAACCTGGGTCTCCTGCATTGCAGGCAGATTCTTGACCATCTGAATCACCAGGGAAACTCAATTTTTGCCTGCCTTTCTACAAGTGTAATTGAATCCAACCCATCTTTCCTGTAATTGCAGTGGAACAATTACCATTCTAAGGCTGATCCCGTATCCTCTGCTCTGGGTCCTACATTTTTCCTACCCTATATTAGGCTCTAGCAGTTGTCTACGTTAGATTTCTCTTTACTGATTCTATGTCATGGTAATTTAAATATTCCCAACTTTCATTCTTTAAGAAAGGGGGTAAAGCCCTTCTACCTTCTTTAACATTGGCATCCAAATTTTTGGTAGCTTTCTCAACTTGTGTTCCACTGATTGAGTTATCAATTAACTGAACATTTATTTCTACTCATTCCATTGATATTGCTACCCAAGGTCATCAGTAGCTTTGGCACTAAATCTAGGAGATTTTAGTCCTTTCCTTTTTGAGTATTTCGCATTTATTTACTCTGTTTTTGAAATAATCTCTTCAATGGTATTACACTTATCACAGACTTATTTTTCTCCCATCAATTTGTTTTTTCTTAGTCTTAGCCTCCTTCCCTTTCTGCTTAAAATTCCTTCTCTGTGTGTCCTCACCTTTGGATGGCTTCAGGTACTTGTTGATTATTCCCAAATCTGTCTTTTTGTCCTAGATCTTTCTTCTAAAATCCAGGTAGCTGTTTTTGTCTGCCTAGTATTTCCTCTTTGATAATGTGTAGACACTTCAGATTAAAAATACCCATCCTGAAATCTTTCTCCCTTCAAATCTGCTATTCATCCTGTGTGCATTTATTCATTCAGTGTTTGAGCATTTCCTGTATATCACAGTACACTGTGCTAGGTACTGGATATATACAAGAGAAATAAAGTCACTGTCCTAACAGTCTAGAGGAGGAAATTCATAATCACAAATAAGATATGAAGGGAGGGAGATATGAACCAGGGAACCTAATTTAAGTTGCGGGTAGGGGAGTCATTGAAGGTATGTTTGCTAGAATGATACTTAAGTTGAGACCTAAAGACAAAAAGGTGAAGTGAAGGTGGGGAAGGGGATGAAAATATCAGAAGAAACATCGAGTATGAGACCCTCAGAAGACCAAGATCTTAATATTTTATAGAACTGAGGGAAGCTACGTAGCTTAAAATGCTGTGAGACAGAAAGTGTTGTGAGAAGATGATGAGAGAGTAGGTGGGAAACAAATCATAGATGGCATATAGTCCGTGTTTGAATTAAAATTTTTTTATTATATGTACATGTGTGCATGCTAAGGCCCCCTCAGTCGTGTCCAAGTCTGTGCAACCCTGTGGAGCCCACCAGGCTCTAATGTCCATGGGATTCTCCAGGCAAGAATACTGCAGTGGGTTGCCATGCCCTCCTCTAGGTGACCTTCCTGATCAGGGATCGAACCTGCATCTCTTTTGTCTCCTGCATTGGCAGAAGGGTTCTTTACCACTAGCACCACCTGGGAAGTCCATTATATGTACAGGAAAGCTATTAAAGGGTTCTGGACAGGAAAGTGATAGAATCTGGTTTTAGGAAGATAATGCAAGTAATTTAGGCTTATGAAAGTAAGTGTAACAAGTGAATCATGTTTGCCTTGAATCTGAAAAGTAAGATACCATGGTCTATCAGCTGCCTATACCAGAAATAACCATAGGAACCCTCCTTAACAGTCTTTTTCTTCACTGTAGTTCTAACCTTAAAAAGTCTTACTAATTGTACATTTTAAACTTTTCTTACATTTGACTTTCATCCGGCTGCAGCTTCACCTCTTAACTATCTTAGCTGTGCTGTAGTTGTATTCAACTACTCATATTTTCATATCCCTATCACACGAATATATGAATCTTCAGAATGCCTCTAGCCTTTGCATGAATTCTCTCTAGAATGCTTTCCCTCTTCTACTCTTTGCTTCTCCAGTTTCCATTTTGGCTTGGAAAATTTTTACTCACTTCTATTTCTTTCTCAAGTCTCAGATTTAATGTGTCTTTTGGGAAACCTGTGTAGCCTTCAAGTTCTTATGACATCCTCAGCTTACTCTTAAAGTAGATATGGTCTCTTTATAAACCTATCTACTTCTGATTCAGTCTTACTTCCAGATTGCAGTCTTTTGAGGTCCCAAACCAAGTCAAGGGAGGTTCACCCACTTGTCTGATTGCTTTCCTCCCTCTGCCTTTCCTGCCTTAGTTGACTCTGCACTTCAGCCCCTATCCCCCTGCCTCTGAGAGGCTGTCAAAATCACTTCTCAACCACTTCTTCCAGAATTGGCAAATGCAGGACTTACCTCTCTTAATCTCTATTTTACCAGTTTCTGGCCTGGTAATTCTTCAGTGTCTGTTTATACCTTAAAACTTTTTTTTTTTTTTTAATTTTGTTCTACTGGTCTAGTTGCTTGTCAGAAATACTAGTCTGACTTACCTGTTCTGCTGGTTCTTGAGGTGGAAGTCCCTAGAGTATACTTTGTAGTATATAAATATATAATCTAATTTTCCAGATTTTGACATATTAATCAGTTTTTTAAATTATATAAAATAAATAGAAAGTTACCTCTATATAAGAATAATAGAGAATTCAAAATAATCTCCAGTTGTTTAAAAAAAAACTTTAAAAATTATTTATTTAGTTATTTTTGGCTGTGCAGGGTCTTTGTTGCTATGTGCAGGCTTTCTCTAGTTGTGGGGAGTTGGGGCTACTCTAGTTGCAGTGTGTGAGCTTCTCATTGTTGTAATTTCTTTTGTTGTGGAGCATGGGTTGTAGGTACTCAGGCTTCAGTAGTTGCAGCTTGGGGGCTCTAGAGCATAGGTTCAATACTTGTGGCACATAGGGTTAGTTGCTGTGTAGCATGTGGGATCTTTCTGAAGCAGGGATGGAACCAGTGTCCCTGCATTGCAAGATGGTCTCTTTAACTCTTAACCACTGGGGAAGCCCCTTAAAAAAACTTTTGATTGAAGTACAACATACATAAAGGTGTGTAAGTTAATACAAATTAATTTCCCAAAGTTAATACAAACAAAGTTAATACAACTATGTAACCAACACCCAGACCAAGAAACAGAATATTAACAAGATCCAAAAAACCCTTCTTGTGCCCACTTGCAGTCATTAGCCCCTAAAGATAAAATCCTATTCTGACTTCTAACAGCATAGATTAGTTTTGTCTGTTGAAACTTTACACAAATAGAATAGTACAGAATGTATTATTGAGTGAGTGAAGTCACTCAGTCGTGTCCAACTCTTTGCGACCCCATGGACTGTAGCCCACCAGGCTCCTCCCTCTACGGGATTCTCCAGGCAAGAGTACTGGAGTGGGTTGCCATTTCCTTCTCCAGGGGATCTTCCCTGACTCAGGGATCGAACCTCCGTCTCCAGCATTCCAGGCAAATGCTTTAACCCATTATCTGTCTTAATGACGTTATGTGTGTGAAATATATCCATATTGTAACTTAGGATTTATCTTAATAGGTTTATTGTGTGTGGGATGAGATTAGATAAAGAAGGTAGGCCAGCACACTTTAAAGTAAATCTAGAGAAAAACTCAAAGACTAAATAAATAAATAACAGAATAAATTATAAAAGGCCTATACCTACATACATTGTGGTGAAATCTGAGAAGACAAAAAATAATGAGAAATTTCTAAAAAGCTTTCATACAGAAAAAAAAAAATGTTATCTACAAAGAAATAATCAGACCTCTCACTGTAATACAATTTTGAAGGCAGTGAAGCAACACTTTCAAGGATAGGAGGGACAATGATTTTCTTTAACTGATTGGAATACTATACCTAGCCAAAGAAACATTTCAGTGAAAGTCAAAAAAAATTTTTTTAGATGAGCAAGGCCTCAAAGTTTTCCATTTGGGGTATTTCAGGTGGTTTGTGGGCAATAATCCTTGTTTTTCTTTGTTGTTCAGTCACTAAGTCATGTCCAACTCTTTGCAATCCCATGGATTGCAGTGTGCCAGGCTTCCCTGTCCTTCACTGTCTCCTGGAGTTTGCTCAGACTCATGTCCTTTGAGCCTGTGATGCCATCTAACCATCTCATCCTCTATTGCCCCCTTCTCCTCTCGTCCCCAATCTTTCCCAGCATCAGGGTCTTCCCAGTGAGTCAGCTCTTTGCATCAGGTGACCAAAGTGTTGCAGCTTCAGTGTCAGTCCTCCCAGTGAATATTCAGGATTGGTTTCCTTTAGGATTGACTGGCTTGATCTCCTCTCTGTCCAAGGGACTCTCAAGAGTCTTCTCCAGGACTACAGTTTGAAAGCATCAGTTCATTGGCACTCAGCCTTCCTTATGGTCCAAGTCTCACATCTATACATCTCTATTGGAAAAACCATAGCTTTGACTAGACAGACATTTGTCGGCAAGGTAAATGTCTCTGCTATTTAATACACTGTCGAGGTTTGTCATGGGCTTTCCAAGTGGCACTAGTGGTAAAGGAACTGCCTGCCAATGGAGGAGACATAAGATATATGGGTTTGATCCCTGGGTTGGAAAGATAGCCTGGAGAAGAGCATGGCAACCCACATCAGTATTCTTGACTGGAGAATCCCATGGGCAGAGGGGCCTGGAGGGCCACAGTCCACAAGATGGCAAAGAGTCAGACACGACTGAAGTGACTTAGCAAGTTTGTCTTAGTTTTTCTTCCAAGGAGCAAGTGTCTTTTAATTTTATGGCTTCGGTCACTGTCCGCTGGATTTTGGAGCCCCCAAAAAATAAATCTGTCACTGTTTGCATTTTTCCCCCATCTATTTAACATGAAGTGATGGGACTGGATGCCATGATCTTAGTTGAATGTTGAATTTTAAGGCAGCTTTTTCAGTCTGCGCTTTCACCTTCATCAGGAGGCTCTTTAGGTCCTCTTCACTTTCTCCCAATAGAGTGGTGAAATCTGCATATCTGAAGTTGTTGATATTTCTCCTGGCAGTCTTGATTCCAGCTTGTGAGTCATCCAACAAGGCACTTTGCATGATGTACTCTGCATATAAGTTAAATAAACAAGGTGACAGTATACAGCTTTGACGTACTCCTTTCCCAGTCTTGAAACAGTCCGTAGTTCCATGTCCTGTTCTAACTGTTGCTTTCTTGACCTGCATACAGATTTCTCAGGAGACAGGTCAGGTGGTCTGGTATTCCCGTCTCTTGAAGAATTTTCCAGTTTGTTGTAATCTACACAGTAAAAGGCTTTAGCAGAGTCAATGAAGCAGATGTTTTTCTGGAATTCCCTTGTTTTCTCTATGATCCAGCAGATGTTGGCAATTTGATCTCTGGTTCTTCCGCCTTTTCTAAGTCCATCTTGTACATCTGGAAGTTCTAGGTTCACATACTGCTGAAACCTAGCTTGAAGGATTTTGAACATCACTTTGCTAGCATGTGAAATGAATGCAATTCTGTGGTAGTTTGAACATTCTTTGGCGTTTCCTTTCTTTGAGATTGGAATGAAAACTGATCTTTTCCAGTCCTGTGGCCACTGCTGAGTTTTCCAAATTTGCAGGCATATTGAGTACAGCACTTTTACAGCATCATCTTTCAGGATTTGAAATAGCTTAGCTGGAATCCCGTCACCTCCACTAGCTTTGTTTGTGGTAATGGTAAAGCCCACTTGACTTCATGTTCCTGGATGTCTGGCTCTAGGTAAGTAACAACACCATAATGGTTATCCAGGTCATAAAGATCTTTTTTGTATAGTTCTTCTGTGTATTTTTTCCATCTCTTCTTATATATTTTTAAAATTAATTAATTTGGCTGCACTAGGTTCTTTAGTTGCAGCATGTGGGATCTAGTTCTTGGACCAGGGATCAAACCTGGTCCTTCTGGATTCGGGGCACAAGTCGTAGCCACTGGAGTACCAGGGAAGTCCCACCACCTCTTCTTAATCGCCTCTATTTCTCTTAGGTCCTTACCATTTCTGGCCTTTTTCTTACCCATCCTTGCATGAAATGTTCTCTTTATATCTCCAGTCTTTTTGAAGAGATCTCTAGTCTTTCCTGTTCTATTGTTTATTTCTTTCCATTGTTCTTTTAAGAAGACCTTGTCTCTCTTTGCTGATCTCTGGAACTCTGCATTCAGTTGGGTATATCTTCCCCTTTTTCCCTTGCCTTTTGCTTCTCTTCTTTCCTCAGCTATTTGCAAAGCCTCCGTAGACAACCACTTTGCCTTCTTGCATTTCTTTTTCTTTGAGATGGTTTTGGTCACTGCCTCCTGTACAATGTTGTGAATCTCCATCCAAAGTTCTTCAGGCACTCTGTCTACCAGATCTAATCCCTTGAATCTATTTGTCACTTCCGCTGTATAATCATAAGTGATTTGATTTAGGTCATACCTGAATGACCTAGTGGTTTTCCCTAGTTTTTTCCAATTAAGCCTGAATTTTACAATAAGGAGCTCATAATCTGAAACATAGTCAGCTCCAGGTCATGTTTTTGCTGACTGTGTAGAGATTTTCCATCTTTGGCTGCAAAGAACATAATCAGTCTGATTTGGAGAATGACCATCAGGTGATGTCCATGTGTAGAGTTGTCTCTTGGGTTGTTGGAAAAGAGTGTGTGCTATGACCAGTGGGTCTTTTGACAAAACTCTGTTAACCTTTGCCCTGCTTCATTTTGTACTCCAAGGCAAAACTTTGCTGTTACTCCAGGTATCTCTTGACTTTATATTTTGCATTCTAATCCTCTATAATGAAAAGGACATCTTTTTTTTTGGTGTTAGTTCTAGAAGGTGTTGTAGGTCTTCATAGAACTGGTCAACTTCAGCTTCTTTGACATCAGTAGTAAGGGCATAAACTTGTGATGTTGAGTGGCTTGCCTTGGAAATGAACTGAGATCATTCTGTCATTTTTGATATTGTACTTGGGTACTGTATTTTAGACTTTTTTTGAGTTTGAGGGTTACTCCATTTCTTCCAAGGGATTCTTGCCCACAGTAGTAGATACAATGTTCATCTGAATTAAATTCACCTATTCCTATCCATTTTAGTTCACCAATTCCTAAAATGTCAATGTTCACTCTTGCCATCTCATGCTTGACCATGTCCAATTTACCTTGATTCATGGACCTAACATTCTATGCAATATTGTTCTTTACAGCATTGGACTTTACCTTCCCCACCAGATGCATCCACAGCTGAGCATTGTTTCTGCTTTGGCCTATCCATTTCATTTTTTCTTGAGCTATTAGTAATTATCCTCTGCCTCTCCCCAGTAGCACATTGGACACCTTCCAACCCAGGGGGCTCATCTTCCGATGTCGTATCTTTTTTTGCCTTTTCATACTGTCCATGGGGTTCTCCAGGCAAGAGTAGTGGAGTGGGTTGCCATTTGCTTCTCCACTGAACCATGTTTTGTCAGAACTCTTCACCCATCTGTTTTGGGTGGCCCTCCACAGCATGGCTTATAGCTTCATTGAGGTACACAAGCCCCTTCACCACAAGGCTGTGCTCCATGAAGGGGAAATGAAGTGGTGGCAGAGAGCAAATCAGATGCAGCATATCTTAGTGCATCTTTTCATGGCCCTCAGATTCTTAATGGAATGTGTAGCTGATGGAGATGATGTCCAGGAAGAAAAAAGGTACTCTTTGATTTGGGAAAACCCAAATCTCGCTTTTGCTTATGTCCATTTATACTTGGGACTGAGATCACCAGATACAACTTATGTATGTGCTTCCAATAGGGGAAACAAATACTCATCTCTTTTCAGTCTTACATAAAAGACAGCATTACCAAGGACGCATCTTTGTCTGTGAAGAGAAAGCAACTTTTTGTTTTTGAGTGATTAGAGGTTTATTTGGAGGAGGGGGAATACCCAAGCTGAATGTCTGTTTCTGATACACTGAGACATTTATATTTTATTTTACTCACCAATTCAGAATTTTAATGAATCAAATTCTTCTATTAGAGTATTCAGGTTTTTAAATTCACCTGTATTCCTAGAGATAGACTCCCCCCTAAATTGAAAACAAATGATGGATCTCATACAGAAGATGATGGAAAAAGAAAATCTCTCTTCTTTGCAACTCACTGAAAATTATAAACATGAAAATGTAGAGAAAAAGTGCCATTTTAAATAAATTATAAAATCCATAAGCTTAAGACAAAACTATACAGTAGCATACCTTACTGAATACTCTAAACAAGGGATTCTGAAACAAAGACTGATTGAACAGAGCTGTCTATTCTCTAAGCAGAATTAAGATCTCATTGAAAGTTTTGACAGGTATATGCATCAATTCGTTGTTTAGAGGTGCTTAGATGGAGCCACAAGAGAAGTAGGAAATATCCGTTTAGAGAACTGCCTACTATAGTACTGTTAGTGTACTTGCTATTTCTATGATCTCACCTCCTAGTAAAGAGGAGATTGCTAGAGGTAAAGTGGAGGAAGGAGGAGAAGTGATTAGTAAATCACAGCACAAGATGCCTTAACCCAAAGGATGTTGCTGTGATCCTCTGTGAAAAAGGCAGCAAAGAAAATAAATTACGTGAAGAATGCTGCAGACACCAAATATGTGTGATATTCTCCAGCTTGTTTCCCATTACCCCACTTATACTTTTCTTCAACATTTACCTAGCCCGTTTCAAAAGCTAGACTGCATGAAGACTTTTTTAAAAAATAAAATATATTGGAGGATGTATAGTAAAGAATTTAACTTTACCCTTGTCCTCAGCTTAGAAAGATCTCAGTCTTTAGAAAGTTGTGCCTAATAGGAATGTCTTTTCACATGGTGCCCTTGGATCCCATTAGATAGTTAATGTGATTAGGGTGGGGGCTGGCCACACTCTAGATAATAACGTGATTTATGGTAGGAGCTTTGGCTCATATAGTATGCTCACTTCTCAGAGAGGCTGGGGACTGGAGACTGAGATGTGAGCAATTAATTATACCTATGTTATAGGACCTTAATAAAAACTATGATCAGGGAGGCTTGCGTGAACTTTCCTGGTTGGCAGTCTTCTGTGTATATTGTTACATACCAATGCCAGGAGAGTAATGCTCTCCCAACTCTGTGGGGTAAAGGTCAACTGGAAGGTCTGTATTTGGAGCCTTCCTGGCATCTGTTCCGTGCACTTTTTCCCTTGACTGATTTTAATCTGTATCCTTTAGCTATAACGAAAAAGTGAAAAGTGTTAGTCCTTCAGTCCCGTCCGACTCTTTGTGACCCCATGGACTGTAACCTGTCAGGTTCCTCTGTCCATGGAATTCTCCAGACAAGAATACTGGAGTGGGTAGCCATTCCCTTCTCCAGGGGATCTTCCTGACCCAGGGATTGAACACAGGTCTCCTGCATTGCAGGCAGATTCTTTACTGTCTGAACCACCAGGGAAGTCCTTAGCTGTTGTAAATCACAACAATGAGTATAGTAGCTTTTGGTGAGTTCTGTGAGCCTTCTTCATGAATCATTGGGGCTATAAGTGGTTTTGAGAGGCCTCTGAACTTGCAAACATGTCAGAAGTGAGGACAGTCTTGTATAGGCTCTTTTTCCCATGAAGAAACAGGTTTTTTGTAATTTTTTTTTTCTGTTTATTTTTTTTTGAAGGATGATGGCTACAGAATTTGGTTGTTTTCTGTCAAACCTCAACATGAATCAGCCATCAGTTCAGTTCAGTTCAGTCGCTCAGTCGTGTCTGACTCTTTGCGACTCCATGAATCGCAGCACGCCAGGCCTCCCTGTCCATCACCAACTCCTGGAGTTCACTCAGATTCACGTCCATCAAGTCAGTGATGCCATCCAGCCATCTCATCCTCTGTCATCCCCTTCTCCTCCTGGCCCCAATCCCTCCCAGCATCAGAGTCTTTTCCAATGAGTCAACTCTTCGCATGAGGTGGCCAAAGGACTGGAGTTTCAGCTTTAGCATCATTCCTTCCCAAGAAATCCCAGGGCTGATCTCCTTCAGAATGGACTGGTTGGATCTCCTCGCAGTCCAAGGGACTCTCAAGAGTCTCCTCCAACACCACAGTTCAAAAGCATCAATTCTTCAGTGCTCAGCCTTCTTCACAGTCCAATTCTCACATCCATACATGACCACAGGAGAAACCATAGCCTTGACTAGACAGACCTTAGTCGGCAAAGTAAGGTCTGTGCTTTTGAATATGCTGTCTAGGTTGCTCATAACTTTTCTTCCAAGGAGTAAGCGTCTTTTAATTTCATGGCTGCATGGAGCCCCAAAAAATAAAGTCTGACACTGTTTCCCCATCTATTTCCCATGAAGTGATGGGACCGGATGCCATGATCTTCATTTTCTGAATGTTGAGCTTTAAGCCAACTTTTTCACTCTCCACTTTCACTTTCATCAAGAGGCTTTTTAGTTCCTCTTCAATTTCTGCCATAAGGGTGGTGTCATCTGCATATCTGAGGTTATTGATATTTCTCCCGGCAATCTTGATTCCAGCTTGTGTTTCTTCCAGTCCGGCATTTCTCATGATGTACTCTGCATAGAAGTTAAATAAGCAGGGTGACAATATACAGCCTTGACGTACTCCTTTTCCTATTTGGAACCAGTCTGTTGTTCCATGTCCAGTTCTAACTGTTGCTTCCTGACCTGCATACAGATTTCTCAAGAGGCAGGTCAGGTGGTCTGGTGTTCCCATCTCTTGAAGAATTTTCCAGTTTATTGTGATCCACACAGTCGAAGGCTTTGGCGTAGTCAATAAAGCAGAAATAGATGTTTTTCTGGAACTCTGTTGCTTTTTCCATGATCCAGCAGATGTTGGCAGTTTGATCTCTGGTTCCTCTGCCTTTTCTAAAATCAGCCATAGGTATACATATATCCCCTCCCTTTTGAACCTCCCTCCCACCTCCCACCCCATCCCACCCCTCTAGGGTGATACAGAACCCCTGATTGAGTTTCCTGAGCCATACAACAAATTCCTGTTGGCTATTTTACACATGGTAATGTAAGTTTCCAGATTGCTCTTTCCATACATCTCACCCTCTTCTCCCCATTCCCCACGTCCATAAATCTATTCTCTATATTTGTTTCTCCATTGTTGCCCTGTAAATAAGTTCTTAAGTACCATTCTTCTAGATTCCGTATATATGTGTTCTGTTCAGTTCAGTTTAGTTGCTCAGTCATGTCCGATTCTTTGCAACCCCATGAATCGCATCACGCCAGGCCTCCCTGTCTGTCACCAAATCCCAGAGTTCACTCAAACTCACGTCCATCCAGTCGGTGATGCCATCCAGCCATCTCATCCTCGGTCGTCACCTTCTCCTCCTGCCCCCAATCCCTCCGAGCATCAGTGTCTCTTCCAATGAGTCAACTCTTCGCATGAGGTGGCCAAAGTATTGGAGTTTCAGCTTTAGCATCAGTCCTTCCAATAATATTTATCTTTCTCTTTCTGACTCAATTCATTCTATAATGTGTTCTAGGTTCATCTACCTTATCAGGACTGACTCAGATGCATTCCTTTTATGGCTGAGCAATATTCCATATTGTATATGTACCACAGCTTCTTTATCCATCAATTGATGGACATCTAGGTTGCTTCCATGTTCTAGCTATTATAAATAGTGCTGCAATGAACATTGGGATACATGTGTCTTTTTCAGTTTTGGTTTCCTCAGGGTATATGCCTAGGAGTGGGATTGCTGGGTCATATGGTGGTTTTATTCCTAGTTTTTAAAGGAATCTCCATACTGTCTTCCATAGTGGCTGTATCAATTTACATTCCCACCAACAGTGCAAGAGCATTCCCTTTTCTCCACACCCTCTCCAGCATTTATTTGTAGACTTTTTGAGGATGGGCATTCTGACTGGTGTGAGGTGATATCTCATTGTAGTTTTGATTTGCATTTCTCTAATAATGGGTGATGCTGAGCATCTTTTCATGTGTGTGTTAGCCATCGGTGTGTCTTCTTTGCAAAAACGTCTGTTTAGGTCTTTTCCCCACTTTTTGATTGGGTTGTTTGTTTTTCTGATATTGACTTATATGAACTGCTTGTATATTTTGAAAATTAATCCTTTGTCAGTTGTTTCATTTGCTGTTATTTTCTCTAATTCTGAGGGTTGTCTTTTCACCTTCCTTCTAGTTTCCTTTGCCATGCAAAAGCTTTTAAGTTTAATCAGATCCCACTTTTGTTTTTATTTCCATTACTCTATGAGGTGGGTCATAGAGGATCTTATTTTGATTTATGTCATTGAGTGTTCTGCCTGTGTTTTCCTAAATTTAGGTCTTTAATCCATTTTGAGTTTATCTTTGTGTATGGTGTTAGGAAGTGTTCTAATTTCATTCTTTTACATGTAGCTGTCCAGTTTTCCCAGCACCATTTATTGAAGAGGCTGTCCTTGCCCCATTGTATATTCTTGCCTCCTTTGTCAAAAATAAGATACCCATAGGTGCATGGGTTTATTTTGAGCTTTCTGTCTTGTTTCATTGATCTATATTTCTGTTTTTGTGCCAGTACCATACTGTCCTGATGACTGTAGCTTTGTAGTGTAATCCGGAGTCAGGAAGGTTGATTCTTCCAGCTCCATTCTTCTTTTTCAAGACTTCTTTGGCTATTAGGGGTCTTTTGTGTTTCCATATGAATTGTGAATTTTTTTGTTCTAGTTCTGTGAAAAATGCAGCTGGTAATTTGGTAGGGATTGCATTGAATTTGTAGATTGCATTTGCTATTATAGTCATTTTGACAATATTGATTGTTCCTACCCAGGAACATGGAATATCTCTCCAATCTGTTTGCATAATCTTTGATTTCTTTCATTAGTGTCTTAGAATTTTCTCTGTATAGTTCTTTTGTCTCCTTAGGTGAATTTATTCCTAGATATTTAATTCTTTTTGTTGCAATGGTGAATGGGATTGATTCCTTAATTTCTCTTTCTGATTTTTCATTGTTAGTATATAGAAATGCAAGTGATTTCCTAGTATTGGTTTTGTATCCTGCAACTTTGCTAAATTCACTGATTAGCTCTAGTAATTTTCTGATACTATCTTTAGGGTTTTCTATGTAGAGTATCATGTCATCTGCAAACAGTGAGAGCTTTACTTCTTCTTTTCTGATCTGGATTCCTTTTATTTTTCTTATCTGAGTGCTGTAGCTAGCACTTCCAAATTATGTTTAATAATAGTGGTGAAAGTGGACACCCTTGTCTTGTTCCTGATCTTATGGGGAAAACTTTCAATTTTTCACCATTGAGGATAATGTTTGCTGTAGGCTTATCATATATGGCCTTTACTATGTTGAGGTAGGTTTTTTCTATGCCCATTTCTTGAAGAGTTGTAATCATAAAAGAGTGCTGAATTTTGTCAAAGGCTTTCTCTGCATCTATTGAGATTATCATTTGACTTTTGTCTTTCAATATGTTAATATGGTGTATCACACTGATTTGCATATACTGAAAATCCTTGCATGTCTGGAATAAACCTAACTTGATCATGGTGTATGAGCTTTTTGATGTGTTGCTGAATTCTGTTTGCTAAAAGTTTGTTGAGGATTTTTGCATCTATATCAGTGATATTGGCCTGTAGTTTTCTTTTTTGTGTTGTCTTTGTCTGGTTTTCGTATCAGGGTAGCGTTGGCCTCACAGAATGAATTTGGTAGTGTTCCTTTCTCTGCAATTTTTTGGAAGTTTTAGAAGGATAGGTATTAGCTCTTCTCTAAATGTTTGATAGAATTCTCCTTTGAAGCCATCTGGTCCTGGACTTTTGTTTTTTGAGAGATTTTTGATCAGAGCTTCAATTTCAGTGCTTGTAATTGGGTTGTTCATAATTGCTTTTTCTTCCCGGTTCAGTTTTGGAAGATTGAACTTTTCTAAGAATCTGTCCATTTCTTCCAGGCTATCCATTTTATTGCCATATAGTTGTTCATGATAGTCTCTTATAATCCTTTGTATTTCGGCATTGTCTGTTGTAACCTCTTCTTTTTCATTTCTAACTTTGGTGAGTTGATTCTTCTTTATTTTTTCTCTATGAGTCTGGATAAAGGTTTGTCAATTTTGTTTATCTTCTCAAAGAACCAGCTTTTAGTTTTTTTAATCTGTACTATTGTTTCTTTCATTTATTTCTGCTCAGATCTTTATGATTTCTTTCCTTCTACTAATTTTGGGGTTTTCTTGTTCTTTTTCCAGTTGTTTTAGATGTAAAGTTAGGTTGTCTATTCGATGTTTTTCTTGTTTCTTGAGGTAGGATTGTATTGCTATAAACTTCTGTCTTAGAACTGCTTTTGCTGCATCCCATAGGTTTTGAGTTGTCGGTTTTCATTGTCATTTGTTTCTAGAAATTTTTTGATTTCTTCAGTAACCTGTTGGTTATTTAGAAATGTGTTGTTTAATCTCCATGTGTTTGTGTTTCTTACAGTTTTTTTCTTGTAATTAATATCTAGTCTTATGGCATTGTGGTTGGAGAAAACGCTTGATATGATTTCAATTTTCTTAAATTGACTGAGGTTTGATTTGTGACCTAAGATGTGGTCTGTCCTGGAGAATGTTCTATGTGCACTTGAGAAGAAGTTGTATTCTTCTGCATTTGGATGGAATGTCCTGAAGATATCAGTGAGATCCATCTTATCTAATGTATCATTTAAGACTTATGTTTCCTTATAAATTTTCTGTTTTGATGATCTGTCCATTGATGTGAGTAGGGTGTTAAAGTCTTCTATTATTGTGTTACTGTCAATTTTTCCTTTTATGTCTGTTAGTGTTTGTCTTATATATTAAGGTGCTCCTATATGTTGAGTGTATAGATATTTACTTGTTATGTCTTCCTCTTGGATTGATCCTTGATCATTATGTAGTGCCCTTCCTTATCTCTTGTCATCTTCTTTATTTTAAGGTCTATTTTATCTGATATGAAGATTGCTACTCCAGCTTTCTTTTGCTTCCCATTTGAATGGAATATATTTTTCCATCTTCTCACTTCCAGTCTATATGTATCTTTAGGTCTGAAGCATATATATGGGTCTTGCTTTTGTATCCATTCAGTCAGTCTGTGTCTTTTGGTTGGAGCCTTTAATCCATTTACATTTTAAGTAATTATTGATATATATGTTCCTATTGCCATTTTCTTAATTGTTTGGGGTTGTTTTGTAGATCTTTTTTCTTCTCTTGTATTTCTTGACTATATAAGTCCCTTTAACATTTGTTGTAAAGCTGGTTTGGTGGTACTGAATTCTCTTAACTTTTGCTTGTCTGAAAAGCTTTTTATTTCTCCATCAATTTTGAGTGAGATCCTTGCCAGGTACAGTAATTTTGGTTGTAGATTTTTCCCTTTTGGTACTTTAAATATATCCTGCCATTCCCTTCTAGCCTGCAGAGTTTCTGCTGAAAGATCAGCTGTTAAGTGTATGGGGTTTCCCCGTGTATGTTACTTGTTGCTTCTCCCTTGCTTCTTTTAGTTATCTTTCTTTGTGTTTAGTCTTTGTTAGTTTGATTAGTATATTTTTTGGCGTGTTTCTCCTTGGGTTTGGGACTCTTTGTGCCTCTTGAACTTGATTGATTATTTCCTTTTCATGTTGGGGAAATTTTCAACTATAATCTCTTCAAAAATTTTCTCATACCCTTTCTTTTTCTCTTCTTCCTCTGGGACCCCTATATGTTGTGCATTTGATATTGTCCTAGAGGTCTCTGAGACTATCCTCAGTTCTTTTCATTCTTTTTACTTTATTCTGCTCTTCAGAAGTTATTTCTACTATTTTATCTTCCAGCTCACTGATTCATTCTTCTGCTTCAGATATTCTGCTATTGATTCCTTCTAGAGTATTCTTAGTTTCAGTAATTGTGTTATTTGTCTTGTATGTTTATTCTTTAATTCTTCTAGTTCTTGTTAATTGATTCTTGTATTTTTTCCCATTTTGTTTTCAAGGTTTTTGCTCATCTTTACTATAATTATTCTGATTTTTTTTCCAGGTAATTTGCCTATTTTCTCTTCATTTATTTGGACTTCTGTGTTTCTAGATGGTTTCTTCATTTGTGTGGTATTTCTCTGCCTTTTCATTAATTTTTTTTAAAACTTATTGTGTTTGAGGTCTCCTTTTCCCAAGCTTCAAGGTTGAATTCTTTCTTCCTTTTGGTTTCTGCCCTGCTAAGGTTGGTCCAGTGGTTTGTGTAAACTTCATATAGGGTGAGATTTGTGCTGAGTTTTTTTTTTTTTGTTTGTTTGTTTTTCCTCTGATGGGCAAGGGTGAGTGAGGTGGTAATCCTGTCTGATGATGATTGGGTTTGTATTTTTGTTTTGTTTGATGTTTAGATGTTTGCAGGGTGCTACTGGTGGTTGGGTGATGCTGGGTTTTGTATTCAAGTTATTTCCTTAGTGTGAGTTCTCACTATTTGATACTCCTTGAGTGAGTTCTCTGGTAGTCTAAGGTCTTGGAGTCAGTGCTCCCACTCCAAAGGCTCAGGGCTTGATCTCTGTTTAGGAACAAAGATTCCACAGGTGATTTGTTATGGCATTAAGAGAGATTAAAACAAATATCCAAAAATGAGAAACCAAAGATGAATCCCAGGAAAATGGCAGTTACAAAATCAGGCAAATAATAATTAAAATAATGGAATATACACACATATATATACACCCATGAGCAAAGTCAAAACAGTCCAATAAAAATAAAGTACAATAAATTGACCCAGTGAACAAAGGAAATAAAAAATTATATTTACCAGTTAAGAACAAAACTAACTAAAGCACAAACTGGAAAAAAAAAAAAAAAAAAATANTGCCAATTGGGGAATAAAACAATGAAAATGAAACTAACAAATATGTTAAGAGGAAAGGAAAGAAGTGAAAGAAAGAATAGATATGCAAAGTTAAATAGAGATAGATAAAGAAGATTTATATATATTAAAGGTTAATTGCAAGGAGAAAAGAATAGGAAAAGCAAACAAAGGCATACATGTAGAAAAAGTAGTAATAAGTTTAAAAAATTAAAAAGAGAGAAAAGAGGAAAAAAGGACAGCTCCACAGAACTGCAAAAGTCCAACGTAGAGGCAGAGGTTCATAACAATAAAAATGACACTGAGAAAAAAAAAAGCTTAAAAGTTTAATTAGATTTCATAGTGCCAGTAAAATTGACAACTACAACAGAGGGGGTGGAAAAAAAAGAAAAAAATCCAAAATAATTTACAGAACAAGTCAAAACATAAGAATAATAAATTTTTTTGAGTCACTGCTGTCAGAGTCCTTTCCCTCACTAGGAGTCACAGTCCACCTCACCTCCCTAGGATGCCCTCCAACACTCTGGACCTGTTGTGGGGGCAGCTCAAATTCTAATCTGGTCTTCCTCCTGTGTGTTCTTGCCTCAAGTGTCCACAGCTGTCAGAACTAGTGCGTTTTCTTTTGTGGGAGCTCTCAATGACCTTTTATATAGTGCATAGACACAGAGTCTGCCTAGTTGAGTGTGTGGATTTAATCTGCAGCTTGTACAGCTGGTGGGAAGGTTTTGGGTCGTCTTCCTTAGCAACACTGCCCCTGGGTTTCAACTGTGGTTTCATTTCCACCTCTGTGTGTGGGTCGTCCACTGGGGTTTGCTCCTGAGGCTGCCCTGGAGGACTTGGGTTTACCCCTGAGAGGGCCAGGTGTGGAGGTGGTGCAGCTGCTTGGGTTGCAGGAGTTCTGGCAGTACCAGGTACCCAGGGGAGTTGACAGCTAGGGCAGAAGGAAATACAGTGCTCTAGAAGGGTATGGCAACCAATATGCTCCAGTATTCTTGACTGGAGAACCCACCTCCTTGACAGAAAAACATGGCAGGCCACAGTCTACAGGGTCACAAAGAGTCACACTACTGAAGTGACCCTGCACACATAGATGCAAGACTGTTTTTTGCCTGTGGCAGCTCTGCCCCAGTGAGAGTTGAGTGTGAAGGTGGCACTGCTGCTTGGCTTGTGGGGACTTTGGTGGTGCCAGGTGTTCAGGGACACAGACTGTCTCCCCTGCAGGAGTTATGGCCCTATCAGAGTCTTTTTTCGAGCCTCTGGTAGCAGGCGGTCAGAAGGCCTCTTTGGCCAGTCTGTCTCCATAGTTCCACCCATTCAGGCACTTAGAGGGCTCCCTTGCCTGGGATCCTTCTCTGATGTTCGCCTCAGCCACATAGAGGGCCCTCCCTGGCTGGCGTCCTACTCTGGAGATCGGTGCATCAGGCACTTAAAGGGGCACCCTGGGTGGGGTCCTACTTTGTAGTTCAGTGTGTCAGGAGTTTGATGGGCCAGCCTCTCTATTGTTCAGCTGCTGATGCTGCTGTGTTGGGGGAGAGGCTATGGTGATGGTTCCACCCTCTGCGTGACTCAGCAGTATCACCTTGCTTCCGTGGCTGCCTGGCTTTCCTCCACAGCCATATCCCACCACAGTCTTCTCCTTCCCATCCCCTCAATCCATCTCTCTGCAGTCAACAGCAGCCCTCTCCCTGGGATTGCTCCACAATCCCTAAATTCCAGCTCCCACCCTCTGTACCTTCCAGGGGACCTGCGTCCCTGTCTGGGGTATGTATGGCTGCGGCAAGGACTGTATGATTCTCATTCCATTTAGGCTGCCACAGATCAGCTGTTTCACTTTCAACCTTAAATGTTTCTCCTCTGATTGAGACAATTGCCTGGATGTGGGGATCGAACCCCCCACAACACACCCGTCACACTTCAGTTCCCCCACTGGCCGAGGGTAGGTCCAGTCCTACTAATACTCCTGTTTTCCCCCCTAGTTCCTTCATCCTACTGAGTTTTGCCTGGTTCTATATATTCTTTTCCTCTGGTCAGGTACTCCTGTCCTCTCTCAGCTGGTGTTCTGCATGCACTTCTGTGTTTGAAGGTGTATTCCTGATGTATCCGTGGAGAGAGATGTATTCCATGTCCACCTACTCCTCTGCCATCTTGTTCTCCCTCTGTAATTTTTTTGAGTGTATGTAGAACAATTGTCCAAACTCTTGAGCCTGTTAGCTGCAACTACCCAGCCCATGTGCCCTAGAGCTCATGCTCCACAAAAAGCAAGAGAAGCCACCACAATGAAAAGCCCTCACCCCACAACTAGAGAGTAGATCTTCCTTGCCACAATTAGAGAAAGCCTGCATGCAGCAATGAAGACCTAGGGCAGCCTAAAATAAATATAAATAAAAGAAACATTAAACAGTTTAAAAATTAGAATGTAAAATAGTGAAAAGATGAAAACCATATGAGAAGCAACAAAAAAATAGCTACCACTGAAAATATTGAATATGTTCAGGCATATTGTGGGTAAGATGGTTGAGAAGTTTCTGAACTTCAGGATAAAGGCAGAAAAAAAAAACAGGACATATAAACAAAGTATTTTACATTATTATATATATAGTATTATATGTATATTTATTATAATAAATTATTTAAATTTGGGGAATTTAAATACAATTTCAATCATAATCTCTCTACTTCAGTTCTCTGTTTACAGAAACAGTCTTTATGTTGGATGAATTTACAGTGAAGAAAGTACTTTTGTTCATTATTTACTTTTTAAATAACATGTTTAAAATTGACTTTTTTGGGAGGTGTGTACAGTTTTTAGCTTTAACACATGTATAAATCTGTGTAATCACCCCTGCAATCAGAATATGGAACTTTTCTTTGACCTCAAAAAACTTCCTGTGCTGCTCGTTTGTAGGTTCATTCTCCCCCGACTCTTAACTCTTGTCAACTACTGTTGACAAATCTGTTCTCTGAACAGACAAATCTGTTCTTTGTCCCTATAGTTTTGTCTTTTTCAAAATTTCATATAAATAGACTCATACCAGTAAGCAATCTTTTGAGACTAGCTTCTTTTACTGAGCATAATACCTCTTGACTGTGTGGATCACAGTAAACTGTGGAAAATTCTTCAGGAGATGGGAATACCAGACCACCTGACCTGCCTCTTGAGAAACCTGTATGCAGGTCAGGAAGCAACAGTTAGAACTGGACACGGAACAATAGACTGGTTCCACATAGGAAAAGGAGTACATCAAGGCTGTATATTGTCATCCTGCTTGTTTAACTTCTATGCAGAGTACATCATGAGAAATGCCGGGCTGGAGGAAGCACAAGCTAGAATCAAGATTGCTGGGAGAAATATAAATAACCTCAGACATGCAGATGACATCACCCTTATGGCAGAAAGCGAAGAAGAACTAAAGAGCCTCTTGATGAAAGTGAAAGAGGAGAGTGGAAAAGTTGGCTTAAAGCTCAACATTCAGAAAACTAAGATCATGGCATCCGGTCCCATGTCTTAATGGCAAATAGATGGGGAAACAGTGGCTAACTTTATTTTTCTGGGCTCCAAAATCACTGCAGATGGTGATTGCAGCCATGAAATTAAAAGACTCTTACTCCTTGAAAGGAAAGTTATGACCAACCTAGATAGCATATTAAAAGCAGAGACATTACTTTGTCAACAAATGTCTGTCTAGTCAAGGCTATGGTTTTTCCAGTGGTCATGTATGGATGTGAGAGTTGGACTGTGAAGAAAGCTGGGTGCCGAAGAATTGATGGTTTTGAACAGTGGTGTTGGAGAAGATTCTTGAGAGTCCCTTGGACTGCAAGTAGATCCAACCAGTCCATCCTAAAGGAGATCACTCCTGGGTGTTTATTGAAGGACTGATGTTGAAGCTGAAAGGTGAGGGGCTCTTTGTGATGACAGCCTTCAACACACTGTGTTGGACCACAGTGCTCTGGCCTGGTTGCCTTTCCAGGAGAAAGGATGAATGGGAAATAATTTTTTTGAGACTGTGAATTGGAAGGACTGAAGCTGAAGCTGAAACTCCAATAGTTTGGCCACCTGATGTGAAGAACTGACTCATTGGAAAAGACCCTGATGCTGGGAAAGAATGAAGGCAGGAGGAGAAAGGGATGACAGAGGATGAGTGGTTGGATGGCATCATCTACTCAGTGTACATGGGTTTGGGTAGACTCTGGGAGTTGGTTATGGATAGGGAGGCTGGCGTGCTGTGGTTCATGAGATCGCAAAGAGTCGGACATGACTGAGCGACTGAATTGAACTGAATACCTCCGAGGTTCATCCATTTTTTTGTATGTATCAATAGTTCACTTTAATTGTCAAGTAGATTTTCGTTTCATGGATATAACACAGTTTATGCATTAATCTATTGATGGATATTTGGATCATTTTCAGTTTTGTCAGTTATGAAAAGAACTGCTGTAAACGTCTGTGCAGGTTTTTGTGCAAACATTTTAATTTCTGTAGGCAGAAATTAAACAGCTCACTGCCTGTTTTTGTAAATAGAGTGTTATTGAAACACAGCCATGCTCATTCATTTACAAATTGTCGGGTGACTTTCATGCTGTAATGACAGAATTGAGTGACAAAATTGAGTGGTTGCAAAAGAGACTTGGTCCTATAAAGCCTATAGTATTTCCTACCTTACCTTTATAGAAATAGTTTGCCAACTTCTGCTCTAGAAGAGTTTGCTTGTGTTTGTTTAACTTTATAAGAAGTTTCTCAACTGTTTTTCAGACTGGCTGTACCATTTGTGTCCCCACCAGTAATGTATGAATGTTCTGATTGCTCTGTATCTTTGTCAGTACTTGTTATTAAAAGTTTTTTTCTTTGCCATTTTAATAGATGTTTATGTACTCTTTGAAAGGAAAATTGGCACACAGAGTACCTTTTGATTTGTCATCTTAACTCTTGTATTTGGGGTTAGAGAAATAACTACCTTAATTTATTAGCGCTAATATACAAAATGTTTTCAAAGTGAACTCATACTCTAACTTGAATAAAAGCATGAGATAACTCCCACAAGTCAGTGATAATACCATTTTTAATCAGTTTCCAGGGGATGAAAGCAAAACAGTTGCTTTCATACAACAAAATATCTCTATAGCTTAATAATTATCTATGCATCTGACATTTGGCCTACATTGTGGACTAGCTGTTTGAAGTTAGAGACTTTTAATTTTCTCATTCATTAGAAAAATAAGTTTGAAATGTGTATTAAGTGCTTCCTGTGACAGATTAAGGACAGCATTAGATTCTTTGACACTCTCCATTGAGAGACATAGAGTCTATGCCATTTCCTGTTGAATCTGGGCAGATTCTGTGACTGTTCTGGTGATTAGAATATGACAGAAGTGATACTGTGCTAGCTAGCTTCTTGGCACAGGTCTTAAGAGATTGGCAGTTTCCATTTCCTATATTTGGAACATGCTCGGATGCCTCAGTAAAAGGATGCCATGTAAAAAGTCCAGCCATTTGCAGGTTACCCTGTGGAGAGGCTATGTGTAGGGTGTGCTGTGCTGTGCTAAGTCATGTCTGACTCTGCAGCCCCATGGACTGTAGCTCGCCAGGCTCCTCTGTCCATGCCGTTATCCAAGCAAGAATCCTGGAGCGAGTTACCATTTCCTTCTCCAGGGGATCTTCCCAACCCAGGGATCTAACCCCGGTCTCCCGTATTGCAGGTGGATGCTTCACTGTCTGAGCCACCAGGGAAGCTGTACGTGTAAACACATGGGTTTAAAAACAAAGCTGTGCCCAGCCTTCTAGTCATTCCTGTCAAGGTATCAAACATGTTTGGGACATCATCTTGGGCACTCTAGGCCATTCCATCTGCTTGCTGAGAGACCCAGTTACCTCAATTAATGACATGTGGAACATAAAAATAACCCAGCTGAGTTCTGCCCATATTCCTGACCAACAAAATTGTGCGTTGTAATAATTGATCATTTAGGGTAGTTTGCTTTTCAGAAATGATAACCAGAGCACTTAACAGTACTGGGAGAAGAGAGTGTTGATGCTGTTAGAGAGATTTTGGAGGAAGAACAGAATAATCTTATAGAGATTAAGCTTTTTTTGCATGCTGTGTAATGATGTAAAATCTTTTCCTCATCTTTGCTCACAAACTTCTAGGAAATTATTATTATTCACTAACACATTAGAGTAAATAGAGTTGGTTTCCTGAAGGAAAAAAAATTCTCACAATGCCAAATATCTATATATCTGCATGTCTATTAATATCTAATCTTATATGTACATATATAGTTATATATGTGTTGCTGCTGCTGCTGCTGCTGCTAAGTCACTTCAGTCGTGTCTGACTCTGTGCGACCCCATAGACGGCAGCCTACCAGGCTCCCCTGTCCCTGGGATTCTCCAGGCAAGAATACTGGAGTGGGTTGCCATTTCCTTCTCCAATGCATGAAAGTGAAAAGTGAAGGTAAAGTCGATCAGTCTTATCCGACTCCCAGCGACCCCATGGACTGCAGCCCACCAGGCTCCTCCGTCCATGGGATTTTCCAGGCAAGAGTACTGGAGTGGGTTGCCATATACATATATATGTGTGCATGCATGCTAAGTTGCTTCAGTCATGTCCAACTCTTTGCAACCCTATGGACTGTTGCCCGCCAGACTCTTCTGTCCATGGAATTCTCCGGGCAAGAATACTGGATTGGGTTGCCATACCCTGCTCCAGGGGATCTTCCCAACACAGGGATCAAACCCGTGTTTCCTGCATTGCAGGCAGATTGTTTACTGCTGAGCCACTGGGAAAGCCCCACATGATTATGTGGATATATCTTTAAGTAAACTATTTTAGGTTTATGAAATAGTTGTAAAAATAATGCAGAGAGTTTCCATATGCTCTTACCCAATTTCCCTCATGTGAACACCTTATATAGGGCTTCCTAGTTGTCTCAGTGATGAAGAATCCACCTGCAATGCAAGAGATGCAGGTTTGATCCCTGGGTCAAGAAGATCCCCTGGAGAAGGAAATGGCAACTCACTCCAGTATTCTTGCCTGGGAAATCCCATGGACAGAGGAGCCTGTTGGACTATAGTCCAGGGGTTTGCAAGAGTTGGTCACAACATAGCGACTAAAGCATAACAACAAACATCTTATATAACCATGAGACACTTGTCAAAAATAACAGATGAAAATTGGTACATTACTATTAACTGAACTCTAAACTTTTTTGAATCTCGATAGTTTTTTTAATGATGTTTTGCCAGCCTAGGAGCCAATCTAGAGTACCATGTTGCATTTAGATGTATCTGTGTTAGAGTATTTAGAATAAACCTCAGGTCCAGCAGCCTTGGATGGTGAAGACAATTTGAACTTAAGATCTCCCTCTCTCCCTCTCTCTCTTTCTCTATTCTCCCTCCCACCCCCACTCCTTTTTTGGTTCCCTCTCATTTTCTCTACCTTTCTCTCATGCAGCCACATACATACACATGAGCTTACAAATGATGAAAACTTCCTGTTTCTCTTTGTGGGATCCATAGAGCACTGAGACTCCAATCACAATTGCTACAGCTGAGGCAGTGGAGTGTGCAAGATGCAAAAAAGGAGTGGGATGAATCATAGTTGTTTCACAAAGGAGATGGTAGGTATACTGAAGGATGAGAACTTAAAAAGCACAGACGCAAGGGGTAGAGGGAAAGGGTTGTAGAGAAGATAGGAGTTGGAGAATGGGCATGATTACATGGGACACATTCTGAAGGCTTAACCACTTAGGTCTTGCTTGTATTGTGTGATATATAATTGCCTTCTATGCTTAGCATTCACCATCATCTACTTTGCTTCTGAAATGTAATTCCATTTTCCTTTCTTCTGTGAGAGGATCGGAAAAGGTGGGAGTTGGGGTTGTTGAGGGAAATAGTTGTGAGTGGGTAGAAAGTAGGGTAGAAAATGTCTAACATTTGATTTTTAACTCAATGTAGAAAGAACAGAAATCAGAGTTCTGATCACTGAGTCTCAATTGTCTTTTTCTCAAGTAAATACTGCTTTGCATGGATTCTCTTTTTGCCTTCCCCAGTTCTGAGTTCTTTTGCCACACATCAGAAGAATGTGAATTTTAGAAAACTTATGAGGAGTTTTAGAATGTTTAGGGAGGAGAAAGCAGAAGATCTTTGGGGGTATGTATATGTGATGACTGGAGACAGTTGGTGGGGAGGAAGCTCTGCCTTTAGGCAGAGTTCATATTTTGGTATTTATTTTAAAATAAAGCCAATTTATTAATTTACATTGAGAAATATGGCTGTCAAAGGGATTGAATATTGGCCTCCTTTGGTCACCGTACTTACAGGCAAGTTATAAAAAGAAGTTTTTTGTTAACCATGTAAATAAAAAGCAAGGGACATAATTATGTAATTGGAATGCTTGCTGGCATCAAGTTGAGATAATCTGATATAATTGCTTCCATGAAAGGGTTCACTAAGACCAGGAAGTTTGAGTCCCTGGACTAGGGTACTGCTAAGTGACATGGTACTGCTTTTTCTATTCTTCCATATCAACTAACCATTTCTCTAGATCAATATGTATGGATATGACTCATTCTTTTTTTCTTTTCTTTTAATGTTAAAAATCATGTAATGCAAAATTTACCATATTAACTATTTTAAGTGTACGGTTCAGTTGTTTAGTTGCTAAGTTGTGTCAGACTTTTTTGTGACCTCAGGCTCCTCTGTCCCTGGGATTTCCTAGGCAAGAATACTGGAGTGGGTTTCTATTTCCTTATCCTGGGGATCTTCTTGATCCAGAGATCAAACACACGTCTCCTACAACGCAGGTGAATTCTTTACCACTGAGCCACCTGTGAAGCCCATAGTTCAGTAGTGTTGACTTATTCTTTTTAAAAACTACTGTTCCATAGCGTGCGTAAACCACAATATAGTCAATCATTCTCCTTTTGATAGACATGCAAGTCCTCCCTCTCTCTCTTCTGCCTTTTTCCTTTCTTCTAATTTGTTACTTCTGAGGAAGTTGAAAGAAACATCTTTGTATATGTGTTTTAGATACTGGTGCTTTTATTTCTAAAGGATACATTTCTCCAACACAGAATATCTGGTGGAGTGAAAGTGAAGTCGCTCAGTCGTGTCCGACTCTTTGCGACCCCATGGACCATAGCCTACCAGGCTCCTCTGTCCATGGGATTTTCCAGGCAATAGTACTGGAGTGGATTGCCATTTCCTTCTCCAGGGGATCTTCCCGACCCAGGGATCGAACCCAGGTCTCCCACATTGTAGACAGACGCTTTACCGTCTGAGCCACCAGAGAGGATATGTATTTTTAATCTTAGCATATATTACCTGATTAATTTCCAAAAGAGGTTGCAGCAATTCATAGTTGAATCAGCAATGCATGAGAGTGCACCTTACTCTGTGCCTTCATCAATAATGGATTGCATTGCTTAAAAATTTTTTTCTTTCTCCCCCCACCCCACATTTTCATGGGTGAACACTTTGAGACTACTTCCTAAGTAAAGCAATCTTTTTTTTTTTTCCTTTTCCAGTATTTCATCCTCGGTGCCTGGATGGGGTCACTTCTTTTAAAAGTTACTGAAGAACTCTTAATCTTCTTTCTTATAAGAAAACTGATCTTCCTTTTTCATCTGTATCATTGTAGTCGACTATTGCAGGTAACATATCTTTACATCTTAGATTCAGAAAAGACTTAATTATTTTGTGTTTCAATGTGTCCAGATTGGCTTTTTCTAATAAAATTCACTGGCTAGGAGGCGGTCCTAAGATGGCGAAGGAATAGGACAGGGAGGCCACTTTCTCCCCCACAGATTCATCAAAAAAACATTTAAATGCTGAGTAAATTCCACAAAACAACTTCTGAATGCCAGCAGAGGACATCAGGCACCCAGAAAAGCAGCCCATTGTCTTTGAAAGGAGGTAGGAAAAAAAAAGACAAAAAGACAAAAGAGGTAGGGATGGAGCTCCGGAGCTCCGTCCAGGGAAGGGAGTCTTAGAGAGGTTTCCAAACACTAGGAAACACTCTCACTGCTGAGTCTGTGGCGAGCCTTGGAACCACAGAGGGCAACATAACTGGGAGGAAAAATAAATAAATAATTAAAACCCACAGATTAGAGCCCAACGGTAACTCCCCCAGTGGAGAAGCAGCACAGACGCCCGCACCCGCCACTAGCAAGCGGGGGCTGGGGAGGGAGGTGCGGACTGCATTGCTTAGAGTAAGGACCGGGCCTTGAATGCCCTGAAGGCAATCTGAGGGAACTAACTTGGGCTAGCAAACCAGACTGTGGGATAGGTACCACATGAAAAGCCCTAGCTTAAGACACCTCCAGGCCAGCTCACAGAGCAAAGGACTGAACAGAACTAGCCTGCTGCAGACTATCCCCCTCCGGTGACAGGCAGCCAGAGCTGGAAGGGGGCAATTGCAGCCCCAGAGAGGCATTATCTACCAAACTGCAAGCAGGCTTCTTTGCTAACTAAGACTTCTTGGGGTTCTGGGTGGTCAACATCTACCTGAGAAGGTGCGTCGGTTGTACACCCAGAAAACCAAGCAGCAGGGATGAGGGAGGTGATAAGTCGCAGCGACTGCTCGCCAGACACCTCATCACCTGAGCTGCTTGGACCTGGGAAGGGCACAAAATGTAGGCCCAACGGAGTCTGCGCCTCTGAGGACTACCCGAGTGCCTGAACCTGAGTGGCTTAGACCTGGGAGGTGCATGCAGCCCAGGGCCGGCCTCGGATGGTTCCTGGTGGAGCAACCTAGAGTCTGAGCAGTGTGGGCAGGGAGGGCACATGCGACGTGAGCGGGGTGGGTGTGGGAGGGCAGGCCCAGTGTGGCTGAGACACTGCGAGCACACACCAGGGTTATTTCTTTGCAGGGTCCCTCCCTCCCCACAGCGTGACTGAACAAGTGAGCCTAAAAAAGTGTCCACCACCGCTCCCATGTGTCAGGGTGGAAATCAGACACTGAAGAGACCAGCAAACAGAAGAAGCTAAAACAGAGGGAACTGCCTTGGAAGTGACAGGTGCAATAGATTAAAACCCTGTCGTTAGTACTGACTACATAGGAAGGGGTCTATAGATCTTGAGAAATATAAGCCAGACCAAAGAACTATCCAAAAATGAACTGACCCCACACTGCCCACAACAGCACCAGATAAAGTCCTAGATATATTTTTACTATCATTTTTTTAATTAAAAAAATTTTAAGTCCTCTATTATTCCTTTAATTTTCATTTTTATAACCTACTATTACTTTGCAAAAAAAAGAGACCCTATTTTTTAAAGCAAACTTCACATATATATATATTTTAATAAGTTTTGTGACTTTTTTCTTTTCTTTAATATTGTATTTTTGAAAATACAACCTCTACTCCTAGATTTTTAATCTTTGCTTTTTGGTATTTGTTATCACTTTTGTACCTTTAAGAACCCAATCTTCAGTACTCATTTTTACCTGGGAGCGAGATTACTGGCTTGACTGCTCTCTCCCCCTTTGGACTCTTCTTTTTCTCCACCAGGTTGCCTCTGTCTCCTCCCTCCCACTTCTCTTTTCTACCCAACTCTGAATCTCTTTGTGTGTTCCAGATGGTGGAGAACACTTAGGGAACTGATTACTGGCTGGATCTGTCTCTCTCCTTTTGATTCCCCCCTTTATCCTCCTGGCTACCTCTGTCTCCTTCCTCCCTCTTCTCTTCTCTGTATAACTCGGTGAACATCTCTGAGTGGTCCAGACTGTGGAGCGCACATAAGGAAGTGATTACTGGCTAGCTTACCCTCTCCTCTTTTGATTCCACCTCATCTCATTTGGGTCACCTCTAACTCCTTCTCTTCTCCATGTAACTCTGTGAACCTCTCTGGGTGTCCCTCACTGTGGAGAAACTTTTCATCTTTAACAAAGATGTTTTATCAGTGGTGCTGTATAGATGGAGGAGTCTTGAGGCTACTGTAAAAATAAGACTGAAAACCAGAAACAGGAGGCTTAAGTCCAAATCCTGAGAACACCAGAGAACTGACTCCAGGGAACATTAATCGACAGGAGCTCATCAAACGCCTCCATACCTACACTGAAACCAAGCACCACCCAAAGGCCAACAAGTTCCAGAGCAAGACATACCACACAAATTCTCCATCATCACAGGAACACAGTCCTGAGCTTCAATATACAGGCTGCCCAAAGTCACTCCAAACCCACTGACATCTCCTAACGCATTACTGGACACTTCATTGCACTCCAGAGAGAAGAAATCCAGCTCCACCCACCAGAACACTGACACAAGCTTCCCTAACCAGGAAACCTTGACAAGCCACCTGTACAACCCCACCCACAGCGAGGAAACTCCACAATAAAGAGAACTCCACAAACTGCCAGAATACAGAAAGGCCACCCCAAATTCAGCAATATAAACAAGAAGAAGAGACACAGGTATACCCAGCAGGTAAAGGAACAGGATAAATGCCCACCAAACCAAACAAAAGAGGAAGAGATACGGAATCTACCTGATAAAGAATTCCGAATAATGAGTGAAAATGATCCAAAATCTTGAAATCAAAATGGAATCACAGATAAATAGCCTGGAGACAAGGATAGAGAAGATGCAAGAAAGGTTTAACAAGGATGTAGAAGAAATAAAAAAGAGTCAATATGTAATGAGTAATGCAATAAATGAGATCAAAAACACTCTCTGGAGGGAACAAATAGTAGAATAATGGAAGCAGAAGATAAGATTAGTGAAGTAGAAGATAGAATGGTAGAAGTAAATGAATCAGAGGGGAAAAAAGAAAAATGAATTAAAAGAAATGAGGACAATCTCAGAGACCTCCAGGACAATGTTAAATGCCCCAACATTTGAATCATAGGAATCCCAGAAGACAAAAAGAAAGACCATGAGAAAATACTTGAGATAACAGTTGAAAACTTCCTTAAAATGGGGAAGGAAATAATCACCCAAGTCCAAGAAACCCAGAGAGTCCCAAACAGGATAAACCCAAGGCGAAACACCCCAAGACACATATTAATCAAATTAACAAAGATCAAACACAAAGAACAAATATTAAAAGCAGCAAGAAAAACAACAAATAACACACAAGGGGATTCCCGTAAGGATAACAGCTGATCTTTCAATAGAAACTCTTCAGGCCAGGAGGGAATGGCAGCACATACTTAAAGTGATGAAAGAAAATAACCTACAGCCCTGATTACTGTACCCAGCAAGGATCTCATTCAAATTCGAAGGAGAAATCAAAAGCTTTACAGACAAGCAAAAGTTGAGAGAATTCAGCACCACCAAACCAGCTCTCCAACAAATGCTAAACGATCTTCTCTAGACAGGAAACACAAAAAGGGTGTATAAACTCAAACCCAAAACAATAAAGTAAATGGCAATGGAATCAATAATTACCTTAAACGTAAATGGGTTGAATGCCCCAACCAAAAGACAAAGACTGGCTGAATGGATACAAAAACAAGACCCCTATATATGTTGTCTACAAGAGACCCACCTCAAAACAGGGGACACATACAGACTGAAAGTGAAGTGCTGGAAAAAGATATTCCACGCAAATAGAGACCAAAAGAAAGCAGGAGTAGCAATTATCAGATAAAATAGACTTTAAAACAAAGGCTGTGAAAAGAGACAAAGAAGGACACTACATAGTGTACAAAGGATCAACCCAAGGAGAAGATATAACAATTATAAATATATATGCACCCAACATAGGAGCACCACAATATGATCCAGGATAGATCACATGCTGGGCCATAAATCTAGCCTTGGTAAATTAAAAAAAATTAAAATCATTCCAAGCATCTTTTCTGACCACAATGCAGTAATATTAGATCTCAATTACAGGAGAAAAACTATTAGAAATTCCAACATATGGAGGCTGAACAACACGCTGCTGAATAACCAACAAATCCAGAAGAAATCAAAAGAGAAATGAATGAAATGAATGAAAATGAAATAGAATGAAATAGAAAATGAATGAGATAGAAATGAATGAAAATGAAAACACAACCACCCAAAACCTGTGGGGCACTGTAAAAGCAGTGCTAAGGGGAAGGTTCATAGCAATACAGGCATACCTCAAGAAACAAGAAAAAAGTCAAATAAATAACCTAACTCTATATCTAAAGCAAGGAAGAAATGAAGAACCCCAGGGTTAGTAGAAGGAAAGAAATCTTAAAAATTAGGGCAGAAATAAATGCAAAAGAAACAAAAGAGACCATAGCAAAAATCAACAAACCAAAAGCTGGTTCTTTTAAAGGATAAGTAAAATTGACAAACCATTAGCCAGACTCATCAAGAAACAACGGGAGAAATCCAGCGGATCCAGCGGATGTTGGCAATTTGATCTCTGGTTCCTCTGCCTTTTCTAAAACCAGCTTGAACATCTGGAAGTTCACGGTTCACGTATTGCTGAAGCCTAGTTTGGAGAATTTTGAGTATTACTTTACTAGCGTGTGAGATGAGTACAATTGTGTGGTAGTTTGAGCATTCTTTGGCATTGCCTTTCTTTGGGATTAGAATGAAAACTGACCTTTTTCAGTCCTGTGGCCATTGCTGAGTTTTCCAAATTTGCTGGCATATTGAGTGCAGTATTTTGACAGCATCATCTTTCAGGATTTGAAAGAGCTCAACTGGAATTCCATCACCTCCACTAGCTTTGTTCATAGTGATGCTTTCTAAGGCCCACTTGACTTCACATTCCAAGATGTCTGGTTCTAGGTGAGTGATCACACCATTGTGATTATCCGGGTAGTGAAGATCCTTTTTGTACAGTTCTGTGTATTCTTGCCATCTCTTCTTAATATCTTCTGCTTCTTTTAGGTCCATACCATTAAGGATAGTTTTTTCCCCAATAAATTGTATGGAGAAGTGGATATCCTAACACAATGTAAATGCTATGTAAATAATTACCAGTGCATGGCAAATTCAAGTTTTGCTTTCTGGAATTAAAAAAGACAGGTCAGTGGTTGGTTAAATCCTTTGATGTGGAACCTGTGGGTATATATAGAGGGCTAATGTGATGAATCTTTAGTCCATTGTTTTTTATGGAGATTATAATGACAGTGATCCCCTATTCAAAAAGCTAAGGGAGTGATTTGTTTCCCTTGTAGCCACAGGAAGTCTCTAACAATTTCATTTTCTGCTTCATTTCCATCACATGTTTCAGCGGTTCTTTAATATACATCTTTCTTGGATCAGGATTGAGTGTTTTATTTGAAACACTCATTGCATGAATAGCCACCCAAATCTCTTGGAATATACTGAGAACTTTGTGTTCGTACCACCTATTACTCATATCCTTGAAGAAATGAAGCATTGCATTGTTTCATCATCAGTGATAGGCTACAAATGGTTTGGGATAAATTAAACCTCAGGACTGATATATGTTATGGGGACAATTTTTAAGATTAGGAAAGTTATAAAAAATTTTGTGACAATTCCTTTAAAAGTTGATTTTGACTTTAGATTCTTACATATATATATATATAATAAATTTTTGATAGTTTTCCATTCTTTCAAAATCATCTTGTATAAGAAGTAAGAAGGTAATCACCCCAAAGGTAGGTAATTATTGCAACCATTGGGGCTGAGAAGGGCAGCCCTTATTTACAAATGAGAAGGGCAAGTATGAGGCTTTTATAATGTTGGCAATGTTTCTTGACCTAGATGATGATTATACATGTGTTTGCTTATATAACAGTTCATTAAGCTGCACATTTATGATTTACATACTTTTCTGTATGTGCATTTTTTCCACAATATAAATGGCCTTAACATGGGAGAAAATAATTGTACTTTATGTGTTTTATATGTTATCTTCTTAGAGACTACAAAATGTTAGAATGGCCCTCTAGACCTTCAGCAAATTTGACTTATTAGAATCAGTAGAATGGCTGATATTTTTGAAAACAGGTAGATAATAAGTAGCATAGCAGCCTGTGGTTAGATATCTACATATGGGATAGCAGAGAAAGTCTTTGATCATCCAGAGAATGAGGAGTGGAATCTATTGCATATAATAGGATTCAGTAAATGTTTCTTAAATTAATCCAGGACTCAGTCATTAAATGTGGCTCTTTTCAGAAACTGTTCCTTCATTAATATTTTATTGAGAATAAAGGTTACAGTTCTTCATAATTAACATAGGAAATAGGATTCTCTTCTTTATTAAAGTGAGCCAAATGACATAGGCTTATTTTCAAACTTTTTGGCTGACGAGTAATTTAGAGATAAAGACGTTAAAGCATTACTTAAGTATCCTCGGTACTTTCCTAAGTGAAATTATATTTCTGGAGTAGTTACATGAAGTTTATATATGTATACACACACACACACACACACACACACACACACACACACACGCTTCTAGGTAGACTGGATAAACCTTTAATTTTTGCATTTTCCTTAAAAATTCTTTTTATAGAAACAGTTTTTGAAAGTCATGTTTTTATTAGAAATTCGACAATTCTTTTTTTCCTGGTTGTGTGATTGGCTATTTTTACCGTAGAAAATATGTATATTTTGGCTGGCCTTTTCCCAATCTTCTGTTTCCTTTAAATTTTTTTTTAAAGTTTGTTTATTTATTTATTCATCTGCATGAGGTCTTTGAAACTTCCCTGGTGGCTCAGCTGGTAAAGCATCTGCCTGCAATGCAAGAGATCCAGATATGATCCCTGGGTTGGGAAGTTTCCCTGGAGAAGGGAATGGCAGCCCACTCCAATATTCTTGCCTGGAGAATTCCATGGACATAGGAACCTGGTGGTGATCACAAAGAGTTCGACACAACTGAGTGACTAACAATCACAGTCACATCAGGTCTTAGTTGTGGCATGAGGGATCTTTGTTGCTGTGTAGGGTATCCGTTTGGCTGCAACATTCAGGATCTTTAGTTGAAGCATGTGGGATGTAGTTTCCAGACCAGGGATTGAACCTGGGCTGCATGCCTTGGGAGCATGAAGTCTTAGCCACTGGACCACCAGGGAAGTAGTTGTTCTGTTTAAAGTCTCAGTCCTTGGTCCTCTGCTATTCTCTATGCATGTTATTTCATTTAGGAGCTATTGTTGTCCCTTTATATCAACCATTACTTTTATGATGATAATTTCCAGGCTTTATGTCCTGTTCAAACTCCAGTCTGATTTTGGTAGGTTCCTTTAGGATGTTTGAATGTTTTAATTATTACTTAAAGCTAAACATCTTCTGACAGAATTCTTAGAACCTATGACTAACTTCTCTTAAACTCACAGTTTCTACCAGTAGTTACTGCTACTGTATTTTAAGGGGGGGAATTAGTGTTATTTGGCTGTGAAATCTATTATCCCATTGATTGGCTGTGAAGTCTACTATCCCATTTATCATCAGGTTTGTTTTGCCTTACCTGGCTAAATGGTTATCTCCACTGAAGTTTCACACACATTGGAATAATAATAATAATGACACTTCACATAATTAAGTACTTGGTTACAAAAAAATACATTTTTATTGTCTTTTATATTCACCCATGTAATTGCCTTTTCAATGTTCTTTTGGATTTGAGTCCTTTCATTTCATTCTCAAGGACTCTCTTTAATATTTCTTTTAGGGATGTCTGCTAGTAATAAATTCTCTGAGTTTTTATCTGTGAATGCCTTAATTTTACCTTCATTTTGAAGATACCTCTTCTGGATGTAGAGTTCTTGATTGACAGTTGTTTTTTTTTTCTTTCAGCACTTTGAATATATCATCCTACTGTTTCTGATATCCATGGTTTCTGATGAAAAATCAGCTGTTAATCTTGCTGAGTTTCAAATGTATGAGACAAGTGGCTTCTCTCTTGCTACTTTCTTTTTTTGGGGGGGGGGTTTATTTATTTACTTTTTTAAATTTAAATTTATTTATTTTAATTGGAGGCTAATTACCAATACAGTATACTAATGCTACTTTCTTTATTTTTGGTGTTTAACAGCTCGATTGTGATGTCTCTAGGTGTGGATCTTTTTAAATTTATTCCACTAGCAACTCGTTGAACTTCTTGAATATGTAGATTAATATTTTGCATCCTATATGGGAAGTTTTCAGACATTATTTCTTTTATATTTTTGTACCTTTCTCTCCTCTCCTTTTTAGACTTCCATTATGCATATGTTGATATGCTTAATCATGTCTGTGAGGCTCTGTTCACTTAAAAAAAATTTTTTTTGGTTGCTCAGACCGGGCACTCGATTAACCTGTCTGCAAGCTCACTGATGTCTTTCTTCTGTCTGCTTGATCCTTCTGTTTAAGATCATCTTCTGAATTTTTCATTTTGGTTGTCATTTTCAGCTCTAAATTTCTCTTTGGTTCTTAAATTTTTAAAAAATCTTTTTATTGCTATTTTCTAAATAGTGAGACATAGTTCTTGTACTTTCCTTTATCCTTTAGATATGGGTTCCTTTAGTTCTTTGAACATATTTAAAATAGCTGATTTGTCTTTCTCCAATAAGGAAGCCTCTCTTACTTTCTCTTTTTCTGGCTTTCTCATAGCCAGTTTCTATGGGTTGCTTTTCTCCCTCTGTGTGTGTGTGTGTTGTGCTTTCTTAGATCACAATTTTTGTTGAAAACTGGACATTTAATTTAATATAATGTGGTAACTCTGGAAACCAGAATTTTTTTCCTTCACTAGGATTCATTGTTTTCATTTTTAATAGTTTGGTTGTTTAGTGAGTTTTTTAAAAAATTAATTATATAAAGTCTAGTCTTTCTTGTGTGTGGCCACAGAAGTCTGTGCTTGATTAGCTTAGTGGTCAGCTAATTATTGGATGGAGATTTTCTTAACTGTCTAGAAAAAATAAGTCTTTTGTCTTTGCAGAGAGTCTGTGTGTGTGTGTGTGTGTGTGTGTGTGTGTTGAGGGTATGTATACAGCTCTCAGCTGAGCAACGGACAACTCTGTCTTGGCCTTCACTTCCTATACAATCTCTTAAGATCAGCCAGAGGTGTGAGCTTAGGGCCTTTTTTCTTTTTTTTTTTTCTTGAGAATGTGTATACCTCAGACATGTGCACAGTCTGATGTGTGTGAATGGACTACTAGGTTCCTAGGAATATGTTGGAGCTTTTCAAAGCCCCTGCAATATCTCATTCTTCATCTTTTCCTTTTAAGCTTTTTGGTTAGTTTACTGTTTGTCCCAACTGTTATCCACTCGCTCAGACAGCTGTGATGCCTGTAATTGTTTTTGACCAATGCCTCAGGAAAAGCCTTTGCAAATTTGTACATGGGCAAGCTCCCCATCAGGTCAAATACAGACAATCTTGTAAGTAGTATCTTGTAGGAAATCATCTGAGAGATCAAATAATGATAATCCACTGAGAACAAAACTTTGAAGGAGCCCCAGCCTGGTTCTGTCACATTCAGTTGCTGCCAGCTGCTAATTTTCACTGCAAATAGAGTCTGTTAGTTTTCAAGGCAGCTTCAGAGCACGAGAGTAGGGGATGGGACCAGGGCGAATTAAACTGCTACAAAGCTCTCTGACCTTATTGAGGTGGTTTTTTTTTTTTTTCCAGTTAATGTTGCTTGGGTGGCTGCAAGCCTTTAGTTAATGTCCAGAGTTTAGAAAAAGTTGATCCTGGTAATTTTTGCCAGTTTTCTCTTGCTTTTATGGAGAAGAATTTTCAGCAGTCCTTACTCTCCCCTTTCATTGCTATCTCAGTAACTGTTAGGAGCTTAGCTTCTTTGTTTTACATAATGTGGGTATATAGAAGCATAAAATATATGTATATATATATTTTTTGCCACAAGAATCTTGTGATGTGACCCTATCTACAGGATCAAGGTAGGGCAGTCAGATGGGATGTTGTTCTGGGCACAAGACTGAATGTAACTAGAAGGGTTATAAGTAAAGGCAACTTGAGGTAAGGCTTCTAGGGTAGAGGAGCAGCAACATTATTGGGAAGATCCAAAGCTGGAACCTGGGTGATAATATTGCACATAAATTTGAAAGGACACATATAATTTGCACATAAACTTGAAATGTGGGTAGAAATAGAATAATGTATAATTTGTTTGTTTGTTTTGGTCTCTAAGTTGTGTCATACTTTTTAGTGACTACATGGACTGTAGCCCACCAGGCTCCTCTGTCCATGGGATTTCCCAGGCAAGAATACTGGAATGGGTTGCCATTTCCTTCTCTAGGGGATCTTTCCCATCCGGGATCAAACCTGCACCTCCTTCATTGGCAGGCAGATTTTTTTTACCATTGAGCCACCAGGGAAACCCATAGAGTAATTAGTAGAGCCAAATCATGGAAGCAGGTCCAATTGATTAGATTCAAGATTGAGAGTATAAGTAGCAGACTGGATCAGAGCTCTATGCATTTAATATCCATTGCTGAGCACTTTATACATATATTTCATTGATTCTTCACATCTGAGATTTTGAGATCATCATCACTAACCCCATTTTATACAGATAAGATATTTAGCATTTTAGGTGGATCTTTTTGTTTCTATGGAATCAAAATTTACCACATGTAGTAGAGGGTTTATTGTGAGGGCCACCCAAACCTTAACTGGAGTCTTTCTTTACAATAAAGATTTGGTTAAATTGGTCAAATCTCGCTTATACAGCCTTTCTTTGATATCACTAGTTCCTCTGACATATTTTTTATCATGTTTCTCTTGATCTCTACTCCTGCATCTCTGATATTATCTTGGTTTTACCTCATACCACCTTGGGCACAAAGTCCAGACTCTTCTTTCCACAAAATATCCACTTGTACCAAGACTTATCATGTAGATAACTTTATTGAATATGTAAAAGAGATCAGAGAAGAGTCAGGTCAAACACTGGAATAACTTCTGTCATTTTCCTGTCTCTATCTTTTTCTTCTCTCTTCCCTCTATTTATAAGGATAATTCTCTTTATCCTTGACAAAATGGGTCACTCTGTATCTAAATTTATAGGACCTTCTTTTTCCAAACACTTGTGGGGAATTTACCAGAGCTATATAAATTACCTCCCAAGAGGAATTCTAGCTCCAGGTTTTGAAATAAAATATAATAACATATTATGCCCTAATATATTAACAATAGTATAGCGTGGTTTTTTTTTATTACACTATATGAATTGTGGTGCTGGACAAGACTGTTGAGAGTCCCTTGGACTGCAAGGAGATCAAACCAGTCAATCCTAAAGGAAATCTACTCTGAATATTCATTGGAAGGACTGATGCTGAAGCTGAAGCTCCAATAATTTGGTGACCTGATGTGAAGAGCCAACTCATTGGAAAAAAAACCCTGATGCTGGGAAAGACTGAAGGCAAGAGGAGAAGGGGATGATAGAGGATGAAATGGTTGGATGACATCACTGATTCCATGGACATGAGTTTGAGCAAATTCTGGAAGATGGTGAAAGACAGGGAAGCCTGGCATGCTGCAGTCCATGGGGTCACAAAATGTCAGACACGAATTAGTGACTAGTGTATATTAGTGACGAGTGTATATGTTATTACATAGTGTAATTTAATATTTACACATTTACATATTTGAAGATGTCCAAGTGACAATTATACGGTGGAAGTGATGAGTAGATTCAAGGGAATATATCTGATAGAATGCCTGAAGAACCATAGATATACATATACTATTGTATAGGAAGTGATGATCAAAACCATCCCCAAGAAAAGAAATGCAAAAAGACAAAATGGTTGTCTGAGGAGGCCTGACAAATAGCTGAGGAAAGAGAAGTGAAAGGCAAAGAAGAAAACCATAACTTTGACTATACGGACCTATGTTGGCAAAGTAATGTCCCTGCTTTTAATATGCTATCTAGGTTGGTCCTAGCTTTTCTTCCAAGGAGCAAACATTTTTAATTTCATGTCTGCAGTCACCATCCGCAGTGATTTTGGAGCCCCCCAAAATAAAGTTTGTCACTGTTTGCATTGTTTCCTCATCTATTTGCTATGAAGTGATGGGACCGGATGCCATGATCTTAGCTTTTTATATGCTGAGTTTTAAGCCAGCTTTTTTCACTCTCCTATTTCACCTTCATCAAGAGGTTCTTTAGTTCCTCTTTGCTTTCTGCCACAAGGGTGGTGTCATCTCCATATCCGAGGTTATTGATATTTCTCCCGGCAATCTTGATTCCAGCTTGTGCTTCTTCCATTTCAGCGTTTCTCATGATGTACTCTGCACAGAAGTTAAATAAGCAGGGTGACAATATACAGCCTTGATGTACTCATTTTCCTATTTGGAACCAGTCTGTTGTTCCATGTAAGGTTCTAACTGTTGCTTCTTGACTTGCATACAGGTTTCTCAGGAGGCAGGTAAGGTGGTCTGATATTCTTTAAAAATTTCTAAAATTTTCTCACAGTCTGTTGTGACCCACACAGTCAAAGGCTTTAGTGTAGTCAATGAAGCAGGAGTAGATGTTTTTCTGGAATTCTGCTTTTTCTATGATCCAAGGGATGTTGACAGTTTAATCTCTGGTTCCTCTGCCTTTTCTAAATCCATCCTGAACATCTGGAAGTTCTCGGTTCACATACTTTTATAGCCTAGCACGGAGAATTTTGAGCATTACTTTGCTAGCATGTGAATTGAGTAAAATTATACAGTAGTTTGAGCATTCTATGACACTGTCTTTTTTTGGGATTGGAATAAAACCCAACATTTTCCAGTCCTGTGGCCACTGCTGAGTTTTTCAAATTTGCTGGCATATTGAGTGAAGCACTTCCACAGCATCACCTTTTAGGTTTGGAAAATAACTCAGCTGGAATTCCATCACCTCCACTAGCTTTGTTTGACCTGATGCCTTCTAAGGCCCACTTGACTTCACACTCCAAGATGTTTGGCTCTAGGTGAGTGATGACACCATCGTGGTTATCTGGGTCATTAAGATCTTTTTTTGTATAGTTCTTCTGTGTATTCTTGCCACCTCTTAATATCTTCTGCTTCTGTTAGGTACATAATGTTTCTGTCCTCAGTGTGCCCATCTTTGCATTGGAATGTTCCCTTGGTATCTCTAATTTTCTTGACGAGATTGCTAGTCTTTCCCATTCTATTGTTTTCCTCTGTTCCTCAGCACTGTTCACTTAGGAAAGCTTTCTTATCTCTCCTTGCTATTCTTTGAACTTTGCATTCAGATAGGTATATCTTTATACCTATACTCAATGGACAAGAGTTTGAGCAAGCTCCAGGATATGGTGATGGACAGGGAAGCCTGGGATTCTGCAGTCCATGGGGTCGCAAAGAGTTGGACACGACTGAGTGACTGAACAACAATAAACTGTTATATTAAATAAAGGAAATATTGTGTGTGTGTGTGTGTGTGTGTGTAGGAAACAGGAACCTTAGTAAAGCAGTCATCTTTAACAGTTATTTTGGAAAAGCTGAATTAGTAGCCCTCAGAATGGAAACCATTCTGACAGGCTGAAATAGAACTTGAAGTGAGAAGGTCCTTCATAGTCCTTGGCAGTTTTAAGAACATTTGAACCAAATTCTGTGAATAGCTGTGTGGTTGTCTATCACTGACGTAAGTCAGGTAACCCTCCTTTCCTCTTTATGTTTCTTTTCTCTTTTTATTTTTAAGTGGCTGACTCTTCTACTTTCTTATTTACATTTCTGTGGGGGAGATCTTTTCGGGAGTAACTTCTTGCACTCTTTCAGCAGAGGCTATTTGGGGTCAGTTTACTGGAGAAGAAACTGTGAGGGTATCAGGCACAATGGTTGACAGCTTAAAAACTTAGAGAAATTTAGTATGCCCAAGGTCAAGCAGTGGCAGAGTCTGGATTTGAATGACAATTTGTCTCAAAAGTTTATATTCTTTATACTGTTCTTGTGGGCAAGACTTTGTTTTAGGCTTAATATGGCTATGTAAATGACCCCTGTTCACAAAGAGCTGAGAGTAAGTAGATAAATGTGGTATAAGTTAGCAGATAAGTGCCATATGAATGGTACAGGCAGAGCATCCTGGGAGTCAGATGGAGGAGAAATTACTCTGAATAAATGCTGAGGATTTATGGCTGAAGTAGCAATTGAGCAGAAGAAAGGTAGATTTTTCTAGGAAAGAATGTAGAGAAATGATTTCCAGGCAAAGGAAATGACATAAGTAGAGACTTAATGATGAGGAAGTTGAAAGGATAAGTTTGACTATAGGAGAGGGTACTGGAATCGATGGTACATTCTACTTTAGGATGATTAATATGGCATAGATTAGAGTGGAGTGAGATTAACACCAGGGGAACTACTCAGGGAGGAGTTTTAGTAATTCAGATGTCAGATCAAGAAGAGATAAATTACTGTTATAGTAAAAAGTATGGAAAGAAAGAATTGAGTTCAAGGACAGGTCTGAAAGAGAAATGTTAAAATTTGAAACCTATATTAGTTTATTACTACTATTAGTTCTCAGTGGCTTAAACAACAGGAATTTATTTCTTATAGTTCTAGAGGCTGGTAAGTCTATGATAAAGGTGCTGGCAGATTCATTTCCTTGGTGAGGGCTCCCTTCTTTGGCTGCCTTCTCACATGGGGGAGAGGAAGGGAGTGTGAGAGCAAGACCAAGAGTGAGAGAGAGTATGAGCTCTGGTCTCTCTTCTTGTTCCTATAAGGACAATAATAATGAGAGCCATTATGAGAGCCTCAGCCTCATGGTCTCATTTAATCCCAATTACTTCCCAAAGGCCTCACTTCCCAATACCATTATATCGAAGTTAGGGTTTTCACATATGCATTTAAGGAGGGAGGGGGACACAACACAGTCTGCAGCAAAGCCTGATTAGATTATATGGATGAGAGAATCTGTTCAGTTCAGTCGCTCAGTTGTGTCCGACTCTGCGACCCCATGAATCGAAGCTTGCCAGGCCTCTCTGTCCATCACCAGCTCCCAGAGTTCACTCAGACTCATGTCCATTGAGTCGGTGATGCCATCCAGCCATCTCATCCTCTGTTGTCCCCTTCTCCTCCTGCCCCCAATCCCTCCCAGCATCAGGGTCTTTTCCAATGAGTCAACTCTTCACATGAGATGGCCAAAGTTCTGGAGTTTCAGCTTTAGCATCATTCCCTCCAAAGAAATCCCAGGGTTGATCTCCTTCAGAATGGACTGGTTGGATCTCCTTGCAGTCCAAGGGACTCTCAAGAGTCTTCTCCAACACCACAGTTCAAACGCATCAATTCTTTGGTGCTCAGCTTCCTTCACAGTCCAACTCTCACATCCATACATGACCACTGGAAAAACCATAGCCTTGACTAGCCGGACCTCTGTTGGCAAAGTAACATCTCTGCTTTTGAATATGCTATCTAGGTTGGTCATAACTTTTCTTCCAAGGAGTAAGTGTCTTTTAATTTCATGGCTGCAATCACCATCTGCAGTGATTTTGGAGCCCCCCAAAAATAAAGTCTGACACTGTTTCTACTGTTTCTCCATCTATTTCCCCTGAAGTGATGGGACCAGATGCCACGATCTTAGTTTTCTGAATGTTGAACTTTAAGCCAACTTTTTCACTCTCCTCTTTCACTTTCATCAAGAGGCTTTTTAGTTCCTCTTCACTTTCTGCCATAAGGGTGGTGTCATCTGCATATCTGAGGTTATTGATATTTCTCCCAGCAATCTTGATTCCAGCTTGTGTTTCTTCCAGTCCAGTGTTTCTCATGATGTAATCTGCATAGAAGTTAAATAAGCAGGGTGACAATATACAGCCTTGATGTACTCCTTTTCCTATTTGGAACCAGTCTGTGGATGAGAGAACACTGAAGAGTAAAATAGCACTGAGATTTCAAGTCTGGATAGCAGTGAGACTAATGACCTCAGAAAGAAGTGTTGATTGGGGTAGGAAAATAATGCATGATTGATGTATATTGAGTTTAAGGTATTAATTGTACAGTCAAAATACCATGTATCAAACAGTTAAAAATAAGAGCTTGAATCTTGGTAGATGAGTTGGGACACAAAATTTAAAGAGTTGAGAATTTTCAACATGTAAGTTGTAGTTGAAGCATGGGAATAGATAGTATATCTAAAAAAGAAAGATTTAGAGGAAAGATAAGAATTCCAAGGCTGAAGCTTTGAGAAACAACTCATATTTTGGGGAAGTGATTCAGAAGATGAAGGAAGGGTCAAATGGAATAGACAGATACTACTCATTCAAGATGGTAACATGTACATGCATTGGGCCTAAACTCATAGCAATGATAGATAGGACATGCTGCTGCTGCTGCTAAGTTGCTTCAGTCATGTCTGACTCTGTGCGACCCCAAAGACGGCAGCCCACCAGGCTCCCCCATCCCTGGGATTCTCTAGGCAAGAACACTGGAGTGGGTTGCCATTTCCTTCTCCAATGCATGAAAGTGAAGAACGAAAGTGAAGTCGCTCAGTCGTGTCCGACTCTTAGCGACCCCATGGACTGCAGCTGCGTTCAAAACAAGATAAAAATCAATTTGTTTTGGAAAGTGAGTAGAAATGCAAATTTGTGAGTAGGGTTGATGTTAGAAACATGCTGTACTCCAGGCTGGAAGTAGGTAATGGTATTTTAAATTCAGCTCCTGTAGGGTAGTGGAGTTAAAGTGTTCCCTGTAGGACAGGAACTAGAACCACACAGCATACTAAAAAGCAGAGACATCACTTTGCCGACAAACATCCGTATAGTCAAAGCTGTGGTTTTTCCAGTAGTCATGCACGGGTGTGAGAGTTGGACCATAAAGAAAGCTAAGCATCGATGAATGATGCTTGGGTGCTTGTTGTTCAAGAGTCCCTTGGACAGTAAGGAGATCAAACCAGTCAACTGTAAAGGAAATCCATCATGAATATTCATTGGAAAGACTGATGCTAAAGCTGAAGCTCCAATAGTTTGGCCACCTGATGCGAAGAGCTGACTCACTGGAAAAGACCCTGATGCTGGGAAAGATTGAGGGCGGAGGAGAAGGGGATGACAGGAGATGAGATGGTTGGATGGCGTCACTGATTCAATGGACATGAGTTTGAGCAAACTTTGAGAGACAGTGCAGGACAAGGAAACCTGTGTGCTGCAGTCCATGGGGTCATAAAGAGTTGGACACGACTGAGTGACTGAACAACAACATATACCATATGGAGCTATCCTATCTAAAATTTGCCCTATCCAAAATTCCAGCTTTTTTCAACATTTCCTGTCTCTTTCCCTGGTTTACTATTATTTTCTATCATGTAATTATCAGTACCTAATAAGAAAGAAGAGGAACTAAAAAGCCTCTTGATGAAAGTGAAAGTGGAGAGTGAAAAAGTTGGCTTAAAGCTCAACATTCAGAAAACAAAGATCATGGCATCTGGTCCCATCACTTCATAGCAAATAGATGGGGAAACAGTGGAAACAGTGTCAGACTTTATTGTTTTGGGCTCCAAAATCACTGCAGATGGTGATTGCTGCCATGAAATTAAAAGATGCTTACTCCTTGGAAGAAAAGTTATGACCAACCTAGATAGCATATTCAAAAGCAGAGACATTACTTTTCCAATAAAGGTCCGGCTAGTCAAAGCTATGGTTTTTCCAGTGGTCATGTATGGATGTGAGAGTTGGACTGTGAAGGAAGCTGAGCACCAAAGAATTGATGCGTTTGAACTGTGGTGTTGGAGAAGACTCTTGAGAGTCCCTTGGACTGCAAGGAGATCCAACCAGTCCATTCTGAAGGAGATCAACCCTGGGATTTCTTTGGAGGGAATGATGCTAAAGCTGAAACTCCAGAACTTTGGCCACCTCATGTGAAGAGTTGACTCATTGGAAGAGACTCTGATGCTGGGAGGGATTGGGGGCAGGAGGAGTAGGGGACGACAGAGGATGAGATGGCTGGATGGCATCACTGACTCGATGGATGTGAGTCTGAGTGAACTCCGGGAGTTGGTGATGGACAGGGAGGCCTGGCGAGCTGCGATTCATGGGGTCGCAGAGTCGGACACAACTGAGTGACTGAACTGAACTGAACTGAACTGAATATACTATTTATTTTGCTTATTTAATTTTGGGGAGGATTGTCTTCCCCACTATGATACTGGCTCCATGAAAGCAGAAGTTTGTGTCATACATGTTCATGACAATATCCTCAGTGCCTACAACAGTGTTTGGCATATGATAGGTACTCAGTAAGTATCTGCTGAATCAATAAGTGAACAGTATAAAAATATGAGTGTTTGATTAACCACAAATTAGGTTAAGTTTTATGGGGGTTTCTAGTGAATCTAAAAATTTTTTTTATTAAAAAAAATTAGCATAAATATGACAAGTTAAGATTTGATGGCAGTGAAAGTCGCTCCGTTGTGTTCGACTCTTGTGACCCCCATGGACTTTACAGTCCATGGAATTCTCCAGGCCAGAATACTGGAGTGGGTCTCCTGCATTGCAGCCAGATTCTTTACTAGCTAAGCCATTGATGGCAGTTGCTGCTGCTGCTAAGTCGCTTCAGTCACTTCTGATCTGTGCGACCCCGTAGACGGCAGCCCATCAGGCTCCCCCGTCCCTGGGATTCTCTCTCTAGGCAAGAATACTGGAGTGAGTTGCCATTTCCTTCTCCAATGCATGAAAGTGAAAAGTGAAAGTAAAGTCGCTCAGTCGTGTCCAACTCTTAGCGACCCCATGGACTGCAGCCTACCAGGCTCCTCCGTCCGTGGGATTTTTCCAGGCAAGAGTACTGGAGTGGGGGGTGCCATTGCCTTCTCCTTGATGGCAGTGGGCAGAGGCAAAATTAGTGTTTATGGCACTAATTTTTTTTATATTTCTTTGCTGAGAATACTCTTTAAACAATACCAGCACCAAAAAGCTTGGAGAAGATTTTTCAAAATATTATAGCATTGAAATTAAGGGAAAAAGGAGTTTCAAAAATGAATAGGGAGATATTTGATATGTGGAATTAGTCACCAAGAGATAAGATTATTGTAATTGACTATTAGGAAATTATTAGTGACTACTGAAAGAACCTGTTTCAGCAAAGAGATGATAATGGATTGGATGCTGAGAAAATGGAGGCAGTGGGTGGGAAAATGGAGATCACTTATTTAGTGATGACAAGTACACCATTTCCAGGATGTAAAATTTATTCATGTCTGTGAGCACAATGGAATAATCCATTGAAAAAATATAGACTTAAAATGCTGGAAAGAGAGGATGATTAATGGCAGCATTTATAATTAGAGGTATAGATTAAGAAGAAAAGGGCACTTCACCTGGCAATGTAGTGGGGCACTACTTCTGAAATAGAAGAAAAGAAAGAGAGAAAGGTTAATATTGATCAGTGGAGACAAGGAAATATGAAGGAGTTCATATTTGTTTCTTTGAAGCAGTAAGTCAGGCCATCTGACTAAGGGATATGGTTCAATTTAGTGAATTAGCCCAATGGACATGTTAGAGGCTGAACTTGTAAAAGCCTAGGCTGATAATTAGGGTATTAGTAACATGGATGATTAACTGAAGCAACAGATACTAAGACAAGGTGATAAGAATACACAGAAGAACTATACAAAAAATATCTTAATGATCCCAATAACCATGATGGTGTGAACACTGACCTAGAGCCAGACATCCTGGAGTCTGAAGTCAAGTGGGCCTTAGGGAGCATCACAACAAACAAAGCTAGTGGAGGTCATAGAATTCCAGCTGAGCTATTTTCCAAACCTAAAAGATGATGCTGTGAATGTGCTGCACGCAGTATGCCAGCAAATTTGGAAAACTCAGCAGTGGCCACAGGACTGGAAAAGGTCAGTTTTATTCCAATACTAAAGAAAGACAATGCCAAAGAATGTTTAAACTACCACACGATTGCACTCAACTCACATGCTAGCAAAGTAATGCTCAAAATTTTCCAAGTGAGGCTTCAACAGTACATGAACTGAAAATTTCCAGATGTTCAAGCTGGATTTAGAAAAGTCAGAGGAACCAGAGATCAAATTGCCAACATCCGCTGGATCACAGAAAAAGTAAGAGAGTTCCAGAACAAGATCTACTTCTGCTTTATTGACTATTTTATTGACTATGAACCTTTGACTGCATGGATCACAACAAACAGTGGAAAATTCTTAAAGAGATGAGAATACCAGACCATCTGACCTGCCTCTTGAGAAATCTGTATGCAGGTCAAGAAGCAACAGTTAGAACTGGACATGGAACAACAGACTGGTTCCAAATTGGGAAAGGAGTATGTCAAGGTTGTATATTGTCACTGTGCTTATTTAACTTATATGCAGAGTACACCATGAGAAATGCTGGGCTGGATGAAGCAGAAGCTGGAATCAAGATTGTTGGGAGAAATATCAATAACCTCAGATATGCAGATGACACCACCCTTATGGCAAAATGCGAAGAAGAGCTAAAGAACCTCTTGATGAAAGTGGAAGAAGAGAGTGAAAAAGTTGGCTGAAAACTCAATGTTCAGAAAACTAAGATCATGGCATCCGGTCCCATGTCTTCATGGCAAATAGATGGGGAAACAATGGAAACAGTGACAAACTTTATTTTTTTGGGCTCCCAAATCACTGTAGATGGTGACTGCAGCCATGAAATTAAAAGAAACTTGCTCCTTGGAAGAAAAGTTATGACCAACCTAGACAGCATATTGAAAATCAGAGACATTACTTTGCTGACAAAGGTCCATCTAGTCAAGGCTGTGGTCTTTCCAGTAGTCATGTATAGATGTGAGAGTTGGACCATAAAGAAGGCTGAGCATGGAAGAATTGATACTTTTGAACTGTGGTATCTGAGAAGACTCTTGAGAGTCCCTTGGACTGCAAGGGGATCCAACCAGTCAATCCTAAAGGAAATCAGTCCCAAATATTCTTTGGCCATCTGATGTGGAGCTGACTCTTTGGAAAAGACCCTGACTCTTGGAAAGACTGAAGGCAGGAGAAGGGTACCACAGAGGATGAGATGTTTGGATGGCATCATTGACTTGATGGACATGAGTTTGAGCAAGCTCCAGGAGTTGGTGACGGACAGTGAAGCCTGGCATGCTACAGTCCATGGGGTTGCAGAGAGTTGACATGACTGAGCAACTGAACTGACTAAACATGGATGATTTAAGGCTTTGAGGGATCTGAAACAGTTGTAACTAACCTTAATGAGATGATACATTTGAGTGGCTTGGACAGTAATGCAAAAAAAAAAAAAAACAAAAAAAAAGCAAACACTCATACGTGCCAGTGACTCTTCTAGATTATCCTATATCATTTTCTTAATCCTATATCATTTAACAACAGGGATTATTCTATATCCTTTGTTTTAAAAATTCTATTGAAGTGTAGGTGATTTACAGTGTTGTGTTTAATTTCTGCTATACAGTAAAGTGATTCAGTTATATATTCTTTTCCATTATGGTTTATCACAGGATATTGAATAGAATTCCCTGTGTTATACAGTAGTAGGACCTTATGGTTTATCCATCCTACATATAACAGTTTGCATCTGTTAATCCCAAATTCCCAATCCTTCCTTCTCCCACCCTCTTCCCCCTTAGCGATCACAAGTCTATTCTCTATATCTAAGTTTGCTTTTGTTTTGTAGATATGTTCATCTGTGTCATATAGTCAATTCCACACATCAGTTCAGTTCAGTTCAGTTGCTCAGTTGTGTCCAACTCTTTGCGACCCCATGAATCGCAAATTCCACACATAAGTGATATCATATGAAATTCTCTCTTTCTGACTTAGTGTGACAATCTCTAGGTGCATCTGTGTTGCTGCAAATGGCATTATTTCATTCTTTCTTATGACTGAGTAATAGTCCATTTTGTATGTATATATACTGCATCTTCTTTATTCATTCATCTGTCAGTGGACATTTAGGTTATTTCCATGTCTTGATTCTTGTAAATAGTGTTGCTATGAACATAAGGGTGCATATATCTTTTTGAATTATAGTTTTGTCTATTCTGTACATTCATTTAATCTAGATGACAACCTTTGATATAGCTCTGTTATCATGTGCATTTTGCAGGTGAGGAAATTGAGATATGGGGAAGTAACTTGTTCAAGGTCACACCCAGGCAGAGGTGGAATTCAAAACCAGGCTGCCTGACTCAACCTGTTCCCCTTAACAATATTATACTTTCTCAATGGGGCAGTAGAAAGTTTAATAAAGAGATGGGGAAATGAGATCACCTTATCTGTTTCCTGAGAATCCTGTTTGTGGGTCAAGAAGCAACAATTAAAACTGGACATGGAACAATGGACTGGTTCCAAGTTAGGAAAGGAATACATCAAAGCTGTATATCGTCACCCTGCTTATTTAACTTCTATGCAGAGTTGGACTTCCCTGGTAGCTCAGATGGTAAAGTGTCTGTCTACAATGTGGGAGACCTGGGTTTGATCCCTGGGTTGGGAAGATTCCCTGGAGAAGGAAATGGCAACCCACTCCAGTACTCTTGCCTAGAAAATCCCATGGACAGAGGAGCCTGATGTCCATGGGGTTGCAAAGAGTTGGACATGACCTTGCGACTTCACTCACTCATGCAGAGTACATCATGTGAAATGCTGGGCTGGAGAAAGCACAAGCTGGAATCAAGATTGCAGGGAGAAATATCAATAACCTCAGATATGCAGATGACACCACTCTAATGGCAGAAAGTGAAGAGGAACTAAAGAGCTTCTTGATGAGGGTGAATTAGGAGAGTGAAAAGCTGGTTTAAAACAACATTCAAAAAACTAATATCATGGTGTCCAGTCCTATCACTTCATGGCAAATAGAAGGGGGAAAATTGGAAGCAGTGATAGATTTTATTTTCCTGGGTTCCAAAATCACTGTGGAGAGTGACTGCAGCCATGAAATTAAAATGCTTGCTCATCGGAAGGAAAGCTATGACCAACCTAGACAGTATATCAGAGAAGGCAATGGCACCCCACTCCAGTACTCTTGCCTTGAGAATCCCTTGGACGGAGGAGCCTGGTAGGCTACAGTCCATGGGGTTTCAAAGAGTCGGACATGACTGAGTGACTTCACTTTCACTTTTCACTTTCATGCATTGGAGAAGGAAATGGCAACCCACTCCAGTATTCTTGCCTGGAGAATCCCAGGGACAGAGGAGTCTGTTGGGCTGCTGTCTATGGGGTCGCACAGAGTCGGACACGACTGATGCGATTTAGCAGCAGCAGCAGCAGAAAGTATATTAAAAAGCAGACATCACTTTGCCTGTAAATGTTCCCATAGTCAAAGGTATGGGTTTGTTCTCCATTATTAAGACTTTGGCTTTTACTCTGAATGAGATGGGAAGCTGCTGCAGGGTTCTGTGCTGAGATACAGGATGTTCTGTCTTAGATTTTAACTGGACTACTTAGGAAACTATTGAAAATCATAGATGGGGGACTAGGGAGGATCTTGTACAATGAGCCAGGTGAAAGATTATGTTGGCTTGGGTCAGACCAGGAGTTACTTCAGGCCACTTGTGGTTTGAAAAGCTCTAAACACACAGTAGCATATGCTGAGTGGACAGTATCGGACCAAGTATGGAATGAAAGGAATGATCTGGGCTGGAGGTAAACATAGGGAACTGTTACCAGGAAGATTGTATTCAAATCCCAAAACTATGTTTACTGAATGACTTAAGATTGTTGAGGGAAGAGCTTTTTATTGAAAAAGAAATGTGAATGGTAAAAAGTTAAAGCTTTTCAAGAAATAGAGGGAGAATTCTCAGCCTAGGCAGAGAATGTAGAACCCTTGGAATATCACCCAACCAGGACCCTAGCCTGAAAGTAGATATTGCAGACAGACATGGCTATGGGGTGAATGTTTTTTTGCCCCTGCCCCCCACAAAGTCATATATTGAAATCCTAGTCCCTGAGAAGGACGTGCACTTTTGGGAAATGGATTGGGATTGGCCCACAGAGCTCCTTTGCCCCTTCTGCCATGTGAAGTCACATCAAAAAAGCACGGGTTGTGAACCAGAAGTGGGTTCCTTACCAGACACCACATCTGCTGGTGCCATGATCTTTAGTTTCTCTTAACTGTCAAAAGATTTCTTTTGAATAATTTGTCCATATCATACATCATTTAACACTCTTTTACCTAAACTAAAAATTTTTGAGATGTAAAAACATTGATTTAGTCACCATAGTGATCAGTATTAAAAATAATTGGTCAATTCTCTTAGTTCTGTTCCCAAAGCTTTTGCTAAACCAACTCAGCTAACACCAGCTATTGAAATTGTTTGAATTAAGAATCGTCATAATGATTGGCACTTGTACAGTACTTTCATTTTAAAGGGACTTGGACATCCATTATATCACTTGACCCACCCACTAACTCTTTCAGTGACTGTAGGTTTTATTGTTCCCATTTTACAGAAGAAGCAACTGAGGCTTAGTGAGATTAGGATTAGTCCTAAAATGAGTAAGTGGTGGGGCTGAGTCTTGAATCTGATTCTTCCTGACTCCAAGTCTAGGCTCAGTGTGTCTTTCCACACTGTACTTGAGTATTTAACTATTTTCCTATTAATATGCTTAATGCTTGTTTCCATAGCCTTCTTTTTCTATTGGCTTCGTTTGGTTTCCCAGCAGAGGGTCTTCCTAAGAGGAAGAGGGTGCCTGTCTCCCTCCTGGATGGTTGCATGGGCGCACAGCTGGTTCCTCATGTTTCCGATCTTGCATTTCCCTTTTCTGTGGTCCTTTCAGCTTCACTCACCATCGGAGGAAATCTCCTCCTTCCCTAGACTCGACTTCTAAATCTTCTCACAGCCCCCTGGCATTGGGACCTCCCATCTTAATCACCCGCAGGAAAGCCCATCTGAGAGGGGAGACAGAGGGCACGGACCGCAGCACACCGGGAAGCCATGCTGAGGGCTACTTCTGCATTTCCTTCCTTGCGGTCCTCAGGAGCATCCTCGCCACCCTCCGGCCCCGGCTCTCTCCAGCCCGCCCCGGATCCGCCTCCCTCTCCTTCCTCTAGGAGGCTGAGACCAAGCGTGGGACGCACCTGTGTCCCTCTCCGGTCACCCCGTTGAGGCATCGGGGGCTACTCCCGAAGCAAGATTTACAGGCCCGGAAAACGCCAATGGGAGATCCAAATGGTCGGGGACTCCGGCACTTTAAGAGGCTTTTCTCTGGGAAACACCCGTCCCCTCCGTGCGCCTTATGAATGGAAATACTCCTCCCCCGGTCGAGCCCATTTTCCCCATTTCACCAGGAGCCGCAGCTTGCTCTCTTCTTTCGGTCTCCCCGCCCACATCAACGCGGGCAGCTCCAGGAGGGGACGGACAGGAAGCCTTTGGCCGCCTATTAAATCCCACCCATTTCTCCGGGGGCGATTTCCTAACCTTCCGGGACCGAATTCTGCAATTTGATGTGCGTTTTGTCCGAATGGTAGCGACACGGGCCTAAGGGAGGGGG
>SJYQ01037997.1:78441-94948 GCA_006410935.1 Redunca redunca
GGTGGGGGGGTGGGGGGGTGCAAGAGAAGGTGGGGGAGGGCGGACGTTAATGGGAACGCGGCGCTGTCCCCGGTGCTGAAAAATTATGCGGGCTTCCTCGGCTGGTGGTGGGGTTTCGCGAAACTGAAAGACCCTGCGAAATGAAATTAAAATGGGGTCATTCTTGAGGAAAAGAGGCCTCGTATCTTTCAGATAAACATTTCAGTATCTGTTGTTGGAGTGGGGGAAGGGGGGCAGCGGCAAATCAGGGGCGGGGAACTGTCAGTGCAACCAAAGCCTGCCTGGCCTTCTGAGCATGCCCAGTTCTCGATGCTGGAGCCATAGGGGAGTTTGAGTCTGCAGTTTCCACTTTGGGTTGGAGAGGCTAAAAGGCAGAGAAGGGGGAGGGAAACAAAAGCCAGGCAGAATTCTGGATTCAGTGTGAGGAAAAAATCAACAATATCAGCACTAATGCTGAAACTAACCCCAACCATAGGTTAAAGCAAGAGTCAGCGCTGGCAAGAAAGTGAAAGGGGCTCTGGGAAAATGATCAAATTATTTTTTCAAAGAGGTTTCTTTTGTAGGGCAGCTCACACAAACTATAACAAATAGCAGGGGGGGGGTGTTAGTTGTCCCAGTCATGACTGGCTGTGTGTTTGGTTGGAAACAACCTGCTAACTCCTTGTGGACAGAGAAGTTTCTAATCTGTTTCCTATAGCCTCTCTTATTGCAGTGCACATTAGCAGGCCTTTGGTATGTACTTGGTAGGTTGATTATCATGTAACCTTTCCCTGAGTGCACTTGAAGGATTCAGGAACTTAAACTTCTATAAATAAAAGGTGTTTTTACTAACCAATGCTTTTGAATTTATAACAAATATACCAAAACCTGTTCATGGAATTGACTCTTGTTTCTTTCAAAGCAGTACACAGTTTTGTTGCTAATGCTGTTACTGCTTAAAAGTCTTTTAAATTCTTCTTTGGAATGACTGTTAAAATCATTTTGTGAAATGCTGAAAACAGTAGTCTCAGTATTTTGGGGAAGAAGCTTGTGTTGATAAAATGCAGTGTGTCACTTATTCACCAGGTAGATTAAATTAACTGAAGACTCAAAGAATTCTCAGATCAGTGGTTCATTAGAGATCCTTTATGTTCATGTACCTTTATATATATTTTTGTTTGTTTATTTTTGGAATCTGGACTACCTGAGTTTGGATCCTCATTCTGCTGTTTACTATTTGACCTTGGGCAAAATAATTGACTTCTTTTAACTCTATTTCCTCATCTGTAAACCTGGGATAATAATGCCAATGGGATTGTTGTGATTATAAATGAGAGAATTTATATAAATGTTGAGTGGTGAGTCAAGCATATAGCAAGTACTCAATAAATGATAGTTATGATACTGACAGCTATTCCCCACTTACTGGTCCATTTCTTCTAAATTATTAGGAAGTTCTTTTGTGATTTTTTTGGCCTATTTTGACAAGTTAAATCTAAACCTCAAAGATAAATTTTGCTTCTACAGAGGTTTTTGAAAAAATTGGATGCATTATATCTTGAGTAATGATAACATAGTTGGAATTGGTGCAGAACTTCCCACGTGAGAATATCACTCCCTTGAAAATTTTATTTTAGTACCTGTCATTTGCTTTTATAGTTACCTATTATATAAGTAATATCAGGTGAAAGCCAGTGAGTNTGAAAATTTCATTTTAGTACCTGTCATTTGCTTTTATAGTTACCTATTATATAAGTAATATCAGGTGAAAGCCAGTGAGTATTACTGTCTTCTTTCTTGTTATATTTTGAGATGCACTGGATTCTTTGTCTTGCCTCTTTCCTGGGCAGTTAATGCCAAGACGAATATAGTCTATATTTGACTTGGTTGTGTAGTGCACATAGTATATAGTTTAGGTAATTTAGAATGTTTATAAAATCAGATTTTTTTTTCATCAGTAGATGATGGTAAGGATGCCATATTTGAAGTTAGAACATGTGGATTTGAATTTTTCATGCTCTTCTGATCAACTGTGAGACACAATTAACTGGGCAATTAACTTAATAATTTTGTGCCTCAAAGTTTCCATCTGTGAAGTAAGGAGTAGGAGTAGCAACTATCTTTGTTAGCTGTTGGCATTTTGGAGGGCAAAGGAGATAATATGAGAGTAGGCTGTGAAAAGGATACAGATGCTTTGGGTGTTTTTAGGTACCTTTATTCAGGGTGAAGGGAAGTTAAGAATCTCTTTTGTCTCTCTCTTACATGTACTAACATGACACTCTAGTGCACATTGTATACCTGAAAATAGAGCAGACACATGAAAGGCTGTGTGGTTGCTGTTTGCAAAGGGTGACTACTTTTTAACAAAGAGAAGTTGCAAATCTGTGATATTTTATTCTTGGACTCAGTAGGAGTATAGCTAGGAGGAAGGGGAAAGAGCAGGGAGGGGGGCTATGAGATTTTTCTCTCTGTTGGATGTGGAGACCACTGGGACGAGAATAAGTTCATTTCTTTTCTGGATTCAGAAGCATGCACATTACCACTTGCCTAAGGACCAAGGGGGAATGGAGGCTTAATGCAGTGTCAAAATATTATTTCTGTCATTTTTCTTCCTGTGGCCTCTTGATGTAGGTAGAGGTTTCTTTGGTACAGGAAGTGGACATAGTTTGGTTGAGCTGTCAAGAGGAAGTACTTGCATTTCAACCAAACAAATTACGTGACTTACCTTTGAAATGTAATGTATCCCAGATGTGTGAAAGATGATTTTATTTTTATGTAGTAGCATTTTCTTTCATAAGTAATAATTATCAAAGAAAGGCTAGATATAGTTAAGAAATAGTTTGGGGCCTGTTTGTATACATTCAGTCAGTTTCCTATGCTTTGTGCAGATTATCATAACAGAAGGTGAAAGCTGCCTAGCAATTTCCAGGTGATTGCACAGAGTTACAACTTTTTTCCTTCAAATGCTGTTTTTTTTTTTTTTTTTTGTTGTTGTTGTTTGTTTGTTTTAAAGTGAAACTTCACTGTAGTGAAAATGTTTATGTGGCTGATATAGAATGATAAAAATAAGAATTTGTGGTTCTTTTATTTGGGATTCTAAAGAGGAGAAAGAAGAATCCACTTCCCTACCCCCAACCCGTTTTTCCTGTTTTGGGTTTAAATCCTAGTTCTGCTTCTTACATTCTCTGTGACCTTGGACAAGTTAACCCAACCTCAACTGCATTATTCATAAAATGGGGATAGTCATAGTTGTTGTGAAGATTAAATGAGGTGATCCATGAAAAGTACAGCACAGAATCTTGACACACAATAAATTAGTAAATATTCGTGTTCATGCTCAGTTGCTCAGTTGTGCTCGCCTCTTTGCAACCCATGGACTGTAGCCTGCCAGGTTTCTCTGTCCATGAGATTTTTCAGGCAAGAATACTGGAGTGGTTTGCCATTTCTTCCTCCAGGGGATCTTCCCAACCATAATAAATATTAGCTATTATTATCATCAAGTATAAAACCTTGTGCTTACTGCTAAAATAAGGATAATTATAATGTTTGTCTCTAGCCCCCCAGAGTGCAGCAGAAAAAAAGAATAGCCATTGTTTAAATGGTATGTAGCCTATTAACTATTTTTTATTCTCCTTTCTTTGTCTCCAAGTCTCTTCTATAGCAATCGACCCAATCCATTTTGAATGGGAGGGAATCTCTGCATGACAATTCCTTGACTTGTTTTATCTAGCAGAGAACTAACTGATCATCTATACAGAACATTTCTAAGGCATGAATTGCCTATCCATCACCTTTTGTATTATGATGACAGTTGTGGCATCTGGTTACATAAATCACATACATAAATATCCATCAAAACATTTGTCAAATTTGGAAATTAACCTGCTGGTACTTTGTGTATAAACTTACTATAATAATTACAGAAATATGAATGTAAATGCCATTTTTAATGTGTTTACCCTATTCAACATATTTATCCTGATAACTAAAAATCTTTTGATTACATCAAAACAAACATTTTAAGAGTATAGCTAATTAGCACTATGATTTGAAGCTGAACTTGCCCCATCCCTTACATATTTAAGGGTTATGCTTGGAGAAATCAAAAGAGAGTTTTATTTATTTTTATTACATTATTTGATAATATGACTAAAATATTAAAAGCACTTCTTTGAATAGCACTGCAACCTGTAGCCATTTAGAAGTCTTTGCACAACATTGCTAACTTTTTATAGAGGGAACTCTAGTTTTATTCACATGTGTAAAAATTAGAGTTTGGCTATTAACCATGTGTGTGGTCGCAAAAAGAGCACCTGATTTTCAGCTCTGATTTCTCTTCATGGTTTGACACTAGCTTTTCTATTCCCTATTTAATCTCTCCGTTTCTTCTTTCTTTGCTGACTGTTCCTATTCAGATTTTTTTTCTTACGGCTACCTTTCTTCTCCTTATCTTTTTTTTGTTTTTTAAATATTTATTTATTTAGACAAATGGGCTTTCTCTAGTTGTAGTGTGCCGTCTTCTCATTGCGGTGGCTTCTCTTGTTGCGGAACACGGGCTCTAGGCATGCGGCTTTAGTAGTGGTGGCTTGCAGGGTCTAGAGCAAGGTCTAGTAGTTGCGGCGTGCAGGCTTAGTTGCCTGGCAGCACGTGGGATCTTCCCTGCCAAGGGATCCAGTCTGTGTCCTCTGCACTGGTGGGTGGATTCTTATCCACTGGACCATCAGGGAAGTCCTCTTCTTCCTATCTTTAAAAACAGGATTCTGTCTTTATTCTTGTTTTTCTTTTTCAAATCCCACGGATTCTTTCTCTCCTTCATTCTTGAGGTACCAACTCTCACTTCTGTGTGGATGACATTCAAATTCAGTTTTCTAGTCTAAACGTGTTTCTTGGCCTCTGTCCATATTCAAGCATCCTACAGGCAACTCAAATCCATATGCATTGTCTTTGGTCCTAAACTTTTAATTCTTTTTTATAGTATTCATTTTGGCGAATGGCACTATGATCTATGCATTCACCTAAGTCAAAAAATTGGGAGTCTTCCTAAACTTCCCCTGCATGTGTGTGTGTGGTCAGTCCGACTGTTTGCAACCCTATGGACTGGAGTCCGCCAGACTCCTCTGTCCATGGGATTTTCCAGGCAGGAATACTGAAGTGGGTTGCCATTTCCTTCTCCAGGGGATCATCCTGACCCAGGGATCGAACCCAATGTCTCTTGCATCTCCTGCATTGACAGGTGGATTCTTTACCACTAGCACCACATAGATGGTATTATGTTCATATCTGTGTCTTCAGGATGTAAATCGTTGTCTAGGGCACAGGGTTGCACAAAAACTGTTTCTTGAATAAGTAAAAATGGTTGAAGGTGAAGTAAGTGTCTTCTACAAAGAAGGATTACAGGGACTTCCCTGGTGCTCCAGTGGCTAAGACTCTGTACTCCCAATGCAGGGGGTCTGGGTTTGATCCCTGGTCAGGGAATGAGATCCCACATGTAGCAACTAAGAGTTCACATACTGCAACTAAGACACAGTGCAGCCAAATAAATAATTTTTTTTTTTTTTAAGTTTCCTATTTACTCTATAGCTACTTTGCACTGAGAAAAGCACACTGTACTGCAGATCTNTGTTAATATGAGATTCTATATTATGTACAATTTTCACATGATTTTCAAATGGATTTATAAGCAATCAAAAATATAGTTATCAAAAGTACTTAAAACATATTTGCTTAATCAAATTTTATAGTATTTCATAACAACTGATACTTTTCCTGAATGTTCATTGTATTTTTGTTTCTTTCTCCTAGCTAAAGTTTTCTCTTAATATATTCAGCTTAATAATTACAATTCCTAATTGGTGGGCTATCCTATCACACAGCAGCAGCTTTTTTTTAAAGATAAAGTGACAATACATCTGAAGTCAGGGACTCTTCATGTTGTAACTTGGATCCTTTGATAACATATCTGTTCAAGTTTTATGTGTTGATTACTCAATGAATAAAAAGACTTTAAGTTGGGATTTTCATCTTACAGTATTATTATGTTGGAAATTCATGTGTATTTATTTTTTCATATTCTGAAAATATATTAATAGCTCAGCATAAATGAACACATAAGTTGGCTTAGAAATGAAATATTTATTGCATCCAAAGCTACCTTAAGCAAAAATGTATACTTATCAATAAGCTCATTTCCTGTAGTATGGAAAGCTCAACCATTTCATTTAGAATTTTTAGCTGTTTTTTTCAATCTATACATTCCATTTCTGTATGGTTTTTCTCTCCTTTCAGACGCTTCTCGAAAGGACAACACTTCTAAACAGCATAGGGTTTAATCATGTGTGTCTCATTTCCTGTTTAATGTGGGAGTAAAATTGGAGGGAAATCAGCCTTTTAGAGTGTATTTCTTCATTGGTCTCAGAAGCTTGATCTGACACGAGGACAAAACCTAAAGGATGTGTGTATATGTTTGTAGACATAGGTACTTATATATCTGTGTGTGTTTATATACCTACACATTTATATATATAACGCTATTTGCATTTTAAGAAGAAATGAGCTTGACAGGGAGGCCTGGCGTGCTGTGGTTCATGGGGTTGCAAAGAGTCGAACACGACTGAGTGACTGAACTGAGCTTGCCTCAGAAGTGACAACGGATAACTCCTAATCATATAACCAATTTGTCTTGTCAGAGTTACATGTATTTGAATCTTATGATCTCTATTAAGGAGAGTTTAGATATCTATTGTTTGTGCCTATTATGTATTAAGCACTTTGACATATATTAGTGTAATTCATTCTCACGATAGTTTTGAGAGTCTAATATTATTGTATTAGTGCTCTGGTTTTATGTCTTAATTATTCCTCAGATCCCTCACTTCCTGTTAATTCTTACTGTCACCATAATTATGGAATTCATCATTTCTCTATTATTACAGCCTTTTAATTTATCTCCCCTTGTCTGCTTTTGTCCTGATCAAATCTGTCCTCACATAGTTCCCTTAGTAATCCATCTGAAATATAGAAGCTTCCATGTCATTCTCATCATTCTTTCTTCCAAAACCCTTCAGTAGCTTCCTGTCATGTTTTACCCATGTTAGAGCCCCACCTCACTGGGAGTTGGGTGAACTCTTCCTGGATGTTAGACTGTATACTGTATATGTAGAATTTTGGTTGTTCAGTTGTTAAGTCATGTCTGACTCTTTGCAACCCCATGGACTGCAGCACACTAGGTTCTTCTGTCCTTCTCTGTCTCCTGGAGTTTTCTCAAACTCGTCCGTTGAGTCAGTGATGTTATCCAGCCATCTCATCCTCTGCCACCCTCTTCTCCTTTGCCTTCAATCTTTCCCAGCATCAGGGTCTTTTCCAGTGAGTTGACTTTTTGCATCAAGTGGCCAAAGTATATGTAGAATAATTGCTCAATAACATTGGGTGATAACATGACTTAATTTTGAGGCACTTTTTACATTCCATTTAAAAACACATTCCAGATGCTTCTTATTTCCTCCTTTAAACGTGACATCTGAAAAAGACTCAATACCTTATACATACCTTCACTAGTGCAGAGCTGTTTTTCAGTCACTCAGTCATGTCGGACTCTTTGCAGCCCTATGGACTACTGTACCCTAGGCTTCCCTATTCTTCACCATCTCCTGGATATTGCTCAAACTTATGTCCATTGAATCAGTGAGGCCATCCAATGATTCATTCTCTGTCATCCTCTTCTCTTCCTGCCTTCAATCTTTCCCAGCATCACAGGGTCTTTTCCAGTGAGTCAATTCTTGGCATCAGGTGGCCAAAGTATTGGAGCTTCAGCTTCAGCATCAGTCTTTCCAATGAATATTCAGGGTTGATTTCCTTTAAGATTGACTGCTGATCTCCTTGCTGTCCAAGGGACATTCGAGAGTCTTCTCCAGCACCACAGTTTGAAGGCATCAATTCTTTGGTGCTCAGCCTTTTTTATTGTCCAGCTTTTACATCCGTACATGACTACTGAAAAAAATCATAGCTTTGAATGTACGGACCTTTGTAGGCAAAGTAATGCCTCTGCTTTTTAATATGCTGTCTAGGTTTGTCATTGCTTTTCTTCCAAGGACGTATATTTCAAAATGTAAGGATCTGTTTAGCTTTATGTATTACAATGTCGAGCCTCTGGTCTGCTGAAACTGCCAGATCTTTTCCATAAGAATACCTGTTAAGCCTGTTTTCCTTCATTCTCCATCGTGCAGTAGGAAGATACAGAACTTGGCTTAACCCTGTATTAGTTTCCTAGGGCTGCTGTAACAAATTACCACAAACTGGGTGGATTTAAATAAGCCTAATTTATTCTCTCACAGTTCTGGAGGCAATTGCTAAATTGTGTCCAATTCTTTGTGACCCCATGGACTGCAGTACTCCAGGCTTCCCTGTCCTTTACTGTCTTCTAGAGTTTGCTCAAACTCAAGTCTGTTGAGTCAGTGATGCTATCCCACCATCTCATCCTCTGTCGTCCCCTTCTCCTCCTGCCTTCAATCTTTCCCAGTATCAGGGTCTTTTCCAATGAGTCAGCTCTTCGCATCAGGTGGCCAAAGCATTGCAGCTTTAGCATCAGTCCTTCCAATGAATATTCAGAGTTAATCTCCTTGAGGATCGACTGGTTTGAACTCCTTGCTGTCCAAGGGACTCGCCAGAGTCTTCTCCAGTTGAAAGCATCAATTTGTTGGCACTCAGCCTTCTTTATGGTCCAACTCTCACATCTTTACATGATTACTGGGCTGAAAGTCCAAAGTAAAGGTGCTGGCAAAGCCATGTTTCCTCTGCTGGCCTTCCTTTCCTCTCTTCAACCTTCTGGTGATTGCTGGGGATCCTTGGTATTCCTTGGCTTGTGCTATATCACTGTAATCTCTGCCTCTGTCTTCACGTGGCCTGTGATCTCTGTGCCTCTGTACCCAGTCTCCTTCTCTTTTCTCTTATAAATGCCCTATTCATTGGATTTAGTTCAGTTCAGTTCAGTTGCTCAGTTGCGTTCAGCTCTTTGCGACCCCATGTACTGCAGCACACCAGGCTTCCCTGTCCATCACCAAATCCCAGAACTTGCTCAAACTTATGTCCATCTAGTGAGTGATGCCATTCAACCATCACATCCTCTGTTATTGCCTTCTCCTACTGCCTTCAATCTTTCCCAGCATCAGAGTCTTTTCAAATGAGTCAGTTCTTCACATCAGGTGGCCAAAGTATTGGAGTTTCATCTTCTACATCAGTCCTTCCAATGAATATTCAGGACTGATTTCCTTGAGGATGGACTGGTTGGATCTCCTTGTAGTCCAAGGGACTCTCAAGAGTCTTCTCCAATACTGCAATTCAAAAGCATCAGTTCTTCGGCACTCAGCTTTCTTTATGGTCCAACTCTCACATCCATACATGACTACTGAAAAAACCATAGCTTTGACTAGATAGACCTTTGTTGGCAAAGTAATGTCTCTACTTTTGAATATGCTGTCTAGATTTGTCATAGCTTTTCTTCCAAGGAGCAGGTGTCTTTTAATTTTGTGGCTGCAGTCACCATCTGCAGTGATTTTGGAGCTCCCCAAAATTAAGTCTGTCACTGTTTCCACTGTTTCCCCATCTATTTGCCATGAAGTGATGGGACCAGATGCCATGATCTTAGTTTTCTGAATGTTGAGTTTTAAGCCAACTTTTTCACTCTCCTCTTTCACTTTCATCAAGAGGCTCTTTAGTTCTTCTTTGCTTTCTGCCATAAAGGTGGTATCATCTGCATATCTGAGGCTATTGATGTTTCTCCCGGCAGTCTTGATTCCAGCTTGTGCTTTATCCAGCCCAGCCTTTCTCATGATGTTCTCTGCATATAAGTTAAATAAGCAGGGTGACAATATACAGTCTTGGTGTATTCCTTTCCCGATTTGGAACCAGTCTGTTATTCCATGTATGGTTCTAACTGTTGCTTCTTGACCTGCATACAGATTTCTCAAGAGGCAGGTCAGGTGGTCTGGTATTCCCATCTCTTGAAGAATTTTCTACAGTTCATTGTGATCCACATAGTCAAAGGCTTTATGTAGTCTATGAATCAGAAGTAAATGTTGTTCTGGAACTCTCTTGCTTTTTCTATGTTCCAGTGGATGTTGGCAATTTGATCTCTGATTTCTCTGACTTTCCTAAATCCAGCTTGAACATCTGAAAGTTCTAACTTCACATAAGTACTGTTGAAGCCTTGCTTGGAGAATTTTGAGCATTACTTTGCTAGTGTGTGGGCTTTCCTTGTAGCTCAGATGGTAAAGAGTCTGCCCGCAGTGTGGGAGACCTGGGTTCGATCCCTGGGTGGTAAGATCTCCTGGAGAAGAAAACAGCTACCCACTCCAATATTTTTGCCAGGAAAATCCATGGATAGAGGAGCCTGGCAGGCTACAGTCCATGGGATTGCAAAGAGTCAGACATGACTGAGTGACTTCACTTGCTAGTGTGTGAGATGAGTCCAACTGTGTGGTAGTTTGAACATTCTTTGGCATTGCCTTTTTGGGACTGGAATGAAAACTGACCTTTTCTAGTCCTGTGGGCACTGCTGAGTTTACCAAATTTGCTGGCATGTTGAGTGCAGCACTTTAACAGTATCGTCTTTTAGGATTTCAAATAGCTCAACTGGAATTTCATCACCTCCACTAATTTTGTTTGTAGTGATGCTTCCTAAGGCCCACATGACTTCACATTCCAGGATGTCTGGCTGTAGGTGAGTGATCAAACAGTTGTGGTTATCTGGGTCATGAAGATCTTTTTCATATAGTTCTTCTATGTATTCTTGCCACTTCTTTATATCTTCTGTTCTTTTAGGTCCATACCGTTTCTGTCCTTTATTGTGCCCATGTTTGTATGAAATGTTCCCTTGGTATCTCTAATTTTCTTGAAGAGCTATCTAGTCTTTCCCATTCTGTTATTTCCCTCTATTTCTTTGTTTTGATCGCAGAGAAAGGCTTTCTTATCTCTCCCTGCTATTCCTTTGAACTCTACATTCAGATGGGTGTCTTTCCATTTCTCCTTTGCCTTTAGCTCCTTTTCTTTTCTCAGCTACTCGTAAGGCCTCCTCAGACAATCATTTTGCTGCTTTAGATTTCTTTTTCTTTGGAATGGTCTTGATCACTGCCTCCTGTACAATGTCACAGTTTGGTTAGTTTTCTGTCATTGTGGTTTTTATTCTTTCTGCCCACTCATGGATAAGATGATTGGATTTAGGGCCCAGCTTAAACCAGTTTGACCTCATTTTAATCTGTTTACATCTACAAAGACCTTATTTCCAAATAAGTTTACAGTTATGGGTATCAGGGTTTAAGACTTGAACACAGTGTTTTTGGAGACATAGTTCAACCCACTACAGACTATTGAATTTCATCTTTTTAGTGTCATCTCATTGTTGTGCCTGATTTTATCATTCAGCATCATAACCACTCCTTCATTAGTTTTGCATCAGTTACCAAAGTGACATGCATCCCTATATAAAATACCTCCCCCCCAATGTTGATTGGGAGAAAAGAAGTAAAAAAAGCATTAAATAGCTTGTTTTGAGTTACTTTTTCACCCTTAATCAATACATCTTCAATAAGACAGTTTCATCAACTACAAATGCATTCTATTGTGGTACTACCCAATCATATTTCTTCAAGTTGTCTGTTTTCTCTCTCTCTCTCTTTTTTTTGGCAAGGCCTAGAGACATGAAGGATTTTAGTTCCATCCAGGGATAGAACCAGTACCGCTTGCACTGGGCACTTGGAGTTTTAACCACTGGACCACCAGGGAGGTCCCAGCTTGTCCATTCTTCTATTCGAAAAATATTTTTTGAGTGTCTGCAATGTGTCAGGCTCTGTACCAGGCTCTAGAGGAGCTTACAGTTTGAGTTCACTTTCAGTTCAGTTCAATAGTTCAGACATGTCTGACTCTTTGTGACCCATGGACTGCAGCACGCCAGGCTTCCCTGTCCATCACTAACTCCTGGAGCTTGCTCAAACTCATGTCCATTGAGTCGGTGATGCCATCCAGCCATCTCATCCTCTGTCATCCCCTTCTCCTGCCTTCAATCTTTCCCAGCATCAGGGTCTTTTCCAATGAGTCCATTCTTCACATCAGGTGGCCAAAGTATTGGAGTTTCAACTTCAGCAATCAGTCCTTCCAATGAATATTCAGGACTGGTTTTTTTTTTTTAGGGTTGACTGGCTTGATCTCCTTACAATCCAAGGGACTCTCAAGAGTCTTCTCCAATACCATATTTCAAAAGAATCGATTCTTTGGTGCTCAGCTTTCTTCATAGTCCAACTCTTACATCCATACATGACTACTGGAAAAACCATAGCTTTGACTAGATGGACCTTTATGGGCAAAGTGATGTCTCTGCTTTTTAATATTCTGTCTAGGTTGGTCATAGCTTTTCTTCCAAGGAGCAAACATCTTTTAATTTCATAGCTGCAGTCACCATCTGCAGTGATTTTGGAGCCGCCCAAAATAAAGTCTCTCACTTTCCACTGTTTCCCTATCTATTTGCCATGAGTGATGGGACTGGATGCCATGATCTTAGTTTTCTGAATGTTGAGTTTTAAGCCAACTTTTTCACTCTCCTGTTTCACTTTCATCAAGAGGCTCTTTAGTTCTTCTTTGCTTTCTGCCATAAGGGTGGTGTCAGCTGCATATCTGAAGTTATTGATATTTCTTCCGGCAATCTTGATTCCAGCCCAATCTTATGCTTCCTCCAGCCCAGAATTTCTGCATAGAAGCTAAATAAGCAGGGTAACAATATACAGCCTTGACATACTCCTTTCCTGATTTGGAGCCAGTCCATTGTTCCATGTCCAGTTCTAACTGTTGCTTCTTGACCTGCATACAGATTTCTCAGGAGGCAGATAGGTTGTCTGGTATTTCCATCTCTTGAAGTATTTTCCACAGTTTGTTGTGAACCACACAGTCAAAGGGTTTGGCATAGTCAGTGAAGTTGAAGTAGAGGTTTTTCTGGAACTATCTTGTTTTTCTGTGATCCAGGAGATGTTGGCAATTTGATCCCTGGTTCCTCTGCCTTTTCTAAATCCAACTTTGTGTACTGTTGAAGCCTGGCTTGGAGAGTTTTGAGCGTTAATTTGCTAGCGTGTGAGGTAAATACAATTGTGCAGTAGTTAGAGCATTCTTTGGCATTGCCTTTCCAGTCCTTGGCCTCTGCTGACTTTTCCAAATTTGCTGGCATATTGAGTGCAGCACTTTCATAGCATCATCTTTTAGGATTTGAAATAGCTCAACTGGAATTCCATCTCCTCCACTAGCTTTGTTCATAGTTTTGCTTCCTAAGGCCCCTTGACTTCACATTCCAGGATATCTGGCTCTAGGTGAGTGATCACACCATTGTGGTTATGTGGGTCATGAAGATGTTTTTTGTATAGTTCTTCTGTGTATTCTTGCCACCTCTTCTTAATATCTTCGGTTTCTGTTAGGTCCATACCATTTCTGTCCTTTATTGTGAGTTCACTTTGCTGAGATGTATATATTCTACCTTTAGCTTTCCTTTGTTACTCTGTCCAGATTCCCCCAAAGAAATAAGACACTGAAGTGAACTTGGCATGACTTATTCACAGAGAGCCAATCCTTGTCCTTTATTATCCTTGTTGTACTCTCTCTCTTTTTTAGACTGTAGGCTAAATTTTATTTTAGAGTATTGTACTCGAATCTCTTTTCCCTGATTCAACATTGTTTTTATTTTCCAATTTTTTCTNTACTCTTTTCTATTGAATTTTTTATCTCTAATTACTTTCTCTTTTATAGTTGCATTGGCAAATATTTCCAACACTACTTTAAATATAGCATAGAGAGGGAGTATTGTGTCATTTTGAATCTTAGTAGGAAAGCCACTAATTTCTCTATTAAGATTTTTTGGGGTGTCAAAGTAACATATTAAGGTATTAAGGAAGTGTCCATCAATTTTTATTTTACTGAGTTCAAAAAAACTTGAGTGGTGTTGAATTTTGTCAAGTTCATTTTCTTTATCTATAGAGACCATATGACTTCTGTTCATTAATATGCTGGATTGGAGTTTATCATGTTTTATTTAATAATTTTTGCATTGATATTTGTAAGTTAGATTGGTCCATTGTTTTTTGGAGGGATAGGGTGGGGAGTGATTCTAGTCAGTTTCTGGGAACAGTGTTATACTCACTATGTGAAATGGGTTTGGAAGATTTCCTTTTTTCTCCTATGCTCTGGAATAATTAAAGTAACACTGGACGTTTTCTGATCTTTCAAAGTTTGTTAGGGTTCCCATGTGAAATCATCTGGCCTAGTGTTTTTTCTTTTAATAGTGAAATGTTTTAACTTGTTTTATTTTCTTTACGATCTTTGTTCTATTTAGACTTTCTGTTTCTACTGGGGTCAATTTTGGTAAGTTTTATTTCTCTAAAATTTTTTCCATTTCATCTAAGTTTTCAAATTTGTTTGCATAGAGGAGGGAGGGGGGTTCAGGATGGGGAACACGTGTATACCTGTGGCGGATTCATGTTGATGTATGGCAAACCCAATACAATATTGTAAAGTAAAAAAAAAAAGAAAAAAGAAAAATTTTAATTTTCCCAGTTCTGATGTTTTATTTTCTCGTTGTTATTTCTGATGTGTACTTAATGTTGTGCATTTTGTTTTTTCTCTCCCAAATCCCCACCACCTTTTTTCCCTATATGTTTAAGTTAGTGGTTTGTCTATTTTGTTAATTTTTTTCTAAGGAACCAGTTTTGGAATTATTTATTATTTCTGCTGCTTTTTTTAAAGTTTACTTTCTCCTTTTATTAAATCTCTTTTCCACAAACATCTTTTTTTTCCCCCTAGCTTTTTGTGTTGGGTGTTTAATTTTTTTCATATAGGCATTTCATGCATTATGTTTNTTTTCTTTGACATTTCATTTAGGTGTAGCCTACAGATTCTGATAATATCAGGTTTTTATTATTACTTTCACAAAGTTCTGCAGTTTAATTTTGTATTTTTGCCTTTGACTCAAATGTTTAAAAGTGTGCTTATAAATTTCCATGTGGAAGGGCATATTTGTTTTTTATTTTGTATGTATGTTTCTGTTTCTTTTTAAAATTGAGGTTATAATTAAAATGTAACATTAGTTTAAGTTGTGCAACATAATTCAGTATTTGTGTATAGAAACTTCCCTGGCAGTCCAGTGGTTAGGACCCTATGCTTCCAATGCAGGGGGTGCAGGTTTGATACCTGGTCAAGGAATTAAAATTCTGCATGCTGTGCAGTGTGGCAAAAAAAAAAGAAAGAAAATATTTGTGTATATTGCAAATGATTACTGTAACAAGTCTAGTTAACATCTTTTTATTTCGGTACTGATTTTGACTTTTATTGCATTATAGTGTCAGGATGGTATTTGCATTATTTCTATTCTTTGAAAATTATTGAGCTTTTCTCTGTGGCATAAGATTATCATTTTTTGTGAATGTTCCAGGTGTACTTGAAAAGAAATTGTAATCGCTTATTATTGGGGCTCAAAATTTGATATAGATCTTAAAGACCCACCTGACCTATGTTGCCCTTATTAATTTTTAGTCAGCTCAATCTTGGATTTTGAGATGTAGGTTAAATCTCCTAACAGTGTGTTTCTGCCTATTTCTCTTTGAATTTCCTGTAGGTTTCAGCTTAATGAAAGTTATTGCTGTGTTATTGGGTGCATAAATATTAATAACTGTAATATCCTCATTGTGAATTGTAGCCTTAAGCATTATGCAGTGGCCTTTTTAATACATTGTAATGGTTTTTCCACCTTGTCAGGTATCAAGATTAAGACCCCTGTTTTCTTTTTATTTGTGTTTGCCTGATACATCTTTCTCCATCCTTTTATTTTTAACTCTTTAGAATCTCTTTGTTTTAGGTGTATCTCTTGTATTCTGCATAGTGTTGGATTTTGATTCATTAGCCTTTTCTCTCAATAGGGGAGTTAAGCCCATTTCCATCTACTGATATGATTAATATGTTTGACATCAGTTCTGTCATACTGTTTTTTTTTTTTTTGTCTTTTGTATCTATGCTTTTTCATTATGTGGTCAGTTTTATCTGTTTGTTTGTTTGTGCTATTGGTTAACTATATATTTAATACTAATACCTTTATATAATACATTAATATACTTTCTTTTGGGCTTATTGGTTGCCTGCATTGAACAATATTGAAATTATCTTGTAAGCTTTTCTCCCTTACTCCTTTTATTCCAGTATCTGATCTAAAGCAATATTTTATTATTTCTAGTTAATGTCTAATGGATAGTCATATCTACATGCACTCCTTATTCTCTTTTCCCCAATTTTTGATCATTTATACTTGTCTACCAGCTTCCCTGGTGACTCAGATAGTATCTGCCTGCAATGCTGAGACCCCAGTTCGATCCCTGTGTTGTGAAGATTTGCTGGAGAAGGGAATGGCAATCTACTCCAATATTCTTGTTTGGAAAATTCCATGGACAGGGCAGCCTGGCAGGCTATATCCATGAGGTTGCAAAGAGTTGGACATGACTGAGTGACTAACACA
>SJYQ01037997.1:98755-117508 GCA_006410935.1 Redunca redunca
CTTTTTTGCTTATTTCTGTATGGATCACTTTCTATTGGAAGTTTTAAAAATGTCTCTCTGCTTTTCTTTTGTGGTTTTAGAGAGTCATCCATCCAGTATATCTTTATTAGTCTTTATATGAACTAACCTATTCATGGTGATTCCACATGCATATATATTTATTTAGCTCTTAATTTGAAATGTCAAATATAAATAAAATTGACAGTATTTAGTTGAATATTATTACCTTTCTTTTTATAAATCCAAGCTTATTCACTATAAGTAAGTACAAGTGGCCACATCATTCTGTCTTCTAATGTAGCATGCCCAAGTATCTCCATATTCCAGTATGTGTTATTTTATCCTCTTTTTGTTTATTATGGAAGTAGTTACATATAATAAAATTTCTTTTCAGGAAAAAAAAACTTTTTCAAAGCACAGTTCAATGACTTTTGTTAAGCAGATAGAATTGTGTAAGCATCACCTTAAACAGTATATTGAGTAGTTATCTTACCTGAAGAATATTCCTTGTGCCCCTTTGCTCTTGATCTCCTTCTACTCCTAACTCCAGTCAGCCATTCATCTGCTTTCCCATCACTATAGTTTGCCTTTTCTAGAATTTCATATAAATGGAATCATTCAGTACCTAGTCTTTCAATTTGACTACTTTTATTTAGCATAATATTTTTGAGATTCACTAATGCTGTTGTGTGTATATATATATATATATATATATATATTTGCTCTATAGTGTTCCATGATATGTATATATTATTTGGGTTGTTTTCAGTTTTTGGCCATTATGAAAAATGCTGCTAGAATTTCTGCAGACACGTTTTCAAGGGGACATATGTTTTTATTTGTCTAGGGTGAATACCTAGCAATGGAATTGCTTGACCATTGTATTTAGTGTTATAAGATATTGTCATGTTGTTTTGCAAAGTGGTTGTAACATCTTGCATTTCCACCAGCAATGTAGGAGATAGTTCCAGCTGCCACATCTTCCATTGTCACCAACACTTGGTATTGACAGTGTTTTTTACTTTAGTCATTCTAGCGTGTGTGCAGTTGTATTTCACTGTAGTCTTAATTAGCATTTGTCCAAGGACTAGCAATGTTATACATATTTCCATGTGCTTACTAGCATTTGTATATCTTTTGGGAAATGTTTGTTCCAATGTTTAGTCCATTTTTTATTAGCTTTTTTTTTTTGGTTGTCTTATTGAGTTATCAGTTCTTTATGTATTCTGAATAGCAGGTTTTTGTTGTGAAAAATTTTGCTTCTGCTCTGTGTATTACCTTTGTGTTTTCTTAATAATCACTTTTGAGAAGTGAAACTTTTAAACCATGAAGCCCATTTTATTATTTTTTTCTTTTATTATTTGTATTTTTGGTCTCTTATTTAAACAATGTTTGCCTAACTCAACAACATAAAGATTAACTTCTAGAAATGTAATAGTTTTATCTCTAACATTTAGGTCAGTGAACATTAAAAAATTTTTTTTATTTGGCTGTGCCAGGTCTTAGTTGTGACATGTGGATCTTTAGTTTTGGCAAATAAACTCTTAGTTGCAACATGCAGGATCTAGTCCCTGAACCGGGCTCGAACCCAGGTCCCCTGCATTGAGAGTGAGGAGTCTTAGCCTCTGGATCACCAGGGAAGACCCTCAAAGAACATTTTTGAGTCACTTTTTATGTATGGTATGAGGAATTCTCCAAGCTAGGCTTCAGCAATACGTGAACCATGAACTTCCAGATGTTCAAGATGTTTTAGAAAAGGCAGAGGAATCAGAGATCAAATTGCCAACATCTGCTGGATCATCAAAAAAGCAAGCGAGTTTCAGAAAAACATCTATTTCTGCTTTTTTGGCTATGCCAAAGCCTTTGACTGTGTGGATCACAATAAACTGGGAAATTCTGAAGGAGATGGGAATACCAGACCACCTGACCTGCCTCTTAAGAAACCTGTGTGCAGGTCAGGAAGCAACAGTTAGAACTGGACATGGAACAACAGACTGGTTCCAAATAGGAAAAGGAGTACGTTGAGGCTGTATATTGTTACTGTGCTTATTTAACTTATATGCAGAGAACATCATGAGAAATGCTGGGCTGGATGAAGCACAAGCTGGAATCAAGATTGCCAGGAGAAATATCAATAACCTCAGATATGCAGATGATACCACCCTTATGGCAGAAAGTAAAGAGGAACTAAAAAGCCTCTTGATGAAAGTGAAAGAGAAGAGTGAAAAAGTTGGCTTAAAGCTCAACATTCAGAAAACTAAGATCATGGCATCTGGTCCCATAACTTCATGGCAAATAGATGGGGAAACAATGGAAACAGTGACAGACTATATTTTCTTGGGCTCCAAAATCACTGCAGATGGTGACTGCAGTCATGAAATTAAAAGACTGACTTACTCCTTGGAAGTAAGTCCTTTCTTCTTGGAAGTAAGAAAGAAAGTTACTCCTTGGAGTAACTTACTCCTTGGAAGGAAAGTTATGACCAACCTAGACAACATATTGAAGAGCAGAGACATTACTTTGTCAACAAAGGTCCATCTGGTTAAGGCTATGGTTTTTCCAGTAGTCATGTATGATGTGAGAGCTGGACTATAAAGAAAGCTGAGCACCGAAGAATTGATGCTTTTGAACTGTGGTGTTGGAGAAGACTCTTGAGAGTCCCTTGGACTACAAGGAGATCCAACTAGTCCATCCTAAAGGAAATCAGTCCTGAATATTCACTGGAAGGACTGATGCTGAAACTCCAATACTTTGGCCACCTGACGGGAAGAACTGACTCATTGGAAAAGACCCCGATGCTGAGAAAGATTGAAGGTGGGAGGAGAAGGGGACAACAGAGGATGAGATGGTTGGAAGGCATCACTGACTCAATGGACATGGGTTTGGGTAGACTGTGGCAGTTGGTGTGCTACGGTTCATGGGGTTGCAAAGAGGCAGACATGACTGAGCGACTGAACTGAACTGAACTGAACTGAAGGCTTGAAGTTCATTATTTCCATATATAATATCCAGTTGTTTTTGCACGTTTCTTACAAAAACTATCTTGTCTCCGTTGAATTACTTTGGTACCTTTGTTGAAGATCAATTGACCATATATATGTCTAGGTATCTCTGGACTCTATTCTGTTTATCCATCTATACGTCTATCTTTATGCCAGTGACATACTCTTTTTATTTTGTAAGTTTATAGTAAGTCTTGAAATCAAGTAGTGTAAGTCTTCCAACTTTGTTCTTATTTTTAAAAATCATTTTAGCTATTTTAGGTTCTTTTTTTAATATAAATTTTAAGATTAACTTGTCACTTTATTCAGAATAGGCTTATATGGATTTTGGTCTACAGATTAATTTGAGGAGGATTACTATCTTAACAACACAGAGTCTTCGCTGATCCTTGCAATGATTTATGTGTATACTTATTTAGATATTGTTTACTTCCCCTTTGTAATAGCTTGTAGTTGTCACAGCGTTCATTAAACTTATTCCTAAACTTATTTCCTCATTCATTTTTGTGAATGAATTTGTTTTTCAAATTTCATTTTCTTATTATTTTGTGTTAGTATAGAGAAATTGGCTTCCCTCGTGGCTCAGATTGTAAAGAAAGAATATTCCTGCAATGCAGGAGACACTGGTTTGATCCCTGGGTTGGGAAGATCCCCTGGAGTAGGAAATGGTAACCAACTCCAGTATTCATGTCTAGCAAATCCCACGGACAGAGGAGCCTCATGGGCTATGGTCTGTAGGATCACAAAGAGTCGAACATGACTTAGCAACACTTTCAGTATAGAGAAATACATTAGATTTTTGTATGTTGACCCCATATTCTGTACTCTTGCAATGTTCACTTATTAATTTAGTCTAATTCTTAGGGATTATTTAAAGTTTTCAGCACACCATCATGTCATGGTTCTTGGTCTTACGTAGAAAGCCTGAGCTTTCAAAATATTAAACCAACCCTGCATCCTTTGAAATAAACTACATGTATATCCTTTTAATATTTTGTTGGATTCTATTTCCTTTTTTTTTTTTTTTTGCCTGTGGTACACAGCTTTGGGATCTCAGTTCCCTGATCAAAGATTAAACCCAGGCCATGACTATGAAAGCAAAAAATCCTCACCACTAGATCACCAGGAAACTACTTTGCTAATATTTTGTTACGGATTTTTGTGTCTATGCTCATGAGAGATGTTGGTCTGCAGTTTTACTTTCTTGTAATATCTTTGTCTGGTTTTTGGATCAGGGTAAAATTGACCTCATAAAATGAGTTAGGAAGTATTCCTTTATTCTACATCTTCTGAGTTTGTATAGAGTTGATATTCATTTTTCCTTAAATTTTTGATAAAATTGACCTTTGAAGATTTCTTTTTCTTTTGTAAAAAAAGTTAAATTTTGTATTTATCTAATTTATATAGAACTCTTTGAGTTATTTTTTGTTATTGTTATTGCTTTAATTTATTCTTAGTCATTTTTGTTATTTGTATCTTTTGAGAATTTGTCCATTTTGACCACTTGCCAAATTTGTTCAGTTATCCATTTATTGTCATAAATTTGTTTGTAATAATCCCCTATTATCCTTTTTTGTATCTGTACTGTTTCTGTGTCTCTCTTTCATTTCTGATATTGATATTTTATGTCCCTCTATTTTTTCCTTGATCTGTCTGATAAGAGGTTTATCAGTTTTATTGATCTTCTCAATGACCTAACATTTGATTTTGATTATTTTCTGTTTTCTATTTTATTGATTTCTGCCACTATCTGTACTGTTTCCCTCCTTTGGTTTGCTTTAGATTTATTTGTTATTTTTCTATCTTCTTAGAGTGAAAGTTTATTGATTTGAGACCTTTCTTGTGTTTGAATATTGGCACAAGGCCATAAATTTCCATGTAGGCTCTATTTTAGCTGCACTCCATAAATTTTGATAGGTTCTATTTTTGTTATAGTTCAGTTCAAAATATTCTCTAATTTATCTTGTAAGTTTTTTCACTGACCCAAAGTTTCTTTAGAAGTGTGTTATTTCCAAATATTTGGAAATATTTGGATCATTGTATTTACTGTTTTTGATTTCCTAACTTAATTCAACTTTTGTCAGAGAACATTATCTGTATGCTTCAATATTTTGACATTAATTGAGATTTGTTTCGTGGCCCAGAATATGGCCTTGACTGATAAACTTTCCATGAGCACTTGAAAGAATGTATATTCTGCAGTTATTTGATGATGTGTTCAAATTTTCCACATCCTCGCTGTTTTTTTGTCTCTTTTTCTGTCAGTTGCTGATAAAACCATTTTATCAGCTGATAAAAGTTGGAGTTTCTAACTGACTATGCTTATGGAACTCTCTATTTTTCCCTATAAAACTGTCATATTTTGCTTCTTGTGTTTTGAAGTTCTGATACTTGGGTCCTACTCAATTATGATTGTTATGTTTCACTGCTGAGTCATCCATTTTGACATGATGAAGTGTTTTTTTCTATCCTAGGTAATACAGGATAGATTTGTTTTGGAATCTATTTTACCTAATATTAATGCTATTCCAGCCTATTTTTGTTTACTGTTTGTGTGGCATAAATTTTCTACCCATTTCCTTCTAATCTTTTATAATTTCTTATTGACTTCCTAGCAACTATAATGTATATCTTTAATTTCCACAGTTAACTTACAGTTAATAATGTACTACTTTATTTAAAATACAGAAATCTTGCAACCTTGTACTCTCATATCTTGATTTTATAAAGATGTTGTATGTTACATATAACACAGGACATTGTTATGACTTTTAAAGTTGTATGATTAATAAGAAATTAAGAGCAAAAAGAAAATATAGTTTTTTATATGTACCAATAGAGTTGCCATTTCTGATTCTTTATTGAGGATCCAAGTTTCTATCTGATATCTTTTATCTTCAGCCCCAAAAGTGCAATTACAGAGCTGCTTATGGCCAAATTTCTTAGATATCTTTGGTCTGAAAGTGTCTTTGTTTTGCTTTTATTTTGAGTAATATTTTTTTCTGAATATAGAATTCTAATTTGACAGGTTTTCTTTTTCTTTCAGTACCTTAAATTTATTAGTCCATCTAGCCTTCATGGTTTCAGAGGGGAATTCAGCCATGGGTTGTATTATGCCCATAATATGTATATAATATATAGTTTTTCTTGTTGCTTTCAAGATACTGTTTATCTTTGATTCAATAGTTTGATTATCATATAGGCTTCTACTGGCATAGGCTAGTAGATTTTATTTTCCTTGATGTTTGCTTTTCTCTCTGTGTTTGAAAATTTCTGTCTTTTATCAAATTTGGATATCTTTGGCCATTATTTCTTTAAATATTTTTTCTGCTCCATTCTTTCCATTCTCTTTTTCTGATATTCCAATTGTTGTTTAGTCACTAAACAAGATGTTTGCTTCTTGGCAGGAAAGCTATAACAAATCTAGACAGTGTGTTGAAAAGCAGAGACATTACTCTGTTGACAAAAGTCCATATAGTCAAGGCTATAGTCTTCCCAGTGGTCACGTAGTGTTGTGAGAGCTGTACCCTAAAGAAGGCGGAGTGCCAAAGAATTGATGCCTTCAAGCTGTGGTACTGAAGAAATCCTGAGAGTCCCTTGGACTGCAAGGAGATCCAACCAGTCCATCCTAAAGGAAATCAGTCCTGAATATTCATTGGAAGGACTGATGCTGAAGCTGAAGCTCCAGTATTTTGTTCATCTGATGTGAACAGTTGACTCATTGGAAAAGTCCCTGATGCTGGGAAAGATTGAGGGTAGAAGGAGAAGAGAGCGTCAGAGGATGAGATGACTGGACAGCATCACTGATGCAGTGGACATGAACTTGGGCAAGCTTTGAGAGATGATGAGGGATAGGGAGGCCTGGCATGCTGCAGTTCATGGGGTTGCAAAGAGTTGGATACAACTGGGCAACTGAACAACAAGTTGCTGAATTGTGTCCAACTGTTCTGTGACCCCACGGTTTGTAGCCTGCCAGGCTGCTCTGTCCATGGAATTTCCCAGGCAGGTATACTGGAATCATTTGCCATTTCCTTCTCCAGGGGATTTTTTTGACCCATGGGTTGAACCTTCATCACCTTCTCTGGCGGCAGATTTTTTTTGCCACTGAGTCATTAGGGAAGCCCGATATTCCAATTGTTGTTTAGTTGCAAGTTGTGACCAACTCTTTGCAACCCCAAGGACTATGGCCTGCCAGGCTCCTCTATTTATGAGATTTCCCAGGCAAGAATGCTGGAGTGGGTTGCCACTTCCTTCTCCAAAGTATTTTCCCAACCCGGGGATCAAACCCATGTCTTCTGCATTGCCATGAGGATTCTTTACCATTGAGCTACCAGGGAAGCCCATTCCAGTTACATACCCTTAATTTTACTGTTTAATGTTATCTAACAGGTTTGTCAGAGAAGGCAATGGCACCGCACTCCAGCACTCTTGCCTGGAAAAATCCCATGGACGCAGGAGCCTGGAAGGCTGCAGTCCATGGGGTCTTGAAGAGTCAGACACGACTGAGTGACTTCACTTTCACTTTTCACTTTCATGCGTTGGAGAAGGAAATGGCAACCCACTCCAGTGTTCTTGCCTGGAGAATCCCAGGGACGGGGGAGCCTGGTGGGCTGCTGTCTATGAGGTTGCACAGAGTCGGACACGACTGAAGCGACTTAGCAGCAGGAGCAGCAATAGGTTTCTAGGCTCAGTTCATTTTGTTTTTACAGTCTTTACTTCTGTTCTTTTCCTTCACTACTTTCTATTGCCTGGTGGGCTGCAGTCTATGGGGTCGCACAGAGTTGGACACGACTGAAGTGAACTTAGCAGCAGCAGCAGCATTATCAAGTTAACGTACTCTTCCTTCTGTCACGTCCATTTGGCTGTTAAGTCCATAAGGTGAATTTCTTTTTTTATTTTTGGCCATGCCACATGGCATACAGGATCTTATTTCCTCGACCAGGGATTGAACCCATTCCGCTTGCAGTGGAAGCACAGTCTTAACCACTGGACTGCCAGGGAAGTCTCTGAGTGAATTTTTTATTTCAGAAATTATATTTTTCAGTTCTAAAATTTCTATCTTTTTAAAAAATTATTTTAATTTTTCTGCTGCAACTTATTTCTCTGATGAGAGCTTCATGAATTGAAAGTATGTTTTGTTTTACTTCATTAAGGGTAGGTATAGTAGCTGCATGTACCTTGTCTCTTTTTCCAACCTCTGTTTCATTTAATGATCAAACTAGATTAATTTTATTTTCCTCTGAGAATGTGTTTTATTTTCTTGCTTCTTCATGAAAGTGAGTCACTCAGTTGTGTCCGACTCTTTGCGACCCCATGGACTATACAGTCCATGAGATTCTCCAGGCCAGAATACTGCAGTGGGTAGCCTTTCCCTTCTCCAGGGGATCTTCCCAACCCAGGGATTGAACCCAGGTCTCCTGCATTGTGGGGTAGATTCTTTACCAGCTGAGCCACAAGGAAAGCCCAAAATTACTGGAGTGGGGTAGTCTATCTTTCTCCAGGGGATCTTCCTGACCCAGGAATTGAACCGGGGTCTCCTGCATTGCAGGTGGATTCTTTACCAATGAAGCTATCAGGGAAGCCTTATGGTTCTTCATATGTTGGGTAATTTTTTATTGTATCCTGGACATTGTGAATGTTAAGTTGTGAAGACTTTGGATTCTGTTATTTCCCACTGGCAAATAGTTTTTCCTGTGTTTTCATGAGTCTTTTCTTGGCAGGGCTTGAACTGTAAAACTCTGTTGCTTATGCAGTAACTCCTTACTCTGTTCAGATATTTTGCCTTTCACAGGATGACTCTGAGTCTGTTTTGTACTCGTGTGGTTCAGGGTTCAGTTGGGGAGGTTCATTCTCCTAATCTCTTTAAACATTCACGGTTTGCCAGCTTTTCTTTTCTGTTTCCCCAGGCCAGAAAGCTTGTGGAGTTTTCTATGTGTTGCCTTCACCACTATGCACATGTCATGGGCAGCAGTTAGCCCCAGGCCCGTGGAGATGGACACTTGCTGGCATAGCTGTCTGGCTTCCATCTTCCTTAGTAGCTGTGATGTCCCCACTGGAGTCCATCTGCTTCTGTTCACTCTTCTGTAGCTTCAGGTGGTTGCTTTCTCATTATGTCCAATTTTCTTAGTTGTTTTCTGTGAGAGGAAGAGGGATTGATGGTAGAGGTTTATTTTATCACAGTGCAAAGTCTCTTCATTTCTTTTTTTTTTTTTNCCTCTGCCAGCATTCAGAAGTTGTTTTGTGGAGTTTGCTCGGCGTTGAAATGTTTTTTTGAGGAATTTGTGAAGGAGAAAGTAATCTCCTGGTCCTATTCCTCCGCCATCTTCCAATGCCATTAATTTTTAAGAGTTCCCTCTTCCTATGTTTTATTATTAACTCCTAGGTTTCTACTGATTTAGTCTTCGTTTAAAAAATATTTTGTCTTTTACTTCTAATTCTCTCAAGTTCTTTTACCTGGCTCTTCACGATCTCTTTTTTCTCTCATCACCTAATTTTAGTGTGTTAACATAGTTTTGATCATTTTCTTTGTTAAAAAAATTTTTTTAAATTGGAGTATAGTTGATTTACAATGTTGTGTTACTTTCTGCTGTACAACAAATTGAATCAGTTTCACAAATACATACATCATAATTTTCTTAATTTCTTTTAGCTTGCTTGAAAATATTGGGTTACAGTTTCATCTGCTTAGTGAATGTGCATCTGCTTCTTATTCTCTTTCTCTTGTGATAAATTCATATGGAATTTTCTGTTGCTCATTTTTATTTATTTATTTATTTTTAAAGAAAACTAGTTTTTCTATTGATACAGTTTTAAAGACAGGGGTGGTTCGGGATAGCTTTAGGGTTCCTCTTCTATTTTTATTTTTTATTTTCTGATCAAAGTGATAAAAAATATACCTGTGTACTTTTTGAGATCTATTTCCTTTGGTTTTCTTTCCCATTTTAACTTGGGCTCTTTTCCTCCTTTGTGTCTAATATCCTGACACAGTTCAACTGGGATTCTATTCCCAGAAGTTTCTTCTGAGCACAGAGCTTTATCTTGAGGGTAGGCTTGGTGTGTTAGTTTTTAGAATTGAGAGTCTGCTCCATCGCTCTCAGATCTTATCATCTGAAGAACTCCTTCCTTGCTTTACTTCTATTTTCAGATTGGGACATCACAGTTTTCAGTGAGTGCCTATGGATGGTTTGGGAGTTTTCCAGACCAGAGGACCATCGGAGGCCCAACTGTCTTCCTTGTGTATCTTCCATCATGAATGCTGACACTGTGATGTGTAGCTTCCAGATGACTGTTCACTCATAACTGGTTTACTGGGCTGCCTTGTCACTGATTTTGTTGTAGATTTGTAGATATTGTTAGCCTGTCTTTGGGCTTGTCACCCTCATTGACCTGTCTGTTTTTATTGGAGGGGCTTTGGATGATTTGAAACCTATGCTGTTGACACTAGCCTCTTTCTGGAATCCTCCTCATTTAGCATATTTAACCTGACTCTTTTAAAAACCCTGTTCTCTGGTATTTGAGATCCATTTCTTGAATAAATGGCTGCTGCCTTAAAACCAGGCTTGTGATTGCTCACTCACTCTCTACATCTGCGTCAAGGTGAAGTCACAGTAGACAGCAGTTCCTTTAGTCCTTTCTTCTTTTCTTTTTTCTGTTACCATTAAGAGGAGATGACCAAAACAGATACCAAGGTAGCATTTCATGCAAAGATGGGCACAAGAAAGGACAGAAATGATATGGACCTAACAGAAGCAGAAGATATTGAGAAGAGGTGGCAAGAATATACAGAAGAACTATATAAAAAAAGATCTTCATGACCCAGATAATCACAATGGTATGATCATTCACCTAGAGCCAGACATCCTGGAATACGAAGTCAAGTGGGCCTTAGGAAGGATCCCTACACACAAAACTAGTGGAGGTGATGGAATTCCAGTTGAGCTATTTCAAATTCTAAAAGATGATGCTGTGAAAGTACTGCACTCATGCCAGCAAATTTGGAAAAGTGAGCAGTGGCCACAGGACTGGAAAAGGTCAGTTTTCATTCCAATCCCAAAGAAAGGCAATGCCAAAGAATGCTCAAACTACCACACAATTGCATTCATCTCATACACTAGTAAAGTAATGCTCCAAATTCTCCAAGCCAGGCTTCAACAGTACATGAACCGTGAACTTCCAGATGTTCAAGNGCATTCATCTCATACGCTAGTAAAGTAATGCTCCAAATTCTCCAAGCCAGGCTTCAACAGTACATGAACCGTGAACTTCCAGATGTTCAAGCTGGTTTTCGAAAAGGCAGAGAAACCAGAGATCAAATTGCCAACATCCATTGGATCATCAAAACAGCAAGAGAGTTCCAGAAAAACATCTATTTCTGCTTCGTTGAAACAGTCAAAGCCTTTGACTGTGTGGGTTAGAACAAACTGGAAAATTCTTCAAGAGATGGGAATCCCAGACCACCTTACTTGCCTCTTGAGAAATTTGTATGCAGGTCAGGAAGCAACAGTTAGAACTGGACATGGAACAACAGACTGGTTCCAAATTGGGAAAGGAGTATGTCAAGGCTGTATATTGTCACCCTGCTTATTTAACTTCTATGCAGAGTACATCATGAGAAACGCTGGGCTGGATGAAGCACAAGCTGGAATCAAGATTGCCAGGAGAAATATCAATAACCTCAGATATGCAGATGAAACCACCCTTATGGCAGAAAGCAAAGAAGAAGTAAACAGCCTCTTGATGAAAGTGAAAAAGGAGAGTGAAAAATTTGGCTTAAAACTCAACATTCAGAAAAGTAAGATCATGGCATCTGGTCCCATCACTTCATGGCAAATAGATGGGGAAACAGTGGAAACAGTGACAGACTTAATATTTTTAGGCTCCAAAATCACTGCAGATGGTGACTGCAGCCATGAAATTAATAGACGCTTGCTCCTTGGAAGATAAGTTGTGACCAACCCAGACAGCATATTAAAAAGCAGAGACATTGTTTTGCCCATAAAGGTCCATCTAGTCAAAGCTATGGTTTTTCCAGTAGTCATGCATGGATGTGAGAGTTGGACCATAAAGAAAGCTGAGCACTGAAGAACTGATGCTTTTGAACTGTGGAGAAGACTCTTGAGAGTCCCTTGGATTGTAAGAAGATCCATCCAGTCCACCCTAAAGGAAATCAGTCCTGAATATTCATTGGAAGGAGTTATGCTGAATCTGAAACTCCAATACTTTGGCCACCTGATGTGAAGAACTGACTCATTTGAAAAGACCTGGATGTTGGGAAAGATTGAAGGTGGGAGGAGAAGGGGACGACAGAGGATGAGATGGTTGGATGGCATCACCAACTTGATGGACATGAGTTTGAGCAACTCCGGGAGTTGGTGATAGACAGGGAAGCCTGGCATGCTGCAGTCCGTGGGGCTGCAGAGAGTTGGACACTACTGAATGACTGAACTGAACTAAACTGAAGCATGTCTTTATTTTTGATTTATAGTCGACCTGAATATTTAATAATTTATTGAGAATAATTTTTTTCTCAGAGTTTTAAAGGCGTTGCTTCATTATTGTCTTGATTCAAATGTTGCTTTTGAGAAGTCCAAAATTCCTGATCTTTCCTAGGTGATATAACTTAAAAAAAATCTCTAGAGGCATGTGGAACTTTGTTTGTCCTCAGTTTCTGACATTTCATAAAAAGATGTGCTTTATTCTATGCCGATTTTTATTTGCTTTGATGTATGTTTTTAATCTGGCATTTTCTAAATTTTTAAAAATTAATTTTGTTAATTTTTTAGCCCTTCTGGTTTTGCTATTTTTTTTCAAGTTCCCTTTATTCTCATGTTGGATCTCTGGATTGATCATTTCTCTCTTACTTTGTCTCTGTCTTTTTGCTGAACTTTGGGAAATTTCCTCAACTACATCTTCTAGCCCTAATATTGAGTATTGATTATTTATTTCTGGGATGATGTTTTTAAGTTGTAAGAGCTCTTTTCTGTTTTTTGTTCTCTGTATATTGCTTTTTTTTTTTTTTTACAGCACCTCAATATTCATCTGTGGTAGAGTCTCTCATTCTGATATTAATAACAGGTTTTTAAAAGAGGTTTTCTTCTCTTACATAGATTCTTCTTCTCCAAGTTGACTTTTCTGTTTCTTCAGTTTGTCTTCCATGCCAGAGGCTTTCTTTTTGATGGCTGGCCATCCTTTGCTATCTATTCATTGATTACAGGTTGGGACTGAGGAGCTGACCTGAGCATGTCGGTGGGCCCTTTAATGGGGAAACCCCTTTTGTCACTCTGTCTGTCTTTAGTTCTTTCCTCTTTGACTGGTCAGAGTCACAGAAGGAAGGAGTGAGAAAGAGGCTTCTAATCTCCAGCTTTAAGAGGAAGAGTCTAGCTGCTAGCTGTGTGTGGGGAGAGGGGGCAGAGGTTAGCTTATTCACTGTTCAGTGTTCATATAAGCACCAGTTCCTCTTGTTCAAGTGAGTTACCCTGGTCTTCAACTGTGTTTGGTTTCTTCATTTCTGAGATCCTCTGGTATACGTTCTCTTTAGGCAATAAACTGACAAAGATCTGCTAAGTTGGCAGGAGGTAGGGAGAGAATTTAGGGATCTAACTGTTTTGTAAACAGCTTTCCACCAATTCCTCCTTTTTTTTTTTTTTCTTTTTCTTTTGGCTGTGTATGCAGCATGTGGGATCCTAATACCCCAACCAGGTATAAAACCTGTATTGGCAACTCAGAGTCTTAGCCACGGGACCATCAGGGAAACCCCTTCCTCCCCTCCTTTTATTTATTTATTTTTTTTATAATTTTTATTTTTACTTTAGTTTACTTTACATTACTGTATTGGTTTTGCCAAACATTGACATTAATTCACCACGAGTGTACATGCGTTCCCAAACACGAATCCCTTCCCATCTCCCACCCTGTACCATCCCTCTGGGTCTTCTCCTTGCACCAGTCCCAAGTATCCTGCATCCTGCATCAGACATTGACTGGCGATTCGTTTCTTACATGATAGTATACATGTTTCAATGCCATTCTCCCATCTCATCCCACCCTTAAAGTTCTTCTTCCTGTACTCCCCACCCCTCCACTCCCAGTTCCAGAGCTGACTAAAGCCGACAGTCCCCGAGCTGGTGAGAGCTGACAGTTCTGTGACGTCTGAGAATCCTGAGATGCACATCGTTGTTTCTCAGCTTTCCTCACTGCCGGCCTGGGATTTGATTCTTTTCCATCTGCCAAGTCAATGGCGACTTGTCTATTGGTTTTCAAGCTTCCAAAATTATATTGCGGTGTGTCTTCTTACCTCTTGTCCCTTTTTTCTTGTATTAAAACAATTCTTCTACTGTAGTTTGGTAGCATTTCAGATGTGCCTGATTTAGATGTTTGTGTTCGCTTTTGTAGTCTTTTTTTTTTTTTTTTTTCTTTTTGAATGCACCACAAGGCATGCAGGATCTTATTTCCTCCACTAGGGATTGAACCTTACCCCAGCACCAGAAATGCAGAGTCTTAACCACTAGACCATCGAGGAAGTGCTTCACTTTTGTAATCTTAGCCTAGAAGCTTTCTCCCACTTTTTCATGTCAATTGTCTTCTCATTCTTTATGTCTTAAATATAATCTCTTCTGAGAGGTCTTCTGAAACCACTAGGGGGTCATTCCTTACCCTTTTATTTGTTCTCTATTTTAGCTCCCATCTCTTTATAGACCTTTAAAGATATTTTTTATACTTTCTGTTCATCTTTCACTCTTTACCATAAGCAACATCAAGGGCTGTAGCTTTAATTTTTATTTTTTAGCTTTTTCATACACTGTTACACACTCAGTATTTGGCACATAGTTCAGGAAGAGAAGGGGACAACAGAGGATGAGATGGTTGGTTGGCATCACCGACTCAATGGACATAGGTTTGGGTAGACTCTGGCAGTTGGTGATGGACAGGGAGGCCTGGCGTGCTGCGGTTCATGGGGGTCACAAAGAGTCAGACACGACTGAGCGACTGAACTGAACTGAAATATCTGCTGAATGAGTGAAAGGACAAGGTATACATAGGCAAGAATTTTTAACTTGATAGCAATGCTCAGTTTTTACATATGTAGGAAAAGAGCAGGGAAATAAAATAGCTCCTACTTCATTGGATTGTTGTGAGGCTTACAAATATTAAGAGGGGAAAGTGCTTAGAACAGTGCCTTGCACATAGAAAATACTACAGAAATGTTGTATTTTTAAGAGTCTTAAAAAAAAAGAATCTCTAAAGAGTTATCAGTTTATATTTAAATATTGTTTTATGATAGACTGAATTATTCTTTTCTTTAAGGTATTTTTAAACATTTATTTTAATTGGAGGGTAATTGCTTTACCATGTGGTGTTGGTTTCTGCCATACAACAATGTGAATCAGCCATAAATAATACATGTGTTCCCTCCCTATTGATGAATTATTCTTGAGTATTGTGTAGTATGTTCTGAGTCATAGCACATCTGAATTTTAACTCCAGGTTGATCATGAATCTCAATTTGGACTGTAACACTACCATGGAAGAGAATGTACTTTACCATGAAGGTAGGAGCCCAGGTATTTTCAAGTTTGTCCATGTAGCCAGACACTTAAATTTCAGGATACTGCTGTCTATACTTCAGGTTCTTGTTTAGGCGCTTCCGGGATATCTGCATCTTCTAAAGGAGTGTAATATATTTTTGATACAATCACTTTTTAAAAAATAGAGCCACATTGATTGGATAGGTGGTTGATAATTCACTTTGATTTAAAAACTTAAAGAATGATTCATTGTCATCAACTGCAGCATATCTCTGAAATTATTTAATTTCTACCCAATAACTCCTTAGTTCCAGAAAAATTTGTAATTATAAAGAGCTCAGTACAATTTAGCAACGAGAGTTAAAATATTCTTTGGTTTTCTTCTGCTAAATCCGTATGTATAGATTTATACTTCCTTGAAAAAATCAGTAATACTCTTGTTCCCCTCTGTCCTTGCAGTTTCAAGTACAGTACTCAGATGTCTCATCACATCAGAAAGAAAGTACAGGCTTATGAGTCACTCTGTGGTTTGTGTGGGAAGTGCTTAAAATTTGGCCTCTTGATTCTTCAATTTCAAAATCTTGATCTGAGGAAGCTCCCCAGTAAACTTCTAAAAAATGAGTTTCTGTCACCTAACCTGATTGTATGAAAATAAAATAGAGATTCATATTACATTTCAAATGTTACTCATATCCAACAAGCACTCAACTTCAAGAAGATTCGCCACCTTTGTCACTTTCTCCATCACAATGTGAAATAAATGACTTCCACTGTTCCTAGCACAAGCTCTCCTGATCAACAGTGCAATAGGAATCAAACAGCAATCAATCTTCTTTTTCCACGTGAATAAATTATTTCCCCCCTTTTCTTTATTTCCAGTGCCCCATTTCTGACAAATGAATTGTTGCCATGTTAAGGTGTTTTCCAGTTGGCAAGTGGTCAGGTCCTACTAATTCATGCCTGAAAACCTTGGATGATTTTTTGTACCTATGTGGGTTTTAAAAAATATGCTAAAAAATGTATGGTGGGCTGCAACTTTTTCAACTGTTTCTCTTTATAGGTGACATGTAAGTGCTCTATTATTTATTTCCTCTGTGACCTTGGGCAAGTTATTTAACCTCTCTAAGCCTTGGTTTTCTCACGGGTAGTATGGGAATAATAATGATAACAAAAGAACTATTATTTTCATATTTACTGGCACAAAGTAAACAATCAGAATTTAGAATTATTATTGTTACTGTGACCCAGAGGATGAAGATTACATCTCTTTTAATCACTGATTTACCCATGTTACAAGGTGCCTGGCACACAGTGTGTGTTCAGTCAACAATATCTGCTGCTGCTGCTAAGTCGCTTCAGTCGTGTCTGACTCTGTGCGACCCCATAGACGGCAGCCCACCAGGCTCACCTGTCCGTGGGATTTTCCAGGCAAGAGTACTGGAGCGGGGTGCCATTTCCTTCTCCGAACAATATCTGATAAATGACTAAAAACACTAGTATCTTTCCCTTCACCTTTGCTGCTTAATTTTTGCTTAATGTCTAAAATTCCTCAGAACACCTTTTCACAAGTTAACTCCTCAAAAAAATGTAACAAATAATGCATGTGGAAATGCTTTGAAAAATGTAAATGGCTAAGCAAATGTGATTGATGATGATGATGATAGGATGATGATGGTGGTGGTGCTGGTGGTGCTGGAATCACTTGCCTGAGAATGGGAGTGTTTGCTGACCTCTCCTGTCTGCTGAAAGTGCCAGATAAAGTTTGCCTCCCGGAACTAAAACTGACTGAAGATTATACATGTAAGTATAAGAATATCTGGAAGAATTAACAATGAGATTTGTGATACGTGATATCCTTTTGCTTTTGAGGGGAGAGTTGACTGTTTTAGCTCTCAAAATATGTGTGTCCTTTCCCGTCACCCTTTATTTGTTTCTTTTATGAAGTTTTGGTTTCAGTTCAAGAGGATGACCTTTCTCAAAGAAGGAGGATCATTCTTTGATCATGGATTTGCAAAGAACTCTGGTTCCTCGTTAGAACTCCCAAGCCAAGTTCATTGTTCTCCCCATGTCTCTCTTTCTGAAAATATTTCTTATTAGCTGTGTATATTCTTTAAAAAGGATGAGTTTCTGGATATAGAACCGGATTTCAGAACCAACTGCAGTTACTATATTGTCTGTGTATGTGGATGTGTGTGGATGTGTATAGGGGATTATGCTTGATTTTGTTGATGAAAGATCACTGCTGTATTTTCCTTACTCTATAGATCATTCCGTTTTGAGAGACAGAGTATTGGCTTGGGAAGGGGGATGGAGAAGGATCTCACATGTAACTGCTAATTTTAGTAGCAATTTATTATCTTCTATGTGCTAGTCATTGTGCTAAGTAGTTTATATATGTAATATTTAAAAATCTTATATCAACCCTGTGAGAGCGATCATTATCCCCATTTTATAGGTTACAAAATTGAGTCTCAGAGTCTTAGAGGAAGCAGTGAGTTAGTAATTATAGCATTTAGTAATGAGTGCTATCACAGAAGGAAGCCCTGTGTGCTGTGAAAGTGCTGATAAGATCATTTAATGCAGCTTGTGGAAGGAAGGGTTAGTTATCTACAGCAGAAGTGGTTATAGTTGATATTTGGAATTCTTGGGAGGTGGTCAGTCAGGGAAGCATGGGTTGCATTTCTGTAGAGAGAATAGCATGTGAAAACCCATGACAGGGTGAGAGCATCGTGAGTTGGAGTTTTTGCACGTCAGTATGGCTGAAGTATGGTACATAGGGAAGAGACGGGAGATGAAGCTTGACAGATGAGTAGGAATCAATTCACTCTGGACTCTATGTGCTAAGTTAATTATCTAGATTTCAACTAGCAGGAAATGAGGAAGATTTTGCATGTTGGAAAGATCACTCTGTCATGTTAAAAAAGGATCAGAAAAGAATCAGTCTAGATATGATGGCAATAATCTAAGAAAGAAATATTCAGGCTTGAATTCAGGTGATGTAAGTGTAGGTGGAGAAGAGAGTTGATTTTAGAGATTATTTCTAGATAGAACCAATTGGGTCAAGCAGTTGAATCTATTGGACACAAGAAACACCTTGAGAAGCACAAAAATAGTAAGTTAAGACAGATCTGTAGAGTGATTAACGAGAGTGTCTGATTCCTTACTGATCCTCTAATCATGAGAAGAAATGAAAAAGGAACCAGGCATAATTTTTACTTTAACCATTG